>JAMPIO010000107.1:0-365510 GCA_024699865.1 Aphelenchoides fujianensis
GCTCACTTTGTTCAACGACTGATGAGTGGCCTCGAGACTCACGTCTGGTGTCCTGCTTTGTGGATCGAAACTTCTCGTCTCATCCACCTTCACTTCCGTCTGCCGCTCACTCACTCGCTCGCCGAGCAATGCGGAAATTGTTGCTGGTGTTCGATCGACGGAAGAAAGAAAGAAAGACGGAAGGCGGATGATGCCGGGGATTGCGGGAAGGGAACACGTGGGTCGCGCGGCTCGAATTTCGGTCTCATTCGTCGTTTTCCTTCTTCATTCGTCTTCTGCACTCGTCTCGTCCGTTCGAATGCAAAAGAAGACGGGCGGGTTCGTTTGCTTTCGGTTCGTTCGCTTGGAGTCACGTCACAAGCAGCTGCTTCGGGGACCGCCGAGTCCGCATTTGGAGATCTTTTGTTCGCAAAGCTTCTTCTACCGTACACTCCTTTCTTCGATTCCACTCGCTCATTGCCCGCCCCGCCCACCTGAAGTCCGGACATCAAAAATCTCGGCCAACGAACGGGTGCACTCGTTCTTTCGCTCGCTCGGTGGGGAGGCGGGCGGTTCGCTCCGCAACTCGTGGCTTTCGGCTCGAAGGGATCTTTCGCTTTTGGGTTGGACACGAGCGGTTGCTTGTTCCGAATGGTCGCAAAACGTTCCCTTCGCTCACTGCTCTTACGTTACACATCGAACCGTGACGTGTTTTTGAGCCGAGAACCGTCGAGAGCGCGTTCCCTTCTCAATTGAATTGTTCTCGTTTTAGATTTTATGCCCCTTGGTGCCACTCACTAGACCAACGAAATGCTGCTCCTGTCGACGCGCCCCACCGATCTGCTCAAGAGTTTCGCCCTGCTCGTTTACTTGACCTCCTTTGCGGCCGGCTGCACTTACCGCCACCGACGCCACTCGCTGTCGCCCGAACAGACCGATGCGGGGGACAGCGACTACGACCCGGACGACGGCGTGGACGAGGGCGTGAACATCGAGGAGGTGGACGGCGCGGTGCGCGGCAACGGCTTCGAGTGCGACGGCCTGAACGGCCACCATGGCCTCTTCCGCGCCTTCAACTGGACGCGCGGTGAGTTGGCGAAGATCTCGTTGTGGCACGCGACCGCCCAGCACTACAAGGCCGCCGAACTGGTCGAGGTAAGCGGAATGATTGGGATTAGACGTTAGGGAATGAGAGTGTAGTTGTAAAACAGTTTATTGGTCATGGTAAACCCCCCGAGTACCGCAGCTAAAAGCAGCAAACACGTGGTCATCGAAAAGATTCCTGACATTCGGCGACGAACGAGCAAAAACGGAGCAATCGGGCGGTCGCGTGGACGAAAATCGACGCGCTTTTCGACGTTCTCGTGGGAATTTCTCGCCGGTTTTTGCACGAAAACCGTCGAGTTCATTCGGCGAACAAACACGCGCGTTTGCAAGCGAATAATTGCCGGTGGGAACGTGTGCGAGCGGTCAGCACACGACTCAACCGGCCCGTACGGTACGCCGCCGTCTATTTCGGTTAGTTCGTTTCGAAACCACTGGCTGCTTGTGGGAACTCCCTTCCGAGTACTTGCATTCGATCCATTGATTACGGTACGGAGTGGGAGAGTTTAAGTGTTGAGGGGCGACTTTCAAATGCCGAAAGTACAAACCGGAACGTCGCGTGGTGGAAATTGCCGCCTCTGGTCGCCTCCGACCAGCCAAAAGGTCGCTGGAAGTTCGCACCTACAAACCGCCCTTCTTTCCGCTGCAAACACGCAGCAGAAGACCGCGGGGATTGAATCCGATTGGCATTTTGGCGATGGAATCGTTGGAGAGGAAGAGGAACCGACAATTCTGCTCGCTCGCTCGCTCTTCCTCCTTCCTGCGCGTGATCCCCTCCTTGCTTGACTTTTCTATAGCAACTTCCAAGCGAAGATGATTAGTTTGAACTTCGCCGCGGACCTTTCGATTTGGCCTTCCGGCGGCCGGCGGAACTGGCGGCGGATTTCGTTGCAAACGGCCGCAATTACCGGTGGCCTCAACCGGAAAGGTCGTTTGTTAAAGAACGAAAAGGGATGTACAGTAAGCAGTCAACTCGACGGGTTCGTTTGTTCACTTTCCGCCTACCTTTTCCGCTCATTACCCGGCACAAACGGTGGCCGGGAATCGAACACCAGTTTTTGCGCAACACCGTGGGAGTGAAGAGGATTTAAAGACCGCCGAGGCCTCGAATATTTTCGGCTGGATAGGGGCTACAAAACGGAGGATTCGCGGAAAGCCTCTTGTTTTTTCCCCATTGCGGAAGTACCGTAAAATGTACGGGGGACAAGGAAGTGGGCAGCGGGGTCAAATGATCAGCCTAAACGGAAGTAACGCCTCTAACCATCGGTTTGTTGCAGCAAAAGCTCGCCGCCGTGCCCGCCGACCTCCACCACTTCCCGCAGATGGAAGTGCGCTCATTCCTCAAGCGATTCGAGGCGCCCGAGGCCACGCGGACACTCTTCACGCAACGGCAGCTCGGACAAGTGAGTTCTTCATTCGATAGTCTCTTTAATCGATTGCTTGCGTTCAGATCGGCCGACTGCACCGAAAGCACGAAGTGGAAAAGATCCAGGAAATCTTCTACAACCGACTGATGCAGCTGGAGCCGAAAGTTCGGCGGCAGATCGTCCAGTACTTCGCGCTCTCGAGCAGGACATGAAGCTCCACAGATAGAGCAACTATTAGTGTATTCTCCTATTGATTAGCCTTCTACCGATTTGCCCCGTGCATTCCACAAACTTCTTTCTCGAAGACATCCGCTGTCTTGCCTCCGCTTTTAGACTCAATTGTAATTAGAGCTAATAGATTCCCGTTGATCTCAACTTGTTATTGCTTAGATATCTCTACAGTAACTGATTACTTATCCTTCTTACCACCCAGAGCGGGCGGATGTGGAAGCTCCCGAGAACGGATTACCCGCCTTCTTTCTTCTCGCCCTCTAATCCGTTCGACGGCCCGAACGCCCGGCGGGTAATCCGTGCAGGTTCTTCCGCATTCGCGCGAACCGCGTGACCTCCGGCCGCTCCTCGACCTTCTCGCCGCTCTCTAATCCCCCGCTTCTTTCTTATGAAATCTTCCTGCAAAAAGCCGCCCGATTCCCCGAACCTCCAATTACCTTCCGTCTTCTTTTCGCCCACATTCCTTCTTTCCGTTGATATCACTCCGCTTTCTCGTCGTCGTTCTTGGTGTTCATGGATCTTTCAACTCGCGAATACTGGTTCTTTCCTTCTCTTCCTTCCCAATCAACCAAACAAGCAGCTCGATTCGATCGATCTCCGTAAATTATTCTCCGTTCTCGTTGTTGTGTTCATAATCATGTACAGACTCTCCTTCGGTGATCTCGCCTACTGAATGTTTGTATTTACTTCTTGAATTAAACTCAACTGAACGAATGGCGGAGGTTTATTTCGTTTGGAGGAAACGAATGACTGACGGACAAACGATATGTACAAAGTAAAGAGGGGATAAATACTGTCAAGAGGAGGGAAGAACTCTATTCCAGTCGCTAACTAACGGTAAATGCTCTGTGAAGAAAGGATAGTCGGGTAGATCACTTGGATAGTCAGGACCTTAAAGAGGAGACGTAAGCTCATGATGTTCGGTATGAATTGTGTGGGGCGAACGCGGAAGGACGGGCGGCAGACCAATCGAGGAGGGTTGGGCGTGTGTAACCGAGTAGAATCGAAACGAAAACCGAATCACAACAAGAACGACGGAAAGAACCGCAGAAAATGCTTGAGTGAGGACCCGAAAGAGACGGGACGAAGAAGAAGAAGAGTGATGCAACAACACGTGCAACAACCATTGGAACAACAACGCTTAGAAGACCCCGTAGTGTTTGGTCTGCTGCTCGTAGCCGCCGGCCGCCGACGAATTGCGCGTGCGGTTCTTCGCGAGCTGCTGGAGGTCGTTGGCCAACCGGTCGACCTCGTGCGGGTCCACGCGGTGGCCGTGGTCCGAGCGGGTGACGCTTCGGATCGAGCGGGTGGATTTCGTCTGAACACAGCGGGAATCAACGGGAATCTGCGAGGGGAACTCACTCGTTGCATCGAGTTGAACTCGGATGCCGGCCGCGCTTTGATGCTCACGTTCAGGTGCACCCGCTGCTCGCCGAGCACCCACTCATTGCGCAACGAGTCGATCGCGGACAACCGCATTTCTGGGTTCGTTTCGAGCAGCGAGTCGACGAACAGCTTCGCGTGCTCCGAGCCCGACCAGTACTGCAAACAACGATCGTTAAATGGCTAATAGATAGAAGAAGGTACTTGTGGGTAGTAAACGTAGTTAGCGGTGATGATCTGAGTGTAGAGGCGGGAGCGGACGTCGTCGTCGAAGGGCATGATGCCGGACATCAGAATGTACGCAATCTGGACAGAAGCACAAAATTACGAGCATGACTGTGGAGAACTCACCACACCGACGGCCCACATGTCCACCTTGTCCGTGTACGGAACTCGCAGCAGCACTTCGGGAGCGATGTACTCGGGCGTTCCGCACGTCTCGGTCATCTTCTCGCCGCTTCCTTTTGCCTGGTGAGCGAGCCCAAAGTCCGTGATCAGGAGGCGAGCATCCGGCCGAGCATCCGAGTACAAAATGTTCTCCGGCTTCAGGTCTCGGTGGGTGATCTTCATGTCGTGCAGATAGGCGAGTCCGTTCAACAACATTCGCAGGGCTTGTCTAAAGGAGAAAGATCAGCAAAGAGAAGAGAGGAAGGACGAACCTTGCTTCGACCTCCGTGTACCGCCCTTTCGAAACCACCCGATCGTACATCTCGCCGCCGGAAGCCATCTCCATGACGATGAAGAGGCGGTTGGCGCCGCGGAGCACCTCCTCCAGGCGGATGACGAACGGGTGCTGCACGCGGCTGAGGATCGCCAGCTCGTTGTTCACCGCGTTGATGTCTGCAGCGCAGGAGAGGTGAATGAATGTTGGAATGCAAGAGAACCCACCGGAATCCTGACTGACCAGCTTCACGGCGTAGAACTGCCGCGTGAGGCGGTGCTGTACCCGCAGGACCTGGGAGAAGGAGCCCTTGCCGATGATCGAAATCACGTCGTACTTGTTGAACAGCTGGGTGTCCGCACGCGGCGAGTGGTGCTCGTGGCGACGCTCTTTGCCGTGCGGCGGCGGCGGGTAGTAGGCGGCCTCCCCGAGCGGCATCTCGCCGCCGACCTGAACGACGCGAAGAGGAGTGAATGGACGGCGGGGAGGACGAACCGGCGGCGGGCACGTTTGGGCCAACGCGGCGGCGTCGAAGCGGTGCTTCGCGAACAGTTGGACGAAGAAATTCTTCTTCTTTTCATCCCGCCCGCCGGCCGCCGGCACGACGGTCGCGCGTTTCGATTGGCTCCGGCTGGAGCACTTGTTTCCCATCTTTTCGTGGGGCGGTGGACGGCGCGAATCAACGACCGCGCGTTCTCATCGGTTGCGCGGAGACCCGGACGGAAAGAAGCCGGAGGTTCGCGGGGGCCCGGTTGGAGTTCGAGGTCGTGTGCCTGCAAACAAAAAGGCGAGAGGTGGACACGCGAACACGGGACGGAAACGCGAGGTGTGGACGGCGAAGAAATGTTCGAGAACTGGACAGAAGCTCTCGAATTAGCACCTCTTTTTTGGACGAACGGAAGCGACCGCTATTCTTTCGCCGTCAAACGCTCGCGTCATCAAACAGGCAGAAGGAACACCCAATTGGAACATAGATGAAAACAAAGCGAAAAAGCAAGACGAGCGTTCTCGTCTCTCGTTGCACCGCTTCCGTTGGTCCCCGTCGGTTCCACGCTTTCTTCTCTTCCCACTGCTTCCGTTGCCCTTCGCCCTCTCGCCATTTGATTTCCGACTTCATTTGGAGGCCTGTGGAGCGGGACGTTGGGTAAACACGCAGAAGAACGAGGAAGAACGCGCAAAAGCGTCTCGTTTCCCCTCGTTTAATTAAAAAAACGACGTTCGGAACGGAAGCGCGTAAACGAGAGGCCGCGCAGAAGAACGAGAGTGAAACGGAAGAGAAAACCAACACGCAGACGAAAGAAACGAACGTCGCTTTTCCAGCGATTCTCGGCCGTCGTTATCGTTCGTGTACTTTTGATGACAAAGAACGAGCCGCGTTGATGCGTTCCGCAAACAAACGTCGAACTTCCGTCTTTTCTGCTCGCCGCGTCTACCAGCCGTTTTTTGAGCGTTGCAATCTGCTAACCGGCGCAGTAAACCAGGGCCTCGCCGCGTTCAAAAGTTCTCGGAAATTGCAGATTAAAAACAAAAACGCAGAGCGGGTTCGAGAGGTCGCGGCCGTCGAGCAGCGCGCTCTTCCGTTTTTTGTTTGCTTTTCGCCCGCTCTCCGCTTTTCGTTCGAAACGCGGAGGCTCGTGCTCGAAGCGCGCAGCGTCGTGTTTTATTTTCGGGAAATCCCTGCGAAGATCGCAAATGAAATCGAGACCGAAACGAAAACGAAGCGAACGCCTTAGACGAGCGGGATCGAAGAATCCGCGCAAATCGCAAGCGATCCAACGGAACCCAAAAATATTCCTCGAGCGCGCATGAGAAACTTGTCGTCGAGTTCACGACCCATTGCCCCGAGCTCTTCGCCGCAAGCCGTTTCTCTTCCAAAACCCGAACCAGAAATGACCGACGCGAGCGGCGTCGACCGGCGGCGAGTGGACGCTCCACAATTTGAATATGCGCTGTTTTCGTCGCAGCGTTTGAACGTTGAAAAAGCCATTTGAAAGTCAGAAGTGAATCCAATTATCGCGTCGGAACGATGAGGCCGCCGCCGTCTGGCCCACGCCGATCAACGCCCGTGTGCGACGAGGCGGTTTGCGGGCAGCAAAGCCGCGGTTTTGCGTTCAACTCGCCGCCCGCCCGCCGCCGCTTATGAGCGAAATCGTCATTTCGGCCTGCGGCTGACAGCGCCGCCGCCCCCGCCCGCCGTCGGCCGTCGATCCGCGTGGCCGGAAGCCAACTGTTTCTTTTCGTTCGCTTCGCCGTCGGTTTGGGCGGCCGGCAGCGATCGGATTACTCGCCGCATTTCCTCGTTTTAAAGATTCTAACCGCAAGTTACTCATCAAAGAGAAGAAGATGATGGGTTTGGCAGAAGAATTGTGGCTTATGAACGAGAATCGCGTCATGGAAAAGTGGCTAGAGCATCAATAGAATCGAATGATCACGTCTAATGGGAGGAGCGAAGAACGATCAAATAAACGAAGAGATTCCATTAGATGGCCGTCCAATCGATGAATGCTCGATGCTCCCGCATAATTCCCAAGCAACCACGAAATCATGAGCACACTTCAGAGCCCACAAACGATAATCGCCGTGAATGTCCACCCGATCGCCGGCCGCTCGAAAACATTCCCGAAAGCAAACGAGCGGCGAAGTCGGCCGGCGGGCGGACGGCCACGTTCCGCTTCCTCCACGCTTCTCAAGCCGCCCGGCCGCCCGCCCGATCGGCCCGTCCGGCGGATCAAACACACGCGTGTCCTCCAAAGCTTTTGGCCGCCGCCCGCCCGTCCGCTTGCTTTCGCGTCAATCCGCCCGCTTTCTGCCGGCCGGCCGAACCCATATCTTCCGCTAACAGCATGCATTCACAATCGAAAAGTGATCGCAATGAAGGATAAACGAAATCTAACCGCTTTACCGCGGAAATGTCCACTTTCTACTGCTTAAAAAGGACTGAGCGCAGTAATGAGCCAAACAAAAGACGAGTCAACGGAGTTCGTGACTCCGCAGAGCCGCGTGCAGAAAAATGAGTCCCGCGAGGAGTTCGGCCGGCCGCAACGAGCGGCCGCTTGGCCGCCGAATCGACTGGGGAGCAATCGGGCGACGGCAGGAACAAACGAGAAATGAATTGGGCGGGAGTGGTCGTCGGCAGAAGAAGTGGACATTCCTTCCGTTTGATGTCGGAGATTCGTAAAATTCGCGTTGAATCGAACAGAGTTAAGCGTACTGTAGAGTATCTAATGCTAATTCTCGTTAACCAGTCCTCTATCCAGTTGTCTAACGCCTTATCGCATTAAACACACGAACGAAACGAAGAAGAGGCAACATTCCGCTCGTCTTGACACCCGCACACTCGCCGCCGGCTTGCTCGAGACGGCTGGAGACGAGCGGCAATTAATAAGACAGCCGCCTCGGCCGTCGCGTCTGCAGGGGGCGAGAAAGTGAATGAACAATTGGACAAACAGACGAGCAACAAGCGGGCCGCCGCGATTAACGATGACATCAAACGGAAAGCAACGGAGAAAAGAGTTATGCTGTGTGAGTGGATGTGGGTGACGTGAAGCGAACGGAAGCACGGCAGAACGGGAGTGAATCGACGGCCCGGCCGAGTGAAAGTCGGCGGTCTTTTTGCAGCCGACGGAGGAGAAAGTCGGGGCGGGAAATCCGAGACGATCGGACGTCCGCCGCCGGCTTCTTTCCGCATGCCCGCCGGTTCGTCTCGTCCGCCCGTCCACCCGATCCCACCGTCGTCGATCCGCTTGCTGCCGCCGCCGCCGCTTCAGCTCGCGATTGACTCCCGCACTCGCTCAAACCCCCCCGCCCCGCTCGACTGCCGACCGGCCGGCGGATGACAAATCGCGTTTTGATCGCCGTAGCCGCCCGCCGGCCGGCCGGTCGGGAGATCTCGAAGTGTCCGCTCGGATTTCTTCCTCGTCGCCCGCTCGCTCGCTCGTGTCCACTCGCTCTCCGGTGATCGCCTTTAATCCGCCCGCCCGCCTGCCCGCTCGTCCCACCGGTCAGTCAGCCGGCCGGCCAGACGAGCGGCGGGCGCAAACGAGCGAAATCGCGGCCGCAACGAGCCGCCCGCCGGTTTATTCGGCGGGACCTCATTTGTCGCCAATTTGTTCCGCTTGCCGATTAATCGCCGCCCTGCTTGCAACAAATGAATGAATGCAGTCGGGTACATGGCCGAGCGAAAGGAATAACTGATGGGCGGCCGCCGTTTGATCAAAAGAAGAGATGATTAATGCGAACAAGCGAAGGAATCTCGATCATAATCCCCCGCCTTCCTGCTGCCGACTGCTGACAGCCGGCCGCATGAATCAAAGCGACGGCTGGTAAAGAAATTAACGGCCAGTCTTTTCCGCTTCTCAAATGCAACGAAAGCATCAATAATTGCTTCAGATTGCAGCCTTCGGCTCCAAATTCGTGCACAACTGCCGAGGACCAGCGAGCAAGTGGACAGCGTCGGCCGTGTCACCAGCAGGAGAGCGCAGATTACGCGCCGCTTTCCGGCCGCCCGGATGCCGTCGAAAACACGCGATTCCAAAAAGAAAGCAGTTATTGGAAGCGTCACGGTTTCGTCAGACGTTTCCGTTAAGCGCTGGTTGAAAGACCATTTAGAGAAGAGAAGTAAACAACAAAAGCTTTGATCGAAAGATCTCTTGCATTTCGCAAGTCAATGTTTCGAGCCAAATCGGGACTCGAACGTCACGAATCGTGGATTCCGCCCGTTCGTCGCTCCATGCCAACACAACTTCAACATCCTCAGCTACAAGGAATGTGTTCGAATGGAGCGGAACACTCGTTAACGACCGGAATAAACCGAAAGGAAGTCCAAAACGCGGCCATAAACCGGCGCGATCGAGCGGCCGGCCGGCGATCAGCTGCCCGGCGAAACGAAGCGGCCGGTCGGTTCGAAGGCGTCGAAAAGAAAAACGGCCGAAAGGTCGGCGAGCGGAAAAACGCGGCCCAAAGGTGCGAATTTCGACGGAAAGGCCGACGGCCATAAATTTCGTTCGTTCGAGCCGCCCGCCTTCTTTTGTTTCGCTTCGCGTTTGGCCGCTCGCCGCCCACCGGTCAGTGCGGGGCGTCGATTTGGACGTGTACAAGGGATTGCACGCTCCATTTACTGAGAGAAATTGTAACGCCAGCTACACGTTAGTAGGATAAAAGAGATGTTGGAAGGTACGCAGTTTTTATCCGAAGAATGGCCACTACAAGAAAATCAATCGACCTTTTAAGCATCAGCCTTTGGTTTGGCCTTCTCCCAACGCACAGATCGATCTTCAAGTAAAAAACCTCCAAAATTCGCAATAGGAACGATGCAAAAAGAAAAAAGGAAGGCGCGTAATTCGAGCTGCAGCCGCCGGCGACGCGGCAAGTGGCGGAACTTCGATTATTTTCGTGAAATCGAGAGGCCTCCCGTCGTGCGAAAGGTCGACGACCAAAATTCGACGTAAAGCGAATGCAAAGTGAAGGGCGGGCACAAGAGCTGATCGGTTTCTTCTTTTGCGGCGAGTGCGAGAGTTCATGGTCAATGGTTCAAGTAGCGTAAGGTTGTGAGGACTTTAAGCAGTCGTAGCATTTTCTACCGAAAACCGCTGAAAGAAGCGATCAATCAGAAACAAAAACTCGCGGATTAACCCGAAAATCGCCGCCGGAAAAACGGTTGCGGCGCGCAAAAACTCGCTCCGTTTATCCGACCGCAAATCTCCACGAGATCGCCCGGCGGCGGTGCGCCGAAGACAAAGCGGCGTCGCGTCGTTCTGCGCGCCACTTTGCAGAGTTCCTTCCGGGAGGTGAATGGGCGTGCAAAACCGATTGATGGACAAAAAAGCGGGGATAAAATGCCTAGTCATTGTTTACTACCAACAGACTACATACCGGCATCGATCGATTAGCGACCCGAAGCAACAGCGAGGCGCGCTTCAAGAGCATCAAATCGAATCGTTTTTGTTCAAGTGCCCGCGCGCATTGGGTCGCGGTTTCAAGTGCGCGCTTCGATTGCGGAGTTTAAAAAACGCGATCTCAAAATCGGGCGCGCGCGTTTCGATTGTTTCCGCCGCACGGGAGTCTCGTGTTCTGCTCGGCTTTTGTTCTCTGGGAGGAAGAAGTCGCTAATTCGAATAGAGATCAACGCCCAATTGGAAAGTATACACGCAAGCGTATCGAACGACTGCGTAAAAGTCAAGCAAGTTTTATCATCTTTTCCTTTCTTTACAACAAACTTCCCGCTGTCGAACTGAAGTCGATTAGTCACCACATGACGGACGCAAAACGCCATCTACTTTTGATCAATCAACGCAGTGACGACGAACGAAAAGAGGTAAATCAAAGGCATTGTGAATGCGGAGGGGAACACAGCAGGAGTCCGACTCCTTCTGAACGAGTGACTGCGAGACGAATCGCGGGACTAAAAAAGGCGAGACCAAAGCATAGACGAATACTTATGCAGTGGCTCTGAGACGATTAGTGCACCCGCTTGTGCAAAGACGTCGCTAATCCGTTTACCCGCCCGCCCGCGCGCTCGCCGCCATCTTCCGCGTGGATCTCTTTCCGTCACGACGCTCCCGCCGCCCTTCAACCGGGGGCTCGATTCCGCCAATTCGCGGCGATTGCGGCGGTCAGCCGAAGGTCACGTGCAAACAGAAACCGGCGGGTGGCCGCTCGCCTGCAATTGAACCGCCCTTCCGTCCGCCGCCCGTCCGACCGTCGGAAGACCAGAAAATAGGAGCGTAAGTGTTGCAATTTTTTGGCAAAGGTTTCTACTCACTTTCCCGTCCAATTCACGATCATACGCCGATCCTCCTGGCGTCTCTCGATTTCCGTCGCTTTCGCACAAAAGACGGCGAATTGCGCGCCCACTTTCCGCGTTCAAGGTTTCGTTTTCACTCATCTTCCTCTCGCCTCCTTGGCTGCAACCTCGCCGCCCACTTATGACGATTGCGCGTGCATTTTCGTGCAAATTGCGACGCCGCCTTCTTTGCGAACGCCCTTGCAAAGAGCGGCGATTCGCAAAGGTCGAGATGAACGCGGAAGAAGCCGAAAGCAGAAGTGTAAACGGATGAAGGAATTGAAGCAGAGAGAAGCCGATTGGAAACAATGGCCATGGGAATAGGTCGATAGAAACGCTTCCGTCGTTTTTTTCGCCAGCTAGTCCATCCGCCGGCTGTATTTGAACAGAAGGCACACGCTTCGTCCGGTTTGTTCCAAACGATCGAAAGCAGCGGTTGATTGCGAGCGGCCATCCGGTTTCGATTACGTCCCGTTTTGCGGCAGCCGGCCGGCCGTTTCGAATGGCCGCTTGGACACGACAAACGATTGTGGTTTTTTGATTGACAAACGAGACGGCAAGCGGGCGATCGGAAAGGACAAGCCGGGCGACGAGGAAGCGGCGAAATCAAAGCCGAAAATCGCCGCAGAACAAACACGCCGCTCGCCGATCTCCTCTGCGGATCAAATTGCAGTAAGTCCTGTACGAATTGGATGCATGGCCGATCGTTAAGAATGTCCACGAGCTTTGGAACATATAGTCGAAGTTTGCTTGCATACCTAACGAACTAACGATAATGAACTTCCCGCCGACCGTGAAACTTTCTCCTTCATGATCAAAAGAAGACGCCGCCATTGGGGCGCGCGGAAAAACAGCTGCGAGTAATTCGCGCACTCGATGAGCGAAACGAACGCCCGCGGGCAACCAGCCGGTCGGTCGGCCGCGCGGCAGGTGGGCGCGGTGCGGAAGCGGAGGAGCGGAATGCGTTAAACAATTACGACGACTTCCTCTTCGCATCGACGCGGAGCGGAGAAAGCAGCGTCTAATTAACGACCTTTGCGCTCTTCTTTTTGTTCCGAGGGATCGGCTGGTGAATGAGTGCGTGGATTAATGTGAGGAGAAATGATCGAACGGAAGCGAGAAGACGAGTGTTGCTCGAAGGAATGAGTGAGCAACTGCTTTCCAAATAGTCTGCTTCCGCCGCGAACAAACAAACAGGCGAGCGAACAAGTGGGGGAACGGAGCAGTGCGCGATCGAGTGGCAATCCAATGGAGGAAAGAAACGAGTGAATGCGGTAATGCGGACGTCGTTCCGTCGCGCGAGTACACGCCCGCATTTTCCGCCTGTTTTCCGCTCGACAGGCGGCAAGTGCGTCGACGAGCAAACCGGTTCATTCGTCCTCCCACTCGTTCGTTCAGTCGACGCGTTTCGAACCGCCCGAGTGCAACATCTTGAGCCCTCACTCGCTGGATTGAGCAAATAGCAGGAAGAAGCAAAAGTGAATTCCGTTGCGGGGAATCGAACCCCGGCCTTCCGGGTGAGAGCCGAAAATCATAACCACTAGACTACAACGGACGTGTGAGGAAAAGCTTGACCTCGGAAGTGCTTCCGGCTTGTCTCGCTTCAGGAGCTTGAGTGGCGCCCCGATCGTGCATTCGAGTTGTTTCCGTTGCTTACGGCTGATATCAGTTCGCCGTGATTGATTCACGCAATAACTAACTTAGAACTAGCTGATTTTTGCTTGGAGTAGCTGCTTTCAGTGAGCACTCTAGGATTTCTTCGTACAGCTTGCTCGCGCGACTCTTTATAACCGACAGTTTCATAGACGAGTTCAGGGTTGTCGTCGGCTTGGAGCAAATTGAAAAGTGGTCAAAAAACCAATGCGAGAACTCCGATTGTTCTTGTTTGTCTCGACTTTGCTAACCGCCCATGCGCGCGAGTTCGATGCAATTCGTCGCCTAACCGTTCGATCGCTCGGCCTCGTTATCAAGCGCCGCTTTCTCCCGTTGCGCCGACCGCAGACTACGAAAAGTGCAGTGCGCTCTGCTGACCGCACACTTCCTGGAGTCGCCCGCCCGTTTTCTTGGGCGCTCTGCGGGACCAGCGGTGGGGCGAGCGGCGGGAAGAAGCGACTTGCGGCGGCGTCGATCGAGCGGTCCGCCGCTTTCCTTTTCCGTTTTAATCACTCCTTAGTTTTTGTTGGAAAGCGGGGTGAGCTTCGTTGAATTGTTTGAGCAACTCCCGAATTAGATCTGTGCGACCTTTTGTGTGTTTAAATGATTTCTACCACGTTTCAGCCACCGTACAGCCCGTTCCCCCCGCACCTCCGTTCGAAATGGACCCCGCAAAGGCCAAACTGTGGAAGCCGGAGCCGTTCGTCACGCAACACACCTCGCGGGACACAATCTTCTTCGCGCTGGGCGGTTTGTTCGCTCATTCCATCATTCCACTCGTTCTGTTTAGTGGGAGCATCGCTGAAGACGGACCTGCACTTTTTGTACGAGAACCACGACAACTTCCAGGTGTTCCCCACGTTTGTGATCAATCCGGGCCTGCGGGCGGGCCGGCTGTCCGATGCGCCGGGCGTCGACTTCAAGCTGCAGAACATCCTGCACGGCGAGCAGTACATCGAGCTCTTCGAGCCGCTGCCCGACGACGGCGAGCTGCGCTGCGAGACGGAGATCGTCGACATTTTGGACAAGAAATCCTCCGCTGTCATTCTCTCCAACGGTTCGTTGCTTTCTTTGTGAGCTGCTTGTTCTCGGGAAGAAAAGAGCGTGTTCGACCCTGTCCCTAACTTCCCGTTTGCAGTGCTCGTGTACGACAACCGGAACGGGAAGAAGCTGGCCAAACTCCAGAGCGCCACCGTCCAAATGGGCTCGGGCGGATTCGGAGGGCCGCGTTCCAATTCGGGCGAAATCGTCGCGGTTCCCGTTCCGCAGCGGGCGGCCGACCACGTGGCCGAAGAGCCGACCACCGCCGATCAAGTGCGCTCTTGCCGCATTCTCCGACTCATTTCCTTCGTTCAGGCCGCTCTCTACCGTTTGGGCTCGATGGACCTCAACCCGCTGCACGTGGACCCCGCCTTTGCAAAGATGGGCGGCTTCAAGCAGCCGATTCTCCACGGGATGTGCACGCTGGGCGTCTCCACGCGCGCCGTCTTGCGGGACTTCGGCAAAAACGACGCGCGCAACTTCAAGGCCGTCAAGGCGCGCTTCTCCGCGCCCGTCCTGCCCGGCCAGACGCTCCTCGTGGAGATGTGGAAGGGCGAGCAGCAGGGCCGCGTGCACTTCCAGACGAAGGCGAGTTCCTCCGTTCACTCTTTGGTTGATTTGGGCGTTCAGGTGAAGGAAACCGGCAAGGTGGTGATCAGCAGCGCGTACGTAGACTTCCACTCGGTGCACGGACCGAAGTTGTGATCCTTTGATTGAATCAACGGAATTTGTTGTGCCTTCTACGCAGTTCACTTCTTTTATTCGACCAAAAACGGGAATAAACCGGGCGTGTTTTCATTAAACAAGGTGTCTTCTAACAAAATGAACGTTAGAATCGGTAAAAAAGGAGGAGTATGTGAATGTACGAAAGAAAGGACGGCTTCACGTTTGCTCTCCGCAAATTCGGTCCATGAAGGCGGCCAGCTGGAGGTCGGCGGGGCGGATTTCGCGGCGTCCGTCGCGCGGCAGCCGCACGTGCACGACGCCCGCCGAGTTCGTCCACTCGGGGAACGCGCGAAGGGCGGCCGCGCGCAACGCCACGCGGCTCATGAAGCCAAACGCGGCGTTGAAGTCGGCAAATCGAAAAGATTTCCACAGCTGCTGCCGCGTGTTGTTCGTGGGTGCGAGCGAAAGCGACCAGCCGATTGCGCGCAACGACTCCAGCAAAGCAGCCGAGTCGACGGGGTCCTTCGATTTGCGGTAGTCTGCTTGAAGGTCGTTGTTTTGGGGTTGGAGGGCAGGAGGAGCGATCTGAAACAAAGTGAAAAATTGTCCGTTGCAAGATGGAATGAAGTTCCGCTTTATGCCTGCTCGGCACTCACCAACGACTGGGTGGACGGAACTCCCGAATGCGCGGCCGCCTCGCCGATTGCTTCCGCCGTTTCGAGCGGAATCTTGTGCATCCGCTCGGCCACAATCTCCTCCGCCGTTATGTCGACTGCCGGTTTCTTCTTTGGTTTCGGGTCGCTTGGTTTGTTCGTGGCTGCAGCGAAGTTGAACGTTTGGAGGAGGGAGATTTGATTCCAGACGTCCTCCAAGTTGATCTCCGATCCGTTCGTCGAGGGATGGTCGTTGGTCGGAGGGGAATGGACGTCCTCGTCGCTCTCGATCTCCACCGACTCCTCGTCGCTGATCGCCTCTTCGACCGCATTCTCGACCGCATCCTCCTCCTTCGGCTCGACTTCTTGCGACTCGTCCTCTTCGAGCAGTTCGGGAAGCTCGCGGCCGTCCGCTCCGTCTGTCACGTGCGGCTCGTCCTCCTCCTCGTCCGCGACGCTCCCGTAGCCCTCGGAGTTCTGTTGGATCAGCAGACGATCAATTGTGCTCAGATTGCCCTCGGGGAACACAACGGAAGTCGACGAGACGACCGACGAGCCCATGGACGGCGTCTCGACGCCCAGGAAGGAGTCGTCGAAGGTCGTCGAGCGCTCCAAACAGTCGAGGACGCCGCGCGGTCGTTTCGCCTCCGCGCTGCGACTTTCAGCCGCAATCTTTTCGTAGATCTCGCGCACGGTTTGGTCGAGGTTACTGCAATCAAACGATCGATTAGATGAAGCGTTGGATCTGAACGAACCGTTGATCTCGCTGCTCCTCCTCTTTCGGCGCCTCCTCCTCCTTCGGCTTCTTCTCCTTGGTCTCGTCCTCTCGTTCGCTGTTTGTCTTCTGCAGGGCGGCGTGTTGGCGACGTCGTACGGCCGACATCTCCAGCCCGTTCGCGGTGGACGGATGCGAGTGCTCGGGGTTCGTGAACACGACGATGCGGCCGTGGATGTCCGTGATGAGGCGAGCTTTGCACTGGCCGCGCAGTTGACAGCGCCAGTAGACGCGCTCGCCGCGCGGCGTGTCCCGGCGATAGCAAACGTGGTACGTGAAGCCGCAGAGGAGCATCGTGTACGCGTAGCTCGAGTTCGTCCGCTTCTTCGACGGCACCAGCAGCCCGTGGGTGGGCGGCGGCTCGGCGGCGTCGTTGCTCTCGCGGCTCATCGAACGCAACATCTCGAGGCTGGTGAGCATCGGCGACGAGAAGTCGTCCACGGAGTTCGACTTGACGGGCGCGGCGGGCGTCGGCTTGGACATTGCGGGCGAGCAGACGGTCGGTCGATCGATTGGCGGGTCGTTCGGAGCGGTCGAGAACGGACTGAAATGAATGGGTGGTCATTGATGGACAAACTCAATGCTTTGCAGTCAACGGGCGGCAGGGACAACAAAACGGAAAGCAAACCCAATGGTGTGTGAGTGGCGGAAGGAAGGCGCGAATCGATGACATTGAAATCAAGTGACAACCGCGCCGAACCCGTCTTCTACTCACTTTTAAACGAGCAATTCCTTAACCGTTGAGGTTTGGTCAAAAGACAAACGAACACGCCCGCTTTCAACTTCGAAATCGACGCCCTTCAGAAGCGAACGAACGAAACGACGGCCCTGATCGTTTCTCGCATAATCCACGAGTTTGCCCGCGAGTTCGTTGTTTTACGTCAGCCGCGCCGATCAGCATGCAAAGTCGTTCGGTTGCCGCACCGGACGACTCGCGTTCTTGACGTCAACCGGCCGCTCTCCGAGTTCGCCAACCGGCCGGCTAATCCACGACGGAGGTTCCCGCATTTCCAATGCTGAAGGCCGCCTTTCGTTCACCATCGGAAACAAAAAGAAGCGAAAAACAAGCGAGCAAGAAGCCAGGAGACGCCCGGACGATCGATCGACCGTCGTTTTGCCCGTCGGCCCTCGAGCGGCCGGTTTGTCATCAGCGGCGACCGTCATCGTTTGCCGGAGGACCGAAACAAACGAGGAGCAAAGCGAAAACACGGCCGTCGTTGCCTTTCCGCTCGTTCGCCCGCTTCCGTATTGTTTTCGAAGACGACCGGCGTCAAAACGGTGACAAACTCTGTTTCCCGTCGGCTTCTCGTTGATCGCTGGACGTGGAATAGGACCAAAAAGACAACGGAATGAACCGAGCTTCCCCTTCCAACCAATCTCCTCATTGCAACCCATCATTCTATCCGCGTCTTTACGACTCACTAATTTATTCAACAGAAAACAGAAACAACACAACCAGAACAAACGGACACAATCCCTGCGCGCATCCATCAGCCGCTCAGAAGTATTGGGAGACCTGAAAGCAATGGAATGGACGCAACAGGTGAGGAGTGGACGAACGTCGGCGGGCATCTCGTCGATCTGCGTGTTGAAGTACGACTCGATCTCCTTGATCAGGCGGTAATCGGTCGAAACGGCGAAATTGATCTGCAGCGAGAACACTTTTGACTCCTTCTCCTTGCGGAGCGGAACTCACGGCCACTCCCTTGCGACCGAAGCGTCCCGAGCGGCCGATGCTGCAAGAGAGGAGAGGTTTCAGGGGATATTGGAGAGCTTGCCGGTGGATGTAGTTCTCGCGGTTTGTGGGCAGGTCGTAGTTGATCACGACGGACACCTGCTGCACGTCGATGCCGCGCGCCAGCAGGTCCGTGGAGATCAACACGCGCGAGGAGCCCGAGCGGAACTCGCGCATGATCAGGTCGCGCTCCGACTGCTCCATGTCGCCGTGCTGCAAGCAGAATAAGAAGGCTGTTTGGAGGGATCGAGGACACTCACCATGCACGAGACGGTGAACTTCTTGTCGGCCATCAGCCCGGTCAGCTGCTCGACCTTGCGGCGCGTGTTGCAGAAGATCACCGCCTGCGTGATGTTCACGCTGTCGTACCTGCAATCAACAAGAAAGAATGCGGGTGATTGAACGAAGGAGAACTCACAAATCGCACAGCGTGTCGAACTTCCAGCCCTCCTGCTCGATGCTGATGTAGAACTGGCGGATGCCCTCGAGCGTCAACTCCTCCTGTTTGATGAGAATGCGGATGGGGTCGCGCATGAAGCACTTGGTGACGTCCAGCACGTCCGCCGGCATTGTGGCCGACAGGAGAACCACTTGGACGTTTTGGGGCATCGAGCGGAACACGTCGTAGATTTGGTCCTTGAAGCCGCGCGAGAGCATCTCGTCCGCCTCGTCCAGCACGAACATCAGGATGCCGTCCGTGCCTGCAATCCGTAGATGAGAGGAGGAAGGAGGGCGGCTTACGGAGAGCGTTGCGGGAGATGAGGTCGCTGACGCGGCCCGGCGTGCCCACGACGATCTGCACGCCGCTCTCCAGTTGGCGCTGATCGTCGCGCACGTTCGTGCCGCCGATGCACGCGTGCACGTTCGCCTTCATGTACTCGCCGAGGCCGCGCATCACGATTTGGATCTGCAAGCAAACGAGGAGGTGAGGGAAGGCAGGAGAACCCACCTGTTGGGCCAACTCGCGCGTGGGCGCCATGACCAAAGCCTGCACGTGGTCGGCCTTCTCGTCGATGCGCTGCAGGACGGAGATGGAGAAGGTGGCCGTCTTGCCGGTTCCGGACTGGGCTCTGCAAGGGGGATTTATGGGGCTGAATTTCATCGCCAAACCCACTGCGCAATGACGTCCTTTCCGGTGCACGTGGGGACGATGGCGCGCTGTTGGATGGCGGACGGCTTCTCGAAGCCGAACGAGTAGATCCCACGCACCAGCTCGTCCTTGAGGCCCATCTGGTCGAACGACTCCGCGACCTCGTTCCAGTTCGACTCGATCACCTGATCGCCGACCGTTTCGGTCGTGAACTCGCGCGACGGTTCCTCGACGCCCGCCGTCGGCTCTTCCGCGGCCGCCGGCTGCTCGTCGACCGTCGGCGTCTCGATCGGCTGCTCCATTTCGTTTCGTTTGGGTTGGATTCTCTGCAAGCAGGCCGATGAAAGCGGACGGAAGGCGACCTGAAGGTCGGGAACACGGGAAACACGCGGAGAAAGAAGGAATTTGGGCCAAGAACGCAATGAGTGGGGAGGAACGTGGGCCAAACGTTCACGGAAGAAGCGGCAGAAGGTCTCGAGCAAAAGCAGCGGACCGCACCGAAAACCCGCCGCCGCCTCGAACGAGCGGACCGAACGAAAGTGAGCGCCGGGCGGCCGCTCATGACGAAATCGGCGCGGAATGACGAAATGCGGCGGGAAGGCGGCGAGCTGCCGCAAGGGCGCGTTTTTGAACGTCGATTTTTTGTGAGCGTTGGCAAGCGAAGATTGGAGCTTCCTGAATTTCGAGTTACTTTGCTCGGGCTAAATTATGGCCGTCAGCAACGTGCGGCAAGATTTCTACTTGGTTCTTTTCCGGTAATCGTGTACGTGTTTGACCTTCGACCGACTTGATGACTACAGCCATGTTCTTCCTTCTGGTCGATGCAACAGAGGAGCCACTTCTACATCTTCTCACTTGTTTGCTCCGACTGACGGAGGGGTCATAACCGCGTCATTAATTAGTCTGCCGGAGAACACACAACTGCGAAGAAAAGCGTGATTTTTCCTGTTGTTCTCAAGGTTCCAGTAGACGGAGAATTGCGCAATAACTACAGACGAGGGACACAGGACCTGCAGGGTCATTAGCATTCTTTCCGACTTCTCCTTTATGTTCTGCTGAGTATAAAAGCCGAACGGTGGGAGTCCAGAAGCATCATCCTTCGGGTCCTCCTCCTCCAGTCCTCCCCACCGTCCTCTCGTCCTCCGTCCGGTTCGAAATGCTGAAGAGCGCGCTTCCTATCGCCTTCGTTCTGTCGAGCGTCGTGTTGGCGGCTTCGGCTTCCGGTTCGTCCTTCTGTTTCCTTCCAACCTTCAGCTTCTCGCTCGTTGCAGGCTTCTTCGGCTGGGGCCACCATCCGCACCACGACGACCATCACGCGGCCAAGTCGCACGGACACGACGGCGAGTGGGGCTCGAAGCGGGGCGACGGTCACGACTGGCAGCACGCCGACCGCCGGGAGGGCGGCCACGACGAGGGCTTCGCCAAGGGCGACGAGTCGGACTGGGCGCGCCTCGACTACGGCGGCCACAAGCAGAAGGAGAGCGGCGACTCGTTCGCCGAGGGCTACGCCCACGAGCGCGGCGACGATCACGGCCGCGCCGACGGCTGGGAGGGCGGCCACGACGCCGGCCATTCGGCCCACTCGTCCCACTCGCACCACGAGGAGCCCGAATGGCACCATCACGAGGAGGCGCCCCACCACTTCGGCCACGACGGCCACCACCTCGGCGGACATCACGGCGGCGAGCACCACAACCCGTGGTTCTGAACGGTGGACGCCCATTCCCACCCACCAGTCTTTCACTTCGTCTTTGTTTGAATCACGCGTGAAATTCAAATAAACACAACCAGCAGCATTCCCATCGGTCGAATCAACTAAACCCTCCTCTTGCGTTCAATCGAACAGACCGCCTCGTCCGCTTGCAGGTGATCGATGGGGGCCGACTGGTGGGATCACGGGCGAAAACACCTCCGGCCGTCCGCCATGACGTCCGTTTTGTCGGGCGTGTGGGATGGCGGCCAGTTTTTACGAACATTTTTCACTTCGCCGCTTTTCGGCCGCTTTTTCCTGCCGCCCGCCCGCCCGGCCGTCTGTTGGCGGCTAACAATAGAAATGAGAAGAAACAACATCTGGTATCCCCTTGATTGGAAAGTCTGCAGTGAAGAAGTAAAGGTCGTTCATTAGAGAAACAACGAGTGGTCGGTGTCCTAACCGTCACCCTATTGTAGTTCATTTACATCCTTCCTTCTGGAACGATGTAGCATTTCTCACTGCCATTTATCCTGCATAATCCGAAACAACATCTGTTTTCCCACCATTCGGGCGGCTATCCACCCGGCCGCCCGCCGTCTCTCCGTTGCTTTCGGCAGGCGTCTAGCGTGCAGTTCGGCGGGCGGCAAGAAGGCCGACGAGCGGGCGGGCGGAAGGGGCAATAAAATCGGAGTGGAATTAAAACAAATCGCGGGATTTCGGCCGCTTTTTCCGTCCGCCCAATCGCTCCGCTCGTTTCGGCCCGACGATCTCGTGGTGACGCGTCGAATGGGAGTTGGTGGGTGTGAATTGGACGGGCGATCGTAAGGAAGTTAGTTGACTGAATGTTGCGATCGCTTCGAGAGAAATTCAAGCACTCTGTAGTTTAGCTCTTACTACTTTTTATCAAACTTGTTCAAAGCAGTCTTAATTTTTTGCGTAATGATCAAAGTACTCGTTTACGTGTTATTTTTGCCTTGTTCCCATTCAGCCCTCAATCGATCATGTACGCCGGCGTTTAATCTCCGAGACGTCTGTGTGTTTGACAAGGGCGGGAACTCCGCGAATGCCACTTGTTTCCGTTTGGAGGGCGACGAGACGGCCGCTTGTTTTCGACTCGTCATTTCTACGCGATTGTCTTCGTCCACAATGCCGTTCACTTCGGTCCGCGTTCAGATGCTGAACCGAATCGGGAGCGTGCGGCGGCCGTCCCACCTGCCGCACGATCGGCGCCGCTCGTCGGCCGCATTCCAGTTGGAGAAACCGGACGGGTTCTTGCCGAAGGCACTCACTTCTCAGTGTTTATTCGCTTACTTTTTGGCTTTCAGCTCAAATTCTTCTACGACAAATATCACTTGCGGAATTACGCGCCGTTCATTCTGCTCTTCCTCTACTCGCTTATGGGCGCCTATTTATTCTACGTGGTGGAGCACGATCACGAGCAGGAGGTCTTCATGTAAGCACGAGTGGTTGTTTCTTTGTCTTCATTTTGGAGTGTAGAAAGGAGCAGGAAAAGCTGGCGCAGATCCGCAACGAAACGCTGGCCAACCTCACCAAAATAATGAGCTTGGAGCTGCCGTTGGCCGAGAACACGCGGCTCGACGCTTCACGGTATCGATTGACCTATAGCCCTTCATTCCTTCTTTAAATAAATTCCAGAGACATCCTCCAAGACTTTGAAACGAAGATCTTCAAACACAAGTTGCCGGAAGCCCTGCACTGGGACATGTTGGGCGCTCTCTTCTACGTGGGCACCGTTTTCACAACGATCGGTGCGTGTCTTGCGTAGATTCTCGTGCAATTTTGCCGCCAACTCCTTTAGGCTACGGGAACATCACACCGCGCACAAAAGGCGGGCAGGCGCTCTCGATGGTCTACGCGCTCTTCGGGATTCCGCTCGTGTTCGCCATTTTGAGTCAATTCGGCAAGACGCTCACCCGTTGGGTTTCCGCCGGTTGGGTGCGGTACGCGCCATCAATCACTCCTTCTTCACTTTATTCGTTTGCTTGCAGCTACCGCAAATACTCGCGCTCGATGCGAAAGACGCAGCCGTCGAAGAGCCCGCTGGCGAAGCAGCGGAAGTGGTCGTACGCGACCAGCCGCGACCAGATCGTCATCCAAATGGAGAAGATGGACGAGAGCGTCACGAGCGCCACGGCCAACGCCGTTCAGCGGGCGGGCGACCCGGAAGAATCGGAGGAGGCGATCGAATCCCGCACGATCCCCATTTGGCTCGCGCTGTTCGTGTGCATCGCGTACATTTGCGCCTGTGCGGGCCTCTTCTGCATTTGGGAGACCAAGTGGTCGTACTTCACTTCTCTGTACTTCATCTTCATCTCACTTTCGACTATTGGATTGGGTTCGTTTTACAATACTCTCTCCTCTCAATTCACTTGCTGTAGGCGACGTTGTGCCCGACCACCCGCACATGCTCATTCTTATGTTCTGGCTCGTGATCATCGGGCTTTCGATCGTGAGCATGCTGCTTTCGGTCATTCAAATCAAGATGGAGGAGTGGCTCTACCACTTGTTGATCAAAATGCGGGTACTCGCTCCTTTAATACTTATATGTTTACTCATTCCTGTCGTTCGTTCAGCAAAAATACCATCAAGCCCTGGAGAACGGCGAGCTCGTGGAGGGCGAGCAGATCTTCACGGCGCTGCTGGAGAACGAGCCCTGGTACATGCGCAACATGGCCACTCACTTCATCAACGAGACTCAAGCCGCCAAGATCGAGGAGCAGGTAGGCGGCTCGACCGTTTAGAAGAGCACACCAAGAAACACGAGCAGATTGCAGGCGGAAACGTTCGAGCGGGTCACACGCGAGTTTAACAACAAGAACATTCAAACGGACGAGGACGTGAGCTTTCCAATCAAATACGAGAGTCTTCTCGTCGTTTAGATGTTCGAAGCGGTAGCCTCGCCGCCCACTCAACGATCGGCTCGCTCGACTCAACAAACGGGGAATCTGGACACAGACGTCAACAACTACGTCACGGCGCCCCAAAGGTCCGTGGGTTTCGTGAAGTAGGAGGACGAACGTGTTGAATGGCTCACATCTACTTTCGATCCTTCCTCATTCCCGCCTTCTTGCAGCGGGATCGTCGAGGTGCATTGCGTGAACGAAATGGCGCCCGGGCGGCGCGAGTCGGACTCGGATTTCGACGCCTCTTCGATTCCGATGGACTGCAGCAGGTGGTTCTCCGCTTCCTCTCCTAAAACAACGGTTCGTTAAGTTCCTCCGACTTCGAAGCGGTCCACTCGTTGGCGGCAGAGGTCGACCTGATGCAGACGTGTTTGGAGGAGTTGGCCGTTGGGAACGAGGCGAGTTCCTTTCTTCCTTCCCTTTTCTTATACCTTCTTTAGCCGATGGCCCTGGAAGAGTTGAATCGCCGCTTTCTGCCGCAACTTGCCGACTTCGTCGACTGCTTCGCCCAAACCGAAATGTTCGCCGAAGGAGGCGGCCGGTCGTTTCGGGACGTCGAGGTGGAGTGCGGACTGCTGGTCGAGCCGACGGTGAGCGCATTCTTGATTCGTTTGCAGACAGCGGCTAATTGGGCAGGAATTAATTGCACTTGCAAGATTGAAGTGACTTCTGCACTTTTTTACCGTGCGAATGACTTTGGACAACTTGTAGTAGAGAATTTTGTTGCACGGAGCCCGACTCTTGGCCTCGGCAGCTGGTCTGCTCCACTCGTTTTTAACTCGAAGCGGAGGATTGACGACGGCCGACCGTTTGGAATCCTCTCGACTTCTTCGCTCAACACCCGACAATTTGCACCTGCTCACTTGCTCGCTTTCAATTCGAACGAACTTCGTTCACGGCTTTCCGCCGCGCTCAACCCGCCGGTAATTGCGGGGCTTTTTCGTTTGTTCCGCAAGTTTTGAACTCCGCCGTTGGCACGCGATTGAACGAGTTCACTGGTTCATTAGATTACCGATGGTGCAGAGTTCACGGGTTCGGAGCCAAACGCCAATCACCCAACCGAACAACCGCTTGCTGCTCTAATTGATTTTGTGCACGCCATTCCTTGTTGGTGTTTGCAAGCAACCGTTGGGAGGAAAGTACAATCCATTGTGTTCCGTTTCACTCGTTGCCCCTGCAGAGGGATGGCATTTGTCGCGCTCTTTGCACCACACAAAGCCGTTTTGTCGTTGAAACGTCGTTTTCGACAAAGAGCGGCGTGTTTTGTTTGTTCTGCTGCTGTTCGAAGAGCGGCCGGGCATTGTTGGACGGAAAGATCACCAACGACCCGCTGCTTCAACGAACAGCCTTTCATCCGCTCATTCAACTCGTTTACTTGTGTGTTTCCAGCGGCCGCAAACCTCCGACCGCGCGCAGAACACGACGGCGACCGAAACAGCGGAGATGGCGAGCGGAACGCCCGCGCCGAGCACCCACGACGCCGAAGTGTTCTGCCGGACGGAGCAGGAGGTTCGTCTTCTTCTCTCACTTTCCCTCATCTTCGGTTGCTTGAGGACAAGGCGGCGATGACCTCCGCGCCTCCGACTTCCGTGGATCGCGGCGTTTCGCCGAAATCCGTCGATTCGCCGTCGCTCCTCCGCCGCTCCATCCGCGCGCTCCTGCCGAGCCGCTCGCGTTCGGCTGCGGCGCTGAGCGAACGCCCGCCGTCGCCCAAATCGGCGCCGGTCGCGGAGAAACGCCGCCGCTTTTCGGCCACCCGCGGCCTGCCCGGCTTCGACAGCGGCGACCTCCAACGATCGCTCCTGATGGCCGCCGTTGGGTGAGCAGTCGCTTGAGCGAAGCGGGCACTCCTTTGGGTGTTTCCAGAACGCAATGCTCGGCCAGCAGCCTCGTTGGTCAGCAGGACGAAGCAGAAACCGCCGAAACAAGGTGCTTTTCGCTTCTTGAACTCATGAATCATTCAACGTGTTTGTAGCGCCCAATACACGCCCGAACCCGAACTACCGACCTTGGATCAAAGGTTAGGGATCACTCGAGAGGAATCTGGGTGACTCGTCGTTGTTCAGCTCTCAAGCGACGCCATCGCTGAAACGACGCCAGATCGTGGACGTTGGGTGAGAAGACGGACAGGAATAAGTGGATCATCTGCGGATTCCAGGCTGCAACCATCGGTGGACCACGGAAGACCTGCAGTCTCTGAGTTCGCGTACGTTTTATCCGTTTCTTTCCGTTTACCGCTTTTTTTAGCACTCAATCAACGCCCACCCTGCACCGGCGAAGCCTTGTGGAGAGCGGGTATTGCTCCTGGTTGACTAAACAGTCTGAGCGAGCTTTTTAGCGCACAATACTCGCAATCGATCGATGCGACAAATCAAGTGGAAACGAGTGAATCTGGGTACGTTTTCTAACAACAAACATTGCCGATATGACGCTAACCAAACACGAGACTGTCTTCACTTATCTCTCCTTGTTTCAGCACCCAATGTGGGGAATCCTCGCAAGCGACCACATCGGTGGGCGTGCAGGGCGGCGAGTCGATTGACTTCGACGAGGGCGAGGCGAACCCCGTGCCGCGCGGCGTCTCCTTCCAGGCGAAGGTCATCCGCTCGTCGTCCACCATCAGCTTGCGAAGCTTCGATTTGGACGAGGACGTCACGTTGAAGCCGATCAAAGAGTCTTTTGTTCGTTCCTCTGACAGTCCCTGATCACATCTTCTCGTCTGTAGGACGTGGTGCTGCAAACGGAGGACTCGTACCTGAAGATCGCCCGCAAACTGGAGGAGTACCGTTCGATTCGAACCACCCAGAGCCTCCACATTTGCGCCACACGGCCGACGGCGAAAATGGAACGGCGGGGATCGTCGCGCAACTCGCCGCGTTCCCCCGGTTCGCCCGCTCTGTTGAGCCCCGAGAGTGCGGGCGGCGCGTTCCAGTTCTCGCGCAAACGTTCCAGCAGGTACCGGGGATTCGATTTTATTCTACCCACTTATTTGTGTTTGTAGGTACAAGAAAGGCGAGCGACGGGTGTCGTTCCAAACGGGCGACACGACGATCACGATCCCTGAGACGTCGGCGGCCGCTTTGGCGCCCGATCGGCCGGAAATTCGCGCCGACTCGCCGCTTCCCTCCACTTCGCGCGAAGGGGAGCCCGACGGAGATGCTGGAGATCAACTGCCCGCTTCTCCGCCCAACGAACCGAAAGCTCGAAGCGGCCGCCGTCGCGGTCGCTCCGCTCGGCTGCAGTCGGGCGGCCACGACGCGGGGGCGGCGCCCGACGTCGAAACGGCCGACTCGACGCGCGTGACGCTCACGGACGCCGCCGGCCGCGACCTCCCGCTCACGACCGACGGCTACGAGACGGACGACGAGAGCGGCAGCGAGGGCCTGCCGGCGGAAATCGAGCTGCGCATCGAGCGAGAAGACCGCGCCGTTCCGGGCGCCCCGACGCGCGTGTTGCGCCGCACGAAGGCGATCGTGAGCCCGTCGAACGTCGCCGCCGACCTCGACGATTGGCAGCGCGAGGCGCAGGAGTTGGCCGACGAGGCGGCCGCCTCCACCGCCTCCAGTTCCACGTCGAAAGCGAGCAGTTGGTGGAAGATCGAGCCGGGCGTTCAAGTCGGCATTCGTTCGGTGAAGACGACGGAAATTCTTCCGCCCGACGCCGAGCCGAGCGCTCCGGCCGGCGGCCCGCGTGTTGGCGGTAAGCGGCCGCATTCATCTTTCTGATTATCCCTCTTCGTTCAGTCCCAACGAACGTGATGGTCGCGACGAGCTCCAACGTCCGCAAAACATCGGTCGCGCACGTGGCAGCCGTCTCGAACCGCGCGCTTCGCTTCGCGCAGGCGGGCGTCTCGTCCTCGTCGGCCGGCCGCAAGACCTCCGAGGCGCACTCGACCTCCGTGATGACGACGTCGTCGATCGCCGAAGAGCGAGCGGAATCGTCGAACTTCTCGCAGCTCCAACGTCGCAAAGCTTCGCTCCCCGCTCTGAACATTCCCGCGGGCATCGTCGGCGATTTCCTCCGCCAACACGAGCGGAAGTCCAGCGAGCGAGACGCGGAGCCGCCGCGCGGCAAACGAAAAGCTCCCGCTTCACTCCTCTCCTCCTTCGTCAAACGGAAAGACGGCGGTGATGGCGGGCGAGATTCGAAAGAAGGAACGCCCAAAAAGAAGTGATCGTCTCGTCGTTTCGTTCGTTAATGTTTTGTTCTTATGCCGATAAAGTTGTCTATTGCGAACAGAGCACGAGCAGATTGAGCTCGATGCTGTCCGGATCAAGCAGAATGACGTGCATCTAGCTGCTCACATCTAGACAGCTATTTCCAACCAGAATTTCGGTCAGAACGTCTCGATCAAACGAACAAAAAGACGAGCGGAACTCTCGAACGTCTTCTGTTTGCTCATCAAGCGGATTGCGCGCCGACTTCCGTTCGATTTTGCTCCGGCTTGTGTTTTGAGTGACGTTCACCGCCGATCCTCCGCAAACAAGCGGCCGCTTGATCGAAAGGAATTTAATGAACGGGCGGAAATCGAGTGGAAGTTTTGATTCGAAGCCGTCCACCGCAAACAAACGTCGAGTGGCTACGGTTCGTGAACGCCGCTGCCTTTGCGGCGACGATCGAACGGCTGATGTCATTCGTGTGTTTTTGAGCACCCGAAGAAGTTGCCGGTATTAAAGCAAAAATGCTTGCGTAAACAGCCGCTCTATGAGTGTATTCGGTCTGTACAGTAGTTATTTGGCAGCGAACGGAAGTCCTGCAGTAGAAGCGGTAAGTCCCCTTAAACTAGAAGTAGATGGTTTTAAGTTCAAATATGAAGTGCACCCAGACCTGCCTGCTTTATTTGCTGTTAACAATTCGGTGTTTAATTTCAACAACAAAAAAGAGATGTTTTCGGTGGGCGTCAAGCGATTGAATGCGGAGGTCGAAAAGAAATTGATTAAACGAAAGCGAGAGGACAACAAGCCGGTGCATCATGTGCTTCTCGTGGGCTTGCGGCCGTTTTTTTGTCCTCGAATTGAACCCACTGGCCGGGCGGCCGGGCAGCAAGCGGGGAGGGCATCTGTTCGGTCGGTGCACTTCGCTTTCGGCCGCCGAAAAGCCAAGCGGTCCAACGGTTGTTTTGTCTGCGAAACGGCCGCTTTTTGCCCCGAATTTCGGACATCCGCGGTCGCCCTTTCGAATTCCTCCATGCGGCCACTTGTTTACTTTCGGGACCGCCAGCTCACGAGGCGGGGCGGTCACTCGCCTGGCGGCCGGCAGGCGGATTGCACGTGGACGGCGGGCGGCCGAACGGGCGGCCGAAAAAAGCGGCGCGTGCGGGTGTCCCCCGCGATAAACTCGCTTCTTTGCGGCCGGCGGTCATTCGGTCAGTCATTCGGGGAGTTCTCTTCGAACAGTGCGAGCGGCAGCGAACGGGACGCAATGGTGAGTCACGTGAATCGGGAGGGAATTGTTTGAAATGAAATATTTGGGTAGGAATGTTAGAAGGTGTTTGTTAGCGGTGTTGCCAAAGCTTATACCCATTCTTGTGTGTAGCTGCTTCTTACCAAAAACCTTCAGTTAATCTCTTCCGGTTAGGACCTGCACATCAACACCAGTCAAAGGTTCTTAACCGCAAGCATTCATTCATTCATTAGAATGTTGCTTATCACCGGTCGCAAATTCGATGCAATCCTGCAGTCTCCAGCGTGACCAAAAGAACGTCAATTTCCGCCCCGTTCTCCGTTCGGTTGCCTGCAACTTCCAATTATCCCCAATGGAAGATAAGCGACGAGTGCACCGGAGAGGGGCGTTCCGCACCCACTCGAACGTCTGATCCGCCCGCTCGTCATCACGTCGGGGCATTCCTTCCGTTTTCTTTTGTTCTGTTCGCTAATTGCGATTGGGAACACGTTCGAAAGCATCAATTGTAGGGCTAAACGAGAGATTGATTGATCGACTAATTGAATAGGGGATTGGTGGACGTTGGCAGTAGAATTGAATGAACTAGCCGCCCACGTATTCTACTGGTAGATGAAAGTGAGTTGTTTCAATTCGACCGAGTTAAAAAAGTGGTAATACAACTGACATTTGGACTGACCGCTCGCTTCAAGGACCGAGCGGCAGCCCTAAAAAAAAGGACGAAATGACGATGCGGAGGCTTTCGGAAGGCGGGGGACGAATTTCATCGTCGGCGGCCGCGGCCGGCCGTTCGATGTGCGCCGGAAGCGGGCGGCCGGACGCTCGCGAGAGTGTTTGCGCGCAAATTCGAAGCGAACGGGGCGGATGAGGGCGGAAGGCCAAAAAAATCCGCTTCATTTGCGTCATCTTCCCCTCTTGCGCGTGATTCGATTTTGTCCTTTTGGTTGCCGGCCGTCGGTGTTTGACTTTGCGCAGATGTTCGCGGGACGCGTGGTGATTTGAAAGTGGGTTGATGAAACAGAGGAAAAGGTTCGAAACAAATGCTTTGTTTCATTTCAAGTTTCGAACGATTGGCCGCCGTGTTTCCAAACGCCGCAGAAAGTCTTTATTTCCAATCCGTTCCCCACGCACTTCCGCTCGACTTCCGACCGCTCACGCAGACAAACGCGGATCATGAGCGAAGCGGAAATCCGGCCGAAGGTAGTCGGACGAAACGCTAGCCGCCACCTCGCCGTCTTCCGCTTTTTACACTCGCGAGCGCACGCGGCGAGAAGGAAGTGGCCGCGCTTTTCGTCCTTCCGCTCGACGTTCCCCCGCCGCCGCTTCATCGCGAGATTTCCCGAACAATCCGCGCGCTCCATTTCACGCCGCCGACTTCCGTGGCAATAAATCCGACAAGTTTTCTCGTTTTGAACGCCGCAAATCGCTTTGCAAAAGTCGCATAGTTGGCAAAAACAAGCGTGTTTGTCGCCGTCTGATATCCTCGTCCACCTTTTTGCTCCCGTGTTTTCGCCCTTTGCCGTTCGGCGCCGATGCGTCATGCTCGTGGCAAAACGGCGGCCACTTTTGCGAGTCCACTTTTTGCCGAAACGGAGCGAAAAGGCCGTGGAACGAGCGCTCCACGCGGCCGACGGGAAGCCGAACGCCCTCTTGCTTCGTTCGTTTTTTGTCGCCGCCGTTAACCGAATGACGCAAGCCGCGACGAGCCCAATTTCCCAAAATTTCCGCCCAAAGCGTTCGAATGCGGTTTTCGAGTTGCGCGTGGCAAACCGTTCGTTTCGTTCGAGCGTGTTTTACGCCGTTCGTTTTTCGTTCGAAACGTCGCGCCGATCAAAAGCCACTGCAAACGACGAGCCTTGCGGATTAGAAAAACTTGTTCGAAATCAACCTTTGCGGCGACTTCCAAGTGCACAAGCGGCGTCCACTGCCGCCGCGCCGCGCATAATCGCGACCAATCTTTTTGCATCCGCTTCATGATCAACGCCGCCTGTCGCCCGGCCGTCCGCCGCAAATTGGATGCAAAACCGCGCGGCGAATTTCGTGGTCGCGAACTGGAGGCCGCCGGCGAGGGGTTGGACTGCAATTTGGAGGCCGGCGGTCCACTCGCCGTCGATCGAACTCGTGACCAAACGCGGCGTTTCCCGGAGAAACACGCGAGCGATCAGGCGCGGCGCGATCAAAAAGCGCACGCCCGAAGGGAAACGTGTGACCGCCGCGATTATGCAGAGCCGCGGATGACGGCAGAAGGGGGCGGAAGGAGGCCACAAAACGGGGTCAAGGAGTGACCGGAAGAAAAAACAAAGACGGAAATCGTGCTCGCAATTCGCCGCCCGTTCATTTGGAATGTCGCTCGCCGGGGCACTCCAAGAAATTGGATCTCCGGTGTAGAGGTCGTTTCTAGGGTCAAAAGTTGAATGTAAATCCATAGTGTAAAGAACGAAGAAAGCGGCTTCTTGGCTGTCATCTCATGATTCTCTGCCCTTCGCCGTCTTGCAGTATCCAGTTTCTCTTGTACTTTACAGTACCCGCTTCAGTTTCTCTTCGTAACCGTTCGTACGTGCGGTCATCCACCGATCGATCGCCGCCATTCGTTCCGCACGCGGCTTCAAGGCCGTTCGGCCGGATTTGCATTTGGGCGGTGGGAGACGTGCGGCCGTCGTCGCCGCGTGCAGATCGCGAACAAAACGGGGACGCCAAAGCGGAAGCAAACGCGAGAAACTTCGAGAAACATTTGAACGCAGAAGGGTACAGTAGTCAGCTGTAGAGTCATTGAAGCTTGTGGCCTACCTTGTGGAGAAATTAGGCGTGTGTGCCCGTTTTTGCATACACCAAAGCATTCGCATTTCAGTCATCTGAGGACCTTGACGGACGGCCGGGCCGACGAGCGCAAAGTAAAATTGACCGAACATTCGCACTAATCCCCCCGTTGATCACTCACTTCCCGCCGCTCAATTCGGCGATCCCCGGGGATTGTACGTTACGCTGATCGCCTCTCGTGACTCCGCCTTGCGTTCTCCGTATTCGGGTATTTAAACCGGCGGTCGACAGGAACAGAGCCACGCACAAACCGACGGAATTGTCGGCAGTTGGGTGTTTGCTCGTGCTCTATTAACGTTCGATTTACGGCCTTTGAGGAAAAGCTGGTGCAAAGATTGCGGCTATTGTTTCTGTCAGTTGAAACATTCCAAATGCAAGTGCTGAGGGTCCACGTGCAATTCCGCTGTGTACAGGCGACCTTTGCCCTCCAGCATCGCTCATCTTCCTCTCACGCGATTCAGCGCTGATTCCGCAAGAATTCGCGATGTTTCTCTTTGTTTCACTCTTTGTGACGCTCGTAGAAAAGCGATCGTTCTGCTGTGGCTCTTCGTAGTCGCAAAAATTCTGCAGACAAAGCGGTGCGGGGCGTGAATCACGAGCACTTCGATTCACGACGGCCATTTGCATCGACCGACGTCTTCGGTCTGCTTTCGCCAAGACCAACGGTCATTCGGACGACGCTCGTTTGAAATTCAATTGAACTCGTGGGAACATTCGCGAACATCCGCGACGGCCGCTCTCCCACTCGTTTCTCGCGAAATGCCCGGCCGGCCGCTTGTCGCGTTCTTTGCAGTCGCTCGAATGTTCGCCGCGTGCACTCGGCCGCGGCCGGCCGGACGGCCTTTCGGTCGACGGCGGCGGCGGCGGAATTTTCCCGAACGCGTCACCGCGCCCTCGAAATGCACCCGCAACGACCCGCCCTCCCTTCCTCCTCCGCTTTTGACCACGCGCTTGTTCGTTCAGTTGATTCCTGCTGCTTCATTAGTCGCCGCGCGCTCTCTCTGTTGCTTGGAGTTGATTAGAAGGAAGACAGGAGAGGGTTGAGTAAGTTCTTGAGTACAAACCTTTGAACCACCTCTACCGCTCTCCTTGCGTGAATTCTTTCCGAATGCAACAAATAAACTCCCCGGTTTCAGCTTCACGATTCCATCACAAATTGAACTCCGCATCGGTCTCGTCGCCCAGTACTCGCCGCTCACCTTCGACCGAGTGGCCGCGTTGCTGGAGCATCAGAACTTGAGTCGCTGGTGGCATCAGTACAACCCGTGCTTCGGCTGGATCACTTAGATCGCTCGCCCCCTCGCACGCCTCCACCGTCCTTCCATCCACCTCGTTCTTTTGCCTCACGGGCGTTCGGGACCGCCCTCAAGAAGTTCGCCCTTGTCGGCCTGCACTTCTTCCTCCTTCTTCTTACTCACGCCTTCCGCCCGCCGCCGTCATGGTCGTCGGAATGAAGAGCAGCAACCTGCGGGACCACATCGCCTTTTGGTGGGTTGATTGAAAGAATGAGCTGCTAATTAATCGTTCTTGCAGGATCTTTGGCATGTCCAACAGCTTCGCCTTCATCGTGATGCTGACCGCCGCTCAGGTAAGTGGAATAAAGGAGATGAAAGTTAATCCACACTTGTTTGCAGGACATCATGAGCGACACGACTCGTGACTCCGTTCGTTTGGACGAACCCAACAACGTCACCAATTCGGCCACCCATTGCGAGGTACGTTCAAGTGCGCTAACCGGCCATCACTTACGCTTCAAGCGCTCCTGTGCCCTCTAATCGATTGATTGCTTGCAGCCCCGCATCGAACGTCGCGAATGCCGCGTGGAACCGTTGGGCGCCGTCCTTTTGGTTCGTTCCGTATTGCCTCGCATCCTCTAATCCACCGCTTTAGTGCAACGTCGTGCCCGGATTCCTGATCAAACTCCTGCTTCCGTTCATCATGCACCGAATACCGTTCGGGTGAGCGCCTTCTAACGAGTTTCGAATTAATTCGTGTTCATGGCAGAATTCTTCACATCCTGGTGTGCATCTCGCAAGCCGCCTCCTACCTGATTGTCGCGAACACGACAAGCGTTACGATGAGCCTCGGGGGCGTCGTCTTTGCGGCCATCTCGTCGGGACTCGGCGACATCTGCTACTTGGCGTTGGCGTAAGCAAAAGAATTGAGGGGTTGAATGAATGCTTTTGCTTTCAGCTCGCATTACCATCGGTAAGCGTTGAAGTTGTAGTCGCTCGTCTGCCGCTCACTCGTTCGGTCCATTACCTTCTTCTCCTTGTTGCAGAGACACGATTTCGAGCTGGTCGTCCGGAACCGGTGAGCGGCATCTCTTCTCATCTTCTGACTCCACAATCCCTCCCCATTGCAGGCGGATCGGGAATCCTCGCATCGCTGTCGTACGCGGCGCTCACGGAGCCGCACCTGCTGAACCTGAGCCCGCAGTACGCGCTGCTCGTGATGCTGATCATACCCGTGCAGTTCTTCTTCACGTACTTCTTCCTGCTTACTCCGGCTGTCACCGTCTACTCGCCGCGGCTGTGCGACCCGCGCACGTGGATCGTGCCGAAGAGCGACCAGCTGAAGCTCGCCTCCACCACGTTGACGGCCAAGGACTTCTTCGACGGGCAGGAGTTCGGCTACGCGCCCGTGGGCAAGCCGCACAACGAAAAGACCTACCAGACGGTCACTGCGGGCGAGCGAATGCGCACCGTTCTCGTACGTTCTTTAAAAGGCACTTTCTGTAATTCTGGACCACCGAGTGGCACGTTTCAAAAACGACCTTTCGGTTTTTGCGCTTAATAGATTCTCCAGATCGCGCTGAATCCAAAAATGCTCGTTTGAAGGCTTGCAACTGCTGTTTTTGCCGACTTACAGACCTCCAAACCCAAAAGGTCCGGATTTTAGCCCATTTGGTTCAAGAGGCTGCAGTGTCGTTGTAACGAGGTTCCAAGATTCGTGATTGTGATTCTCTTGTAGCTCTTGATCAGGGCTTTCGAAAGGTGTATGTTGCTTGCCGGTTGCAGCGTAATCGATCCAAGTTGCGGCATGAAATGCGATAAGTTCGTTTCTTCGAATTTCCTGTTTTTTGCGTTCAAAGCCGTTTTTCTCGAAAAGTTTGCCTTGCATACGAGCAAACAAAAGCCAACACGTTATTCTACGGCTCACGGCGCACCTAATAGGCTACATTTCAACACCCAAACTGTCTGTAACCAGGAGAAAGAATGGGATGAAGATGGAGGACCACAATCGACTCAAAATCGAAATTCCTTCAAACTTCAAAATGATCCACTGGAATCGTGTTTGTTTTGATTGGAAAGCATACAAATAGATGCTCGGACGAATTAAAAGTAGTTTTGACACCTGCTCGGTGTCTATTGCAACACTGATGTCGAAAGGACCGTAATGAACGGTGTTTTTCGAGTTTCGCTATTCTTTCGCTATCGACGCATTTGCACTGCCGAATTTTGAACAAGAATGGTAACCCTGTATTCACTCTACAGTTTCACTGTTTTTTACGTCAGGAATTGCAGACAAACGCATCTGAAAACGTTCTCTCAACGTACTTTCTAGCTATTTTGCTGGCATAAGTCGCTCCAGAGCGTAGTAATACAACTTTCTTCTACCTAGTTAGATGAAAGGACCGCTTAGAAACCCCTACGAAGCATTTCTGCCACAGCGTGCATCTAATAGTTCGTGTGGCAATGGCTTCTTTCTTTTTTTTGCTATTCCGCTCAAGTTCAGTGTTTTATGCACGCTTTCAACGTCAAGCAATCAAAAACTACATCGCTGTACAGAGCTCAACAAGGCGAACAATATAACATCAATTTCACTAGTCTTTAGACAGCAGAGATAGGGAAAATTACCTTCTTTGAGCACTGGCATTTTCAATCATTTTCACGCCTACAGACCAGAGATGAAAAGTTCATCAGCACGGTTTTCAACTTTTGATGTTAGTACAGCCGTTCTGATTACTTTACGGTCTAACTCGTCCATATAAATGATCAAGCCGAGCAAGAAATGTGAAAATACTCTCTGTTCGACGGTATTTTGGGTCGCAATAAGAAGGGGTTGCACAACCTGCTAATGATTTGCTGTGAGCATAAAATGAACAAATTGTCAGCAATCGTTCATGCCATTTTGGCAATCGCTAAAGCAGGTACAACAAAGAACACGCAAAAAATGCACCAAGCCGTGCTTGTGGCGCTAATTTCGACAAAAACCTTGCAATTGACATCGAATAAACTCGAAAATCATGTGTAAGAACTTGATGAGTTGTTAGAACACGCAACATAGCCATTTCGTCAGATCTTTTTGGAGTTTGAGGCGATTTCGATTTTGAATCGATCTTGCCCTACCACCTTCAACCAAATGTTTCTCCTGGTTACAGACACTTTGGGCAATAAGATGCACATCAAAAGATCCGCCTTGTTCCGTAGAATAAGGTGGTAATCTCGGTTGCCTCGTCATCAACACAAAAGTTTCGAGAAAAACCGCTTTGAACGCAAAAAATGCAGGAAGCCACAAAAGTGCTTTCTCGCTTTCCACTTAGTTATTGCTTTGTGTTTTTCTCCACGAATCAGCAATACACACCATTCGAAAGCTCAGGTCACGGCCGACACGATGAACGTCACCACACACTCTAAAACCTCGCTACAACGACACTCGAGCTCGGTGAAGCCGGATGGTCAAAATTCGAATCCAGCGGGTTTGGAGGCCTGTAACTCTACAATGAAAGCAATTGCAACGCTTTTAATGGACACCGTTCGACTCAGCACAATCCAGGAAATCTATTAAAAACAAAAACCGACGAGTCGTTTTTGAAACGTGCCAAAGTTTGCACTGGCGTGGTCCAGAATTACAGAAAATGCCTTTTAACTAACGAAACGAAAGCCGATTTGTGTGTTGCAGTCGCTTCTCAAGTACATCCTGCCGTTGATGACCGTCTACTATGCGGACTATGTGGTCAACCAGGGTCTGGTGAGTGGCTTTCGACTTCCCCCATCGAAGAAACGTTCCTAGTCGTCCGCCTTCTTCTTCCTGCTGCTTGAAGAAGAGGAGACGGTTGGCAAGAGAGAAGAGCGAGGCGGCGGGCGAAAGCGGACGAACCGTTGAGTTCTAGCCGCCCGCCCGCCCGCCTGTTGCCGCTGAGGCAGCAAGAGACTCAAAATTCAGACGGCGATGGTCGTCGGTGGTGGCCGCCCGCACGCGTCGATTCGTTTGCGGTTCCGCTTACCGTTTAACTTCTACTCATTCGCCTACTTTCAGGCCGCCTTTATGGTCTTCGACTGTGCCCACGGAATGAATCTCTCGGCCGTCTCGCAATATCGCTGGATCCAAGTTTGGTAAGCGACCCTAAAGAAGGCAAACCATCTCTAAATGACCGATTGCAGCTACTGTATCGGCTCGTTCATCGCGCGCTCGTCGACCAACTTCTTCCAAATCCCCTACTTCATGCTCGTTGTGTTCCCGGTGTTGGAGGTGAGTCCCCTTTGTTATCGACGGCATTGATCGGAGTGTTCAGATCTGCAACGCGGTCTTCTGCTTCGCCAACTCGCTCTACTTCTTCGTGCCGCACATTTGGATGATCTTCGCGCTGATCTTCGTCGAGGGACTCGTCGGCGGTGCCTCCTACGCGAACACCTACTACCGAATTCACAAGGAGGTAAGAAGAAGAATCAAGCGATTGAATGCTCGGTCTCTTAGGTCGACCCGTCCGTCAAGGAGTTCAGCCTGGCGATCACTACGATGAGCGACGTGATCGGAATTCTGGCCGCCGGACTGTCAACTCTGCCCATCCACACGATCCTCTGCGACTTCTACGCCTCTCGGCCCTGATCGCTGGAACGGGAATGAACAAGAACACGATCATAATCTTCTCCCATTGTTTTATACTTCTTTAGCATGTGTCCATAATCTCCCGAACGACCTATCACTTCAAATCGACGCGAATATCTTCTGTTTTCCGTAGAATTCACTTATCGAACGCCCATTTCTTCTCTCGAGCTTTAAATGTGACTCCGTAGCGTGTAGCGAATGAATAAACGACTGCGTCCAAGTGTTCGTAAAGTTTAATTCAATTCAAGTTAAGTAATTTAAAGGAAGGAAAGAGCGAATGAAGGTTGTGGTTCAACGGCGTCGATCAGTAACGGTTGAGTCCAAGCAGAGCGGCAGTGGCGGCTCCGAGCAGCGTGTTCAGCGCCAGACGGGGCGAGAAGCTAAAAGAATTCAGTAAAGGAAATGTGCAGCAAAAACTGCTGGGCAGCTGCGATTGCAGTGATGTCCACACGGCAAGCGGAAACCAAACAGAACTCACTTATAGCCCTGTCCCCACGGCTCGTTGTAACCCTGGCCCATTCCGTTGTTGTTCACGCCTTGGCCCATGCCGCCCGTGTTCACGCCCTGCCCCATGCCGACGGACGGGGCGGGTTGGTATTGGTTGTTGTAGCCCTGCCCCAAGCCTCCGTTCGAAGCTCCTTGGCCGAGACCGTTGTAACCGCCGCCGCCGCGCTGCTCGTTGACGCCCTGCCCAAGGCCGCCGGACTGTTGGCCTTGGCCGACCGATTGGCCGAGGCCGCCGTTGTTCGGATTGCCGACGAACGCCTGGCCCATGCCCTCGTCGCGGTTCACGCCCTGGCCGAGGCCGCCGCCTCCGACCGCTTGGGCGCCGCCACCGAGCCCGCCGTTGTTCACGCCCTGCCCGAAGGCGCCCGGTTGGTCCACACGCTGCCCCAGGCGGCCCTCGTCGCGGCACTCGTCGTATTCGCCCATCGGAGTGAGGCCTGAAGGTAGCGGAGAAATGAGTAAAAAAGGAGTGAACGACGAGTGAAAGCAAAGAGGAGTTTAAATGAAGACAAGAAAGAGTGGGTGAAACAAGGGACCGTCAATCACTCATCCCCTCCACGTTAGACGAGCGATTCCGTCTGCTTATCAGCAAGCCGGAACGTCGAGCGAACAAAGCGGGGGGATCAGACGGCCGCCTTCTCCTCCGCTTTCTGCTCGCCGTTTGATTAAAATTCCGCCCGGCCCCCGCATTTGCCGTTCGATTGAAACAGAAGGCGGAAACTCGTGACTCCGGCGGGCAGCCACCAGCTAACGGAAGTTCCTTGATTGACGTTTGAGAAAAGCAGAAGGAGTAAGCAATAGCAGAGCACAAAAGGAGACCGGAGAAGCGGCTCGTCTCGGCGCTTTCGAGAAAGCAGGATTCAATTTTGAGCGAGCCAAAGTAAACCAACGACCACCACTCAATGATTTTTCACCTCCCTCTATCCACTCCAAACTCACTCTGCTCGCTGTTGCACATGTTGCCGATGCAAGTGCTGCACATGCCGTCGAACGAGTTGACATCGCGGCACGAGTTCGCGCAGCCCTTCTTCAAGACTAAAAAAAGCGGATGGTTGAAGATTGTAGGCGGGAGAACGCACTCTTTCCGTTGCCCATTCCCTTCACCACGTAGCAGTGGGTGTTCGAAGGGCACTCGTCGGTGGACGGATTCCGGCAGTTGCACAGCCCGTCGCACGTGAAGCAGCGGAAGGCGGAGGCTAAACGGAAGGAATGAGAGTGATGGCTGTTGTTGAGTTGCCTACCGAATTCGCTGGCAACAAGGGCGAAAACAACCGCCAAAAGCAACAGTGACCGCATTCTTGACTTTGAGCTCCTGCAATCGATTAAGGTTTGGTTGATTGAAGCGGGACACAAGAATTGACACGCGTTATTCAAATCACGCTTCCTCGCTGTCAAACTTCTTTTAAACTCGCGGAATCGAGCGGCAAATCGGACGTGAAGCCAAACACCTCCCGCCAACCTACATTCCTCCACCTCGTCGCCTTTTGCCCGCCGGCTTATCAGTGCGGGAAGCGGGCGAGAGCGGCGGAAACCGAAGGAAAGTGAGTAATAAACACGGCGATCTAATCGACCGAGCAGAGGGAAGGCGAAAGGAAGTGAATTAACGACGACTTGCGATCAGGACAGAAATCAACAACGACCGGAAACAACGATGAATCAGCGGGATTAAACTGGAATCGAATGATTAGGTTGGAGGTAAACCTTGATGAGAGCACGAGTCAGCCAAATGACGGCTTTACTAGTGATAGATTCCTTCTACAGAACCGCTAACTCCGTAAGTCCCCACCCGAACCATTGCGCATGGCCAACCCTCGACTGACCCGCGCTCTTTTAAGCAAGACAAAAGCAAACACATCCTAATCGATTCCGAAAGGTCAAAGGCTGGAGTTATTTTGATTCACCGCACGATCGCCCGAACGCTTGCAACTCGAGCGATGAGTCATCTTGCGACTGACCCATGGAAATGGACTTCAACCGTCTTTGCGCATCAAAGCGAGCTGCAGCAGTCGCATAAACTAGGTGATGCGCACCGTTTCACTTACAATAAGGACGTCTATCCAAGAAGAGTTCTTTTAGAAACGAAAACTCTAGGCAGTGGATCATCTAAAGGTAAACAAAAGTAGACGAACGGAGCTCTCCATTAGCCACCCAGCGGAATCATCCGTTGAATCGAGCCGCGCGACTTCGACCACCAAGTGAGTCATTCAAAAACACACAATCCTCCCACGACTTCTTCTTGAACGGTCGAATGACTCGCGCATCAGGGACTGGAGATGGAAGACGTAAAACAAATTAACCACATGAGTGGTTTACAGAGCCGGCTTATGCTCGCGAAAACAAGGATTCGACTCTTCCTTGTCGAATCACCTTAACCTCCACGAGACGCTCAGCTAAAAGTAGCGACTTGACACGAAAAGCCGCCGTCTTTTCACACTTCCAGCCACTGCTCGCTGTTTGTTGAGAGTAAACATAAACAAACGACTTTTACCCGCCTCCACTTCGCCCGAGATTCCAAAGCCGCCGGCTCTTCTGTTTGCTCGTGATCGCGCACCGGCCTCTTGTCACCTCGCGGCCGCCACTCGGCTGAAAGCGACGTTTACGACGGAGCAAGTTTACGGCGGCCGAAATTCTTGGGTTTGTGGAGAAATCGTGGATTTGCGGGGAAATCCGTCGATTTACGACCGTTTGACCAGGAATCGCAAGCGAAAGCAACTTTATGTCCGCAAAGCAGAAATTTGCAGCTAGACGATTGAAGTCAAAGAATACAAGTGAGGTCCCGTAAGATCGTGATTCGCTCGAAAGAAAGCACCAGAAGATGAGCTCCAACTTACTCACGGCTTTCGAACTCCAACCGTTCTCTTAAAAGCGGCAATCTTCGCCGTGCGCATCAGATTTTTCAACTGTTTGTTTGCCGAGTGATTCACGCGCGAGTTCGAGGAATTCGAACGAATTTCCGGCTCGTTTCTTCCGGCCGGGCGCAAATGCGCGACTCATCTCTCCCACGTTCAGGTGTTCTCTTCCGCCGAATGACGAGCTTTCGGCGGGCGTGTGAGCGGAGGTGAGCAAACAGCCGCCCGTCCGCCCGCTTGGTGCGCGGAGTGCGCGAAAAAGCGGCGAGCAATGAGCCGCTTATTGCGTTTTTGAGTGCGCCGAAATGCGATCGGGAGGTTCGATTCGCGGCGAGCGGACAGGAGGTGAGTCACACACGAACAAAGGCAATACGTGCACGCACAAGTGAACAGATAACTAGCCAAAAAAAAGAAATCGTTCAACACGAGTGACCTCCGCTTCTTGACACCATCTTCCGCCGACTTTACGTACAAACAAACAGAACGAAAGCCAGCAAACCCGAAGGGTCGAATTTCAACGAGACTACGACGAAATTACGGGTTTCTTCCGTCAAAGCCGCTAGATGAATGTGAGTGGCCGGTACTTGTTTGACAGGCGGGCACAAAGCCATAACATTGGAGCGAGCAAAGTGGCTATCTGGCGAAACACTCGGACTACGCGCAAAAACTACGTCCTTTATTCACAACAAATCCGCCTCTGCCTCTCCAAACTTCATCTCGGGAACATCGAAGCCGAAGAGCTGGAAATCGTGCCAAAACATCCGCACAACGTGCTCCATGAGGAACGGCGACGAGCGGAGGCGGCGGTCGACGAAGCGGCGCGTTGCGCTGCGGCCGGTCGAGTTCGTCGTGCGACCGGAGCGCAACTGTTGCAAAATGTAGTCGATGGATGACTGGGGGACGCCGTGGTCGCGAAGGAAGGCGGCGAGTTGTCGGTGGAATTCCCGCAAAGCCGCCGGGTTGTCGCCGAACCGGAGGAAGCGGAAGCGATCGAAATGCCGACGGAAGTCGCAGTGCCTGCAATCCGCTGGAACTGTTTGTTCGTTTGATTCGAAACGAACCAGTTCTGCGGAAAGAAGTGTCGGTCTTCGAACGTGCGCGTCAACCGAGCGGCCCGCCCTTCGCTTATCGTTCGCTCGTATTCCCGCAGCACGAAACACGTGAGATTCGCCCGGCAGTCGTTGCAGTAGCCCGTTGGAGTGCGGGGTTTCCTGAACGATCGATTGAACAACGTGAGCAGTGGATGCAAAGTATGGAACATCTGATCAAGCACTCCCTGTATTTGAACGAACCGAATGCACTTGTCGACGAAAGCGGAGACGAATCGCTCCACCGGATCGCGAACGACGGCCATGAACGTCCAGTCGGGGGTCAACCAAACGCCCGTCGCGTTCAGCGAACTCAACGCGCGGTTCTGCAGATTCCTTTCGTTCTTGTTCCTGCAACCACCCAATGATTAGAGCATCTTTAATTGATTGCTGCGTACATGCAGAATCGCCCCGAATACGATTCGTCCACAATCGACCGTTGGGCGTCCAGAAAGGCGGTCTCGTTCCGCAGGAAGCAGAGGATCGATTGGAGCAAAGTGGACATCGACTTCTCGATCAAGCAGCCCATCAGTTTGTATTGAGAGGCGAACTGCAAACGAGTGAAGAAAAGAGGAAGGCGCAACTCACCCGCAAAGTGGTCTCCAGCATGCGGAATTTCAGTGCGCAGCGGCGGAGATCGTCGCCTTCGCAAATCGACGACCAGTTTGTCGTCCCGACGCACTCGCGGTTGGAAGCAGCTGCAATTGTCAACGGCCAATTGAAATGTCCAAAGAGAACCCACGTCTTCGTTCTGCCCCCGCACTTCGCTTAAGTTCCCCAACCGGCGGGCGCTCTCCTCGCGCAATCGGCGCTGATAAGCGTGGTGTCGCTCCAGCTCGTTAAGGTCGACGGGTTTGGGTTCAACTGGATGTTCTTCAGAGCCCGAGAGCAAAGCTTTCTGTTGAGCATCCTTCTGGTCGTCCTCTTCATCTGCCGATTCGGATCGCTCGCCGCTTTGACCGTCGCCCACGGCCACGGATCTCTTCTGGTCGTTCACCTCCTTCTCATCTCCCAACCGCTTCGCTTCTTTTCGTTGCGGACGGTCGGGATCGTGCCGGAGTTCTTGGGTTGTCTCCGCGTACTCGACGGTCGTTCCGGTCGCAAAGTAGGAGAACTTCTCGAGTTCTTCTTTGTGTTCGGCGATCTTCTTCTCGAGGCGCTCGTGAGCTCGGATGGGTGACACCTCGTGAAGCTGCCGTTCGTCCAGTTGCTGGTCGATGCGGGCGAGCTCGTCCTTGCCCTTAACTTCGGCCTTCTGCTCATCCCGCTCGGCGGCGGCCTTCGGGCTCTCGGTCAGTCGGTTCGGCGGTTCTTCGACGTTGATCTCGGGGTGCTCGTGGGCTGCGGGACCAGCGCGTTGCTCTTCGGGAACATCACCTTTCGGCTCGTCCTTCGGTCTTACTCGCGGCTGTTCGACGACATCGGCGCCCTGAAAACTGGCCGCTTCTTCTTCTCCGCCGTCGTGCAGGAATGTCCACAGGAGGAAGACGACGAGAAGAGCAATGAGAGCCCGTGGATTGACCGCGATTCGGGCCATCACAAAACGACTAGAAATTAAAGCGAGAGAACGAGGGAATTGCGAACACGCATCAAATTTGTTTGGATTCCTCCGTTTGCTACGTGGTTTCCCGCTTTCGCTTCGGGTCGGTCGCCAACACGCGAGTGCGGCGGGATTTCGCGCGCTCTCGTCCCGTTAATCGCACGTTCTCTTCTGCTCGTTCGCCATCGATTCAAAACCAGCGTGTGACGGCGCTCCGCGCCGTCCCCAGCTGGGCGTGTTCTTAGACTGGTGCGTATCGAATGCTTTTGCCGACTTTGTTGGGCGAACCGAATGCTCGCCGCAGCGCGAAAACGCCGAGTCGAGCTTCACAAACGTTAGGGTTTGATTGAAACTCGACAAATTGGCAGTTTTTGAACAAAGGCAGCCGGCTAACTGCACTCTGCCTCTTACGAACCCAGAGAAACGGATACGGTCAGCGGAGCCGTTTGCAAGTGCAGTTTTCGAGCACGGCAACGCGCAAAACGCTGTCCGCGGTGCGCAAACAATGCCAAATAGTTCGTTCTAGTGCCACCAAGGGGGAAGAAGGGAATATCGGTTGTCCAAGCAAAGAAACCGACCGCAAAGCCCGAGTGCAGTACCCTATCACAGAATGTTTTATTACTTCTCGACAACCACACGTTTGAAAAATCTGAAACGGTGGGAAGAAGAGCAACTACATGCTCGACATTTCTGCCAAATTTCGCGAGGATCCGTCCACCCGTGTCCAAACCCGCCCGCTGTTTGCGCAATATCAGGGGTCCGGTTCACGTAAGCCGCAGTGGCCACGTGGGCCAAAAACGACAACAAATTGCACACCATCGTAATGCCTGCATTCTGCCCTTTCGAATGAGCCTACATACGTATCGTCAAACCCGACAGTCGATGAGAACGACGAGATTAAAATTCGCTTCAAGTTTTCCACATAACACAAAATTTTCGGTCGGATCTAACATCTCGAAATTGGCGTTCCATCGACACAAAATTGAGTTCGAAAGATGCGCAAGACCTTTTTCTAGAGAGGATTATTTTTAGTTTTTTGAATAAAATTCGGAGAGGGGAGAACGGCGCGTCCAAATGCGGACCTCTTTGATTTTTCGACCGGACCTTTCGACTTTGGGCGATCATAACTTTCTTCAACAACATCTCGTGACGATGCCGTCAACTGATAAAAAGTTCCTCGTTTCAAGGCGCATCTTTTTGTTCACAGGGCGGGTGAATTCGCACGGCGGCGCGGAACGGTACGGGGCGGAACGTCGGCACGGAACGTTAAACGTGTCCGCCGGGGGTCGAAATGCACATATTTGGAAATCGCGCATGCGACTTCCTCTAGCGAGAAAAAATTTCAGCTCGATTGGAGCAAAGCGCTAAAAGTTGAGGGGGCAAGTGAGACTGACAAACGCACAATTTCTCTCCCTTTCCGAGGGGATAATAAACAAGGGCATTTGAACGAGGACTGTCTTCTTCAATCCAATTGGTTTCAAGCCTCCTGGTTTGGTCGTTAGTTTCTCTTACCAAATTGGAAGCGAACGGATCGACCCACTGCCGGATGAGTCACGCGTGTTGGTGCGCAAGCCAGAAACCGAAGTGACGGGCAGCGGATTAACGAGACGACCTGCCGGCCGGCTTGCCGTTGGTGAGATTGCAACACGCGCGCGGACGTGCGCATCCCACCGTTTGCTCGTCGCTTTATCCTCCGTTTCTTGTTGGTTTTCGGACTTCGTTCTTGTTTGGTTTCCGTTTGATGAGCCGCCCATTTGTTGCCGTCCGATTGTCCCGGAAGTAACGAGCGCGCAAGAGGGCAGTGGGCCGCTTTGAGCAACAAGAGGGTCGATTTAACCAGCGAACGTTCGATTTGAGCGCCGACGTGTTCGTCATCTGATTGTGAAACGTCTCAAGCATTCCCGCTGCTTTTTGTGCCCCTTATCGCTTGCAGACGCCTCGCCTCCGCTGACATTTGCTTCGCTTTCCGGAGCAAAAAGAAAACGCTGTGCTCGATTTTCCCGTAAGCTTTCTTTCCGTGACATGCTCGCGATTGTTTTGCGTATTGCTGGGATGAATCATAGCAATTTTTGACGTCAAATCATCACGTTTCGCGTTTCGGCAACAGAATGTGAACGGAAAATTCACGTGAAAGACGTTGTCGGTCTTATCTGCGCCGTTTCTCCTTCGCCGCCGGCAGACGGCAAATTTGACCGCGGTTTATAGTCCGTTTTTCCTCTACTCGCGTCATTAGAAAGCGGAGGATGCTTTTGGGAGGTTAAAGCAAGACGGCGGTTTGTGTCTCGTTTCAAAGTCGCGTACTTCTCAGACGCTCGTGAATCAAGACGTTAACGATTCTAATAACTCTTTTCAGTTCGAATTCGTGTCACTCATGAGCAGCAAACGACCTTCGTTCTGTTCGTAATGTTCGTCCGTCTACCTCTTTGTTGTGTTTGAAATGTTGCCTCTAAATCGCCGTGCGTGGAACAACTGGAGCCCTCTCCACGTTTTGTACCTCATATTCGGTAACTACCCGCCTGTTTCTTTACTCACCTTGTGTTTAGTGCCATTGATTCTTCTGTTGATCTTCGTGATGAATCGCCAGATTCCGCCGATCAGCGGCGTCCAGTTCGCCCCACTCAGCCCTCGGCGGATGGCCGCCCAACAGAAGAACGAAGCCGAAGGTCGTCGTTTCAACCTCACGTTCCGCAGTTTCTGGCGCGAGTACACGATGTTCGAGCCGCAGCCGACCGTTTGCAACGGAAAACAAGTGGCCGTCTTGATTATGAGTCGTGCCGGTCTCGAGGGATACTTTTACCGGCGGGCGATTCGCAACACGTGGCTGCGACCTGACGTAAGTGGGTGAACGGAAAGGTAAAGGTTTGAATTTGTGGCTAAAACTGCGTAAAAGCGAATAAATAACCTTTAATTATAATTTAAGAATTTTGTCAACTCGCTTACGTCAATTAGTTCAACTGCTACGCCGTCTAATCTACCGCGCTTTAGAGGATACCGCCGGAATTCGCGTACCGCTTCGTCGTCGGGCAACCCACCGACCCGCAGATCGCCGCCATCGAAGAGGACCTCCTGCAGTGGGAGGCCGCCGAGTACGGGGACCTCCTTCGCTACTCGCTGCCCGACGTCTACGCCGACTTGTACCAAAAGACGGCAGTCATGTTCGAGTGGAAGGTCTCATTCTGCCCTCAAGCGCCCCTGATGCTGAAGATCGACGACGACACCGCGTTCTCACTGGAACGATTGAGCAACTGGACGCGAACGGAAATCCTGAAGAAAATGAAGGACTACCCGCGCTTTGCTTTGTGCAACGTGCTGCGGGACAGGGAGCCTCTTCGGGATCAGTGGGAACGATGGTGAGTGCAAAGAAGAAGCAATCGATAGACAGTTTTACTCTTCTGCTTTCAACACACTCCTCATCAAATGGTTTAGGCAAGTCCCCGTGGAAGAATACCCGCAAGGATCGTTCCCCGACTACTGCAACGGAGCGATGTACTTGCTGACCCACGAGGCGGTGGCGGGAATCCACGAGCGGACGTCCGAAGTGGAGAAAATGCGGCTGGAGGACGTCCTCTTCACGGGCATCCTCGCCAAGCGCGCAAATGTCACGCGCTTCGACACGGGGGCTTTCGGCTGGAAGATCGTGAGTTCCCGTCGGCCTCCACTCACTTCTTCTGTTGATTGCAGTGGACGAACGAGTGCAGCGAGGAGGGCGTGCCGCTCGCGATGGGCGTCTTCTCGCTGCCGCACGAGGAGATCGGCGCGAGCTTCGACGAGCTCGTCGCCCTCCGCTGCGGCCTGCCGGCCGACGTCTCGAACGCGACGGTCGCCGCTTGAGCGCGAAGATGTTGGTCTTCGAGCGGCCTCAGCTTTGCTGGACGACGAGAGCGACGAGGCAAGTGGGCATCCCGTTGCTCGCTCACGTACCGTGAGACATCCTTTCTCGATTCGGTTCCTTCCACTCACTTGCACGAATAAACGGGTCTCTTCGCCCGTGTTCGACAAGCGTGGCGGAAAAACAGTAGACGAGCGGATGAAGAACGAACTCGTCTGCTTTCCACTACTCATAACTCTTTTCATCATCCACTCAACAGGAAGCAATCAACAACGAAATAAGGATGACACGCTCTGGGCACGCCAATCGTGATCTTTTCGACGATTTCCGCGTTCTCGTCCACGAACTTCGCGTTCCACTTGGGCAATTGGAAGATCGCCTTCCCGTTTCGGCGTGCAAACCTCATCGCTTGCTTATTGAAACCGTCGAGGTGGTGGAGAGCGAAGGCGAGGCGGAGGTCCTCGTGGATGGTGGCGACGGAGAGGTTGCAGAAGGTCGAAGTGGTGCACATCTCCTGAGCGGACAGGAGGACGTGCCGTTAGGGCTCCGGACCGAAGAAGTTAGCGCAGAGCGGTCGAATGAGGCCGCTCGCTCGGCTCGGCTTGTGCACACAAACTCGAACATCTGCAGGACGCCCCGCCCCGTCCGGGCAGAAAGGACACTCGAGCGGCGGCGCAGAAATCGATGCCGCCGCCGCCCGCCACTTCGTCGCGTTGGCCGCCGCTCCGCCGTCCGGCCGGCGTTGTTTTCGCACGAATTTTTCATTGTTCTTGCTCTTCGCGATCGATCCACACGCTGCTGGTGGGCGAGCAGCCGCGGAATTTGCGGATTTCCACGTGCCGCGGCGCGTCCACGGCCACGACGCTCGGACTTTCCTCACTCAATTCGTGTCATGGTCGTTGTTTGTTGCGCGATCAGCCGTCGATGGCGAAACCTCTCGTCTGTCCGCCCGCCCGCCGCTGCCGTTCATTTCTGTGGGAAAGCGGCGGGCGACCGCGCGGGCGGCGGGCGAGCAAAAAGGCGAAAGGCGCTGTTTTGCGTTCGCTTCCTCTGCTCTTTCGACATCGCTTTGATTCGAACTGCCGTTGAGGACCGGGATCGGCCCGCGCCACGCCGAATCGTCGCGAAGAATTCGGCTGGCGGCTACGCGATCGCCTCGTGCGAGAAGAGCGATGAGGCGGGGTGAGTGCGCATTTTATTGTTCTCATCCGACTGCCTGCTTTCAGCCCCGTTCCTTCGACCTCGGCTCCGCAACAAGAAGACCCCGACTTCTCGCTGGTCTCCAACTGGGGTCACCGCTCGGGGTCGATGCTCCACCCGCACATGTCGGCGGTGACGTTCGGCTTCCTCGAGGGCAAACGCTTCGAGATGGCGTTGCCCCACTCGCTGCAGGAGCGCCTGCTGCAGCCCGCCATCGACGGGAAGGACGTCGTGGGCGTCTCGCCGCCCGGCCGCGGCACGTCGCTCGTCGTCTCGCTGCTCGTGAACCAGCGGCTCGACCGCTTCGTGCCCGGCCTGCAGGTGCTCGTCCTCAAGCCGAAGCCCCGCAAGGACGTCGAGGTGAGCGGGCGGGCGGGGGATTGAAGAGAGGGTTGGAACAACTCCTTTTACTCACTGCTCTTTCCTCACAACCCCGTTGCAGATCGAGGGCCACTTGGCGTCCATCTGCGAGCTGAACGGCGTGCGGATCGGTGGCTACGCGTGCGCGACGGACGACGAGTGCGACCACCCGCACGGCCACCAGCAGGTGCTCGTCCACTCGCCCGCCGCGAGCTGCCGGACGACGATTGCCGAGCGGTGCATGGGTTCGTCCAATCTCTTCCACTCACTCCTCTCTTGGATTGCAGAGAGTGACGCCCTGCGGATGGTCGTCGTGCATCGCGTGGACGAGCTGCTCGTCGCCGACCGGCCGAAAATCTTCGCGATCCTCCGCGCCAAGCCGCCGCGCGTCCAGCTCGTGGTCACCGCCGCCGAGATGACGGCCGACGTTCTGCGCATCGCCCGCGACTTCATGCCGCGCCGCACGGTGAACGGAGAGCCGAGCCCCGTCCTCCTCTCCGTCACCAAAGAGGACCTCCAAGTGGTCACCTTCTCGCTGGTGGGCGGCAAGTTGGAGACGAAGGTGCACGTAGACGCCCTCCACTTCGATCGGATGTGAGTGGAAGACGTTCCTTTAATTTCAATCGTTTCTTGTGGTTTCAGGGCCGGTGAAGCGAGCGCGCGACGCCTTTTCGAGTTGCTGCGGGTGCGAACGGAAGCGCCCGAACTGCACCGCGACCCGTCCGTCGAGCAGAAGCTCACCGTGCCCGTGAAGAACGGCCAGTGCAAGAGGGGCCTCGTGCTGACGCCCGAGCAGAAGACGTGCTTGTACGCGTGCCTCAAGCAGCAACACAACCTGCTGATCTACGGCCCACCGGAGACCGGCAAGAGCACCTGTGCCGCCATCGTCGCTCTGAAGGCCGTCGACCGCGTTCCGGCCGTCCACGCCCTCGTTCTCGTCCCGTCCGTCGAGCGAACGCAGAAGGTGAGCGCAGGAAGAAGCAGAAGAGAGTGAGAGGAGAGGTCGTTGAGGCGTGCGGGAAGCTCCAAATCCCCCAGTCGTCTAGCTTGCAGAAACTTACTGCACTTCTGCCCACCACTTACTCGACCGCTTTCAGTTCCAATCGCTGCTGGAGACGCTGGGCTCGGCCGCCAAGCCCTCGATTTACGTCTGCGAGGAGCACCCGAAGATCGCCGCCCGCCATCGTGATCGGAAAGCCGCGACTGATTCGGCAGCTGATCGACTGCGGATTGATTTGTGAGTTCTTCGAATGAGCGCTGGGGTTCGAGTTCCGTCCGGCTGCCTTCATGAAACGAAGGAGGGTGGCTTGGGGAGGGCAGCGAAGTTTTGGTGTCGTTCCTCCGTTGGCTCGCAAGTGTTGAGGCCAAAAGTGAAGGGTATCGGACGGGGCTCCCTTTTTGTTCAGCAGCTGCTTTCACACGCATCTCTTTCGACTGTTCCTTGATGCCCGCTGCTTTCAGGCCCGATCGATTTGAAGGTGGTCGTGTTCGCGCAAGTGCACAAAATGCTGGGCGCCGCCTACCGCGAGGATCCGCGCGAGGTGCTCCGCTCGCTGCACGTCGGCGTCCAAGTGCTGGCGACGAGCAATTCGGGCGATGCGGCCGTTGTGGGCGAAATCGACGCGTTCTTCAACGGCGACTGCCCGCTGCGCCACGACCGACTGCACATGACGCCGCCGCCCACCGCGCGCTGCTCGACGTCGTGGAGCGGCTGCCCGAAGCTCGCGCCGCCCAACCGAAGAGCGCCGGCCGATCGGCGAGCGCCAAACGATCGGCCAAGAAGCCGAAGAAGGCGGCGAAGCGGAGCGGCGCGAAGGACGAGAAGAAAGGAGAGAAGTCGACCGATCCGCTCGAAGAAGCCCAAGTCCCCGTCGACAGCGAGGAGCCCACCAGTCTCGAGCACTCCGAAGCGATGTCCGACGAGCTGCACAAGGTGCAGAGCGAGGGCGAGCCGACGGTTGAAGCGGAAGAAGAAGCCGGAGAGCGGGCGGTTGAGAGGTGAGTGGGTGGTGGAGACAAGCGGAGATGCAAGACAAGAAACTATCAATCGGTCCGTTTTTACCCCTTGTTTCGCGAATTATATTGCTCCAAACGTCTGAACGATCTCCAGCATTCCGCACTCCTTACCGCTCACTCCCGGTCGTTTCAGCCGCTCGGGATCGAAGGAAGACGGCCGGCAGACGGATGCGGGCGAGAAGCAACCGGACGGCGAAGTTCTGGACGTCGATTCCGTCCGTCCGGGCCCTCCGCCCACCGCTTTGATCGCCGAAGAGTCCCAGCCGGCTGTTGCGGTCGCTCCAGCCGCTGCTCCGATCGCCTCAACCGCCCTTATGACTCGTGGCAGCCGCCGCTCGACGCCCATCCCCCGCAACTCCTTCCTCGAATTCAACCTGCGACCGGGGCTCCTGCAGGCGCTTCACCGCATGGGCCTCCGCACGACGCTGTCAGTCCAACGGCGCGCCATCCCCGCGCTGCTCGCCGGCCGCAACGCGGTGGTCCGGGCGCCCGCCGGCTTGGGAACGCTGGGCGTCTACCTCCTGCCGCTCCTCCAACGATTGGACCCCGTCGTTGGGCGAGTGCAGGCGATCGTCGTGTGTCAGAAACGATCGACCGCTGCTGAGGTGCGTTCTCTCCACTCCATTCAATCCTCCTGTTGCAGATCGAAGACGCCCTGCTGAACGGCTACGGGCAGTGCCTCCGCTTCAGCACGCGCGTCTGCCTGGGCAGCGAGCTCATCGCCGAGCAGCAGCGGGCGATCGCCGCGGGCGTCCACGTGGTCGTCGGCGGTGTGCAACGCGTCCGGGCGATCGTCGAGTCCGCGCAGTTCGGTTAGTTTCCCTCCGCAATCAATCGCTTTAACCACTGCGCCATCCCGCTTCCAGATGCCCGATCTCTCCGCTTCGTCGTGTTGGACGAGCTGGACGAGCTGCTGCGGACGGGGCGCGAAACGGTGCAAGCGGTCCTTCGCCGTCTCGCCGCGAACGTCCAGCTCGTCTTCGTGCACCGAGAGGAATCGCCGTGGGTCGACGAAGCGGTCCGCAAATTCCTCGCCGATCCCCTGCGCGTCTCCAGCACGGACGAGGCAAAGGGCGCCGATCGGAAGAAGCAGAAAGGCGAGCTGAAAGCGCCGTCCAACGGTCGACTGCCGGCCGCGAAGGAAGAGCGAAAGGATGGACTTGTGAAGCCGAAGAAGAAGTCGAGCGACGAGTCCACCGCGTCGAGCACCTCTTCGTCTTCCGAGCGGACGCTCGTGGAGATCGACTCGCGCCGAACGACCGCTCGGGTGGAGACCGAGGAAGAGGACGAGTGGGAAAAGCCGGAGGAGGCGGCCGTCCCGCTGATCAGTAAGAAAAACGAGGAAGGCGGAGAGAGGTGAGTGGTCTCCTGCTCGTTACCTTCGATCCCTCCGCTCACCCACCCACTCACTCGCTTCTCTCCGCTTTTAGTACGACGCAAGCGGTGGATCTCGACGAGGTGCCGGCGGCGCCCGCCGGACCGCTCGCCACCCGCCTGGCCGCCGCCCAACTGCGCGGCCAGCTGCTGGAGAACCGGCTGCGGGAGCTCCGAAGCTACGCGCTGGAGGAGAAGCTCGGCCTTGCGCACGGTCAGCCGGTGGACGTCTTCACGCCCAACTGACTTCCGTTTTGATTCTTTCCCTTTTTTATTGTTGATTTACGGTTGTTTTTTTTGTCTTCCACTGCCTCCAATCCACGAGTTTCTCACCCGTTTTGTTCTGATTTGCTTCGAGCGTTACGAACAGAAGAGTAAATTCTATCGACGACCATAGATTTGCCGCATGGGTGGGGAAGCGACAACGGTGTGAAGAGACACTTGATGAAGAGGATGAACGCAGGAGTGAGGAAGAAAGCTGGACGATCAAGCAGACGGTCATGCTGTTGGTCTTAATCCTGCTTCAATGTGTGCTTGCCCGCGCGCTCTTTCGCGTCAAACACCTCGGGTTTCGTTTGAGACAAATGAACAGAGACACTTGTGGAAAGAAAGAATGGAGGCCGAACGACAAACAACAACGAAAAGAAGGAAACTTCGATCCATTCGCTTGGTTCACTAGTTGTACGTGAGTTCACGCGGGCGAAGGTTGCTGAGCACGAGCCAGAACGGAGAACGAGTGGAAGGAAGCGGCACCGAAAGACGAAAATCAGCCACCCGCTTCTTCAGCACCGCTGACTGGAGGATTGCGCATCGGCAAACCGAATAAGCAGCGAGTTGATTCGATCGTGACGCAACGGCCGCCGGAAAGACGGGCGTGCGACCGGCGAGTCTTCATTATTTTCGTCCGTTCGCCCTCGTGTCGGCGGTCGCTCGACTCTCCGCTCCGTTTCTTCCTGCTTCTCTCGCGTTCTGTCGCTTTCGAGCACCACTCCGCTCCGACACTTGGGACTGCATGGAGGACATCTGCACAAGTGCGCCCGTTTCGCACCGCTCTCCTCTCCGGATTCTCCGCCGATCATTTCGTCCAGTGAGTTCTTTTTTGTTCACGCGTTCACTGGGAATCTTGCCGTTTCAGATCGACGCTTCCGTTCTGCTTCCTCGAATCGATGCGTGTGGATCTCGTCGACCGGAAGGTCCAAGAAACTGACTGCCGTTCGTCTCTTCGAATTCTTTCCTTCTGTGGTGTGAGTCGCCCGCCTTTAACAACGAAAAGTAATCGATGGTTCATTGCTTCAGATCGCCTCGCTGGACCGAATGCTTGCGACGAGCACGTGGAACCGCTGGCAAGAATCCTCCCGTTCCCTTGGGTCGTTTGTCTTTCCGGATTCTCGCCGTTCGACTCGCTCGGTGAGTGCACTCCAATTGCGCGCCGGGCTGCAAATGGACACGACCGTCTTGCTGTTTCAGGTCGTTCGTTCGAGCGTTCGCTCTTCTGGTCGAGGACTGCTATTTATAGCGGTCTTCTAGTTCAACCTCCACCAAGAACTTATTATTTTCCGTCCGAACACTTGCGAACTGCGGCGCGGACCACTGCCAAGCGTATGTAAGTTCTCGTTCGCTCAATCCACTTCTACCGCTCGTTTCTTTCAGTTCTTCTTTTTCCTCCGCCTTATGATCGACGCTGGGTGCGTTCAACGACCACGCGCTCGATCAGGAAACAACGACGGTTCCTGTTGCTTTGTGACAAGTCGCTCGACACGCTCACACGCTCACTTAACGCTCCATCGAGCCCAGCTGTTGGTAAGTCACCCCCCCCCTCTTGCTCGTTCGTTTCATCTCGTTTTGCAGCGCATCGCTTGACACTGTGGAGTGGCTCTAGGACCCAGACCAAGACGACAAACTGACGACTGCATCGATCGGACGGAAGGGTGGGCTTCTGTGCTGGACGCCCGGCTGGACGATCGGCGGGGAGACGCTGCCGAGAAGTGAGTTCTGCTCCGCTGTCTCCCGACTAGCCCGTTCATCGGTCTCCCTTTCAGCTCTCCGCTCCTCACCCACATGCGAACGATCGATCCCGCTGTGCTCAAGCTCTCCGAATTCGCGGGTGAGTCTTCCGTTCGTCCGACAGTCGTTGATTCAGCTCGTTTCCGATTCGAACCCTTGAGCTGTGTTTCGAAATGGATGTGCGAAGCGGAGCTCGAGGCGCGCACAAGCCTCGTTTCTTCTCTCCCATCAGCTGTGCGCTACGGATGCGTTCTGTGCGGTTATCGCTGATTTCTGCTGTGATTGTTGTTTGCTTGAATAAACGAAAGAAGCCTGCGTTTGAATTGGGCGAGAAGCGACGAGATCCAGCAAACGGGGGCATTCGCTCACCCCCTTCTTCCAACCTCACGCACGTGCTGGATGGCGACGACGCGTTCGGAGGTCGGCTGGTCGGCTCGCTCGGCGCTGGGCGTGGGCGGCGGGACGAACTCGACGGTCTGCCGCCCACTACCGAATGCAATCGAAGGCGCCCGCGGTCACTCGAACGTGGCGGACGAAGAGGTCGACTGGGCGTCCAGTTGAGCGGTGGGTAGGAGATCAGCGCGTTTTTTTCTAGCTTTTGCTTGATTTCCAGATGGGAACGTCAATGAGCGTTGATGGACAAGAGACGGACGGAATAGTGCAACGACGTGTGAACCTGGTCAATGGAAACTGTTTACGTTATTTTACTCGCGTCTCCGATCGTTTGGGCTTTCGATACGCTGTTTTATCCAGCGTATGAAGCGGGATATGGAATGAAGGCTGTGAATTACCTCCTGCAAGACACCCGGTCTGCATTTGTTGACGTTCTCTGTACAGTTAGCTTTTAGAATTCTCGACCCAACAAGCTCCTTGGCGAAGATGTTGCAGAAAGTGAGCCCTCGTGTGGATCCCGACTGCAGATGCTTTCTGCCGCTGACCGAAACGATCGGATTGATGTTTGTCGGTATAACGAGTGATCCAGAAACCATAAGGCCGCTCAGAAGAGCGCTTGTGGTAGAAATGGACTACGTCGGTTTCCACGTACTCGTTGCGCATGCCGGAGAATGGAGAGCTCATGAAAGTGGAGGGCGGATGTCCGCGTCGAGTGACCGCGGACGGGCGCGTGTTCGTGTTTTTCGGCCACAAACGACTTTATTTCTACGAGTTCAACGAGTCATTTACCGCTCACCGACTCTTAAGTGCCCCGTTCTTCGCTGAAGCAGATCACGTGTCGTCCTTTCATTAGGATGCCGGGCATTTGTACTTTTTTCTCCCCGACCACACTTTTATTCACGACCTCAAAGGAATAGACAACTTGCTGTCGTCTTTGCACTGTTTTGAACTGAAAACCGGCAAGCGCGCCGTGCAACTAGTACAAAACTGCCTACCGACATTACTGAAAGCAGTGGAGAAGTACAAGGGAAGCGATCGAGTCCAATTTTATGGCCGCTGGTTGGGTCAACACTTCTTTGCATGCTTCGAGGTTTGTCACCAGGACTGTAAGTGCCAAGGTTCAATGAGTAAAATGGAAGTTGCTTTCAGTTCCCATCCACAACGGCTGGGGCGATCGCTTCGTTTCTCGTTTCGATTTGACCGCACGCAGTTGGTCCGAAATCGTGATGCACCTGCAGCCGCCACCTAAGATGCGATTCGGTTTCAGGATCATGTTCGTTCAAGAACATGGTCGTCTACACTTCCACGTCTACCGCAAAGAAAACTGGTTCAGATCTGGGGGTAAAGAGTGCAATTCTTCGCTTCTCGTGTAAGCCTTCGCTCTGCGCTTCCCCACTTATTTCCCGGTTGCAGGAAGCCGCTCCGCTTGCACCAACTGGCTGTGGAGGCGCTCGCCGCGGCCGCCCGTTCGGCGCGCGACGAAAAGCGCCGTCGCCTGCCGCCGTTCGTCCGACGCCTTCTTTTGTGTTGATCCGCGAGCATTGCACGAGTGAGGGATTTTTATTGGGTAGTTGCTTCTTTTGTCTCTTGTTGTGCCGAATAAACCAAGCGAAGAGTAGTTTGTGTCTTCTACAGCCCACAAACAATTGATCGTTTTATTGCAAACAGAAGCAAGTGTGGAACGAACACAGCCGATCAGTTCACGGCGTGCTCCTCGGTGGGCGGCGGGATCACGTCCAGCCGGCTGATCGCTTGGTTGTCGACGTCCATCTTGATGCACCTGCACACGCATAGAAAGTATCGTATTGTTAGCCACTTTGTTCGTTCAACTCACCAGAGGTTGTGGAAAAAAAACGTAGCCGTCCGAAATGAAGGCGCTCAACGCGCACTGCGCCCGCGAGCAGCAGGTCGACCACGTACGAGGAGGAGCCGGCTGCCGATCGTGAACGTCCAGTCGGGGAGCGAGGTTTTCAGATCGCTGGGGAGGAAGTGCCCCTAATCTGTAGGTCGGCGAGGATCGCGAAGAGCGGATCGAACGAGAGGAGGACGTTCGTCATTCGGTGTCCACTTTTGCGTAGCCTGCGGTACGTGAACGAATTGACGGTGAAGGCGAGAGAACGCGAGTCGACAAACTCCAAGGACGTCAGTGTGGACCGTTGCGTAGGCTTTGAGATTCCCAGTGAAAGCGTAGTACTCAACCCCTTCCTGCCATGAGCGGCCGAAGACCGGGCGGGATCGAAAAAGGATCGATTGACAGTGAAGGACATCCGCGGTCGCTTGGGTGTTCGCCACCGTCGGGGTCCCGTGGAAGGGGGCGGCGTTCGAGCTGAAGGGACTCGCCTGCGCTCGCTTCCAGCTCGTGGTGGAGCTGAAGAGCGCGCGCGCTCCCGGCCAGTGCGGCGCCTCGCTGGTGTGTCGCGAGCTCGTCGCCCACTCGTTCGTCCGCCTTCGCTTCAAAACGTGGGTCGACTTTTACGATGGCGGAGTGCACGCCGGCTTCGTTCTGTACTTCGTGCCCTCCAGAACGAACTAAACGCTTCACAGCGGGGCAGGCGCACGGCGGGCGGTACGGAATTTGGCTCTCGACACTCCAAACTCTCGCGTTCAACAGTCCCCCGCATTTCTGTTGCCAAGTCGAGCTGCTGGACGCGCGCGAGAAGCCCGCGGCTCCGACGAACGCCGAAATGGCGGCGAAGCACCTCGGCAACACGGCGGCGTTGTTCGGCGACGAATTGTTTGCGGACGTCCAACTGCACGTGGAGCAGAAGGTCTTCAAGGCGAGCTGCGAGCTCTCTTCAATTTGTTCAATCGTTCTAATTCCTCGTTGCATGTGCACAAAGCGTTCATATGTGCCCAATCGCCCTACTTCCGCCGCATGTTCACGCACGACACAAGGGAGAAACGGACGGGAGTGGTCGAAGGGAAGAACTTCACGGCCCGGGTTGTCGAACGGGTCATCCGCTTTGTGTACACGGGCAATGTCGACCAGTTGGACAAATCTGCTTGCAATCTCCTGTTTGCCGCCGACTTCTACGGTTTGGAGGGGTTGCGGGTGAGTTCCCGCTGTTTCTCCTCCTCCGCACTCCTTACTGCTTTCAGAAGATGTGCGTTGCGTCGATCATCGCGACGTTGACGGTCGAAACGGGGCTTGACGACCTTCAGATCGCCTTCGTTCTCGAACACCTCGACGGACTGATGGATTGCGTTCTGGGTTTTGCGAGGAAGAACGCGAAAGCGATCGCCTCGCTCCCCGAACTGGACGCGGAGTACAGGAAGGAGAATAAAAAGATCGTTGCCGAGCTCTTCGAAGAGGCGACTGTTTGACCCCACTCGACTTCGTTTTTGACTGCTCTCGTTGAGAAGTGAATAAACTATAGCGAGAAGGCAGTTTGGAGCGTTTGGATAAGAAACTGTTCAAACAAACGAGATAGAAAAGAAGTTCGAAGAGATGACCGAACAAGATAAACGATTATATTTTTTGGATGCGACGAGTACCTAGTTGAGTGCCGCTTTTGGTCCTGCTTTTTACACCAGCCGCTGTTTCGGACGATCTTGTTTTTGGCTTTTGAGGGCAGATCGAAATCCCGCCTCCTTCTGCATCGAAGGGGACGACGGCGCTTTCTCTTTCGGTCCGCTCGGTTCGCACGATGAGTCACCGAGAGACGACGCGGAGAGGGTGGGCAGACGAGCAGAGCGGCCGGCCGGGCGGGCAGTCCGTTCGGCGGCCAGCCGACATGCGAGCGGCGGCAAGCAGGCGGTAGAGCGGAGGGGAAGGGTGGCGGCCGGTTCGGGCGCGAAGAAATCGACGCGCCGTCCGTTCGAGTTTTCCGCTCCGGTCGGGCGCTGTTTTCCTTGCCGCACTTCGCGTCTTTCCGCTGTTTTGGTAGCCGATCGGCATTGAATTTTACGGATTTCGATGAACAACAAACCTGCGGCGTATCTTGTGTTAAAACAGCAGAAAGTTGGCAGCTTTCTTTCAAATTCCGTAATGTTTGACGCGATTTCCCTCGTTTTTTTCATCAGCCGCCAACCCGTTCGATTTCAGTTGCAACGATGGAAAAGAAGCCGTCGATCGTGCAGCTCTCGTCCTCGCAGTTGTGCGGATGCGCGGAGTGCTGGAAGAAGCAGCAATTGCGTCCGCTGCTCCCGCCGCTTCCGCTGTATCGGCGTTTCCTCTACTGGATCACGAGCAAGGAGCCGCCGATGGAGGAAGCGAGCAGCATGTTGGAGTACACGCGAAAGAAGGCCCACAATCAGTTCGTCTACGAGGGATACAAGGTTTGATTCTCCCTGCAATCGATCTATTTCATTCCCGCGTGCTTTAGCTCTCGGATCACTTCTGCTGCTCTGCAGACGGCCGCTACATGTACGCGTTCATCGAACACGCGGACATGCTCGTTGTGGACCTCGAGCAGAACACTCACAAGTACGTGCTCATTCCGTTTGCTTTATTTTCTTTTTGGTTTCCCTAGGATTCTCAAGCCCCAAGAGAAGTGGTTCGGCGACATGTATGTGAGCAAGCTCGTGGCCGTGAATCCCACTACGATTCTCGCGTGCACGTTCAATCTCTTCAACTTCAAGGACAAAATGTACCTGTTCCGTTTGGGCGACCACAGCTACAAGAGCGTTCTCCTGTATGGCCAGGACAAGATCAGCACTGCGACGTTTGCCATCACGGAGATCATCGGTCGCGACGTGGACGTGAAGCGTGTCGTCCTCGGCGGCGTTGTGTGGTTGCATTTCTATCTCTTTCGCGTGGACATCGATAAGGAGCAAGCAATCTTGGAGCACGAGACCGACCGAAAGTCCGACCGCTACCGCTCCGCCCAGATGAGCGAGGACGGCCGCGAGCTGCACGCGGTGGACGAGAACGATCCGAAAGTCCTTCACGTGTACTCGCTGGAGCAGAAGCAGTGGACGAAAGCGACGTTGGGCGACGAGGTCCTGAAAGAAGTAAGTTTGTTTTTTTCATTTGCTTTTCTAACATCTCTCCAATCTTAGGTCGGTTCGATGGAGTCTGTTCTCTCGACGCAGCAGATCTACGTCCAAGGAGTCAAGGAGATCGACGAAGAGACCACGCGTTGCCTTTTCCGCTGCAATCTGGAGGCCAAGCAGTGGGAGGAAGTGCCGGTCGATGCGGAGCACATCGCCTACGTCCACCCGATCACCAATCCGGCAAACGGCGAGCAGGACGGGATCGTGGCGATCAAGACGTTCACGATTCCGCAAGAAGACGGCAAAGAAGGCGTCAGTCGCATCAAAGTCGAGCGTCTCATGTTCCGGTAAGCCGCTCTTCCGTTCTCTCACTGCTTGTTTCTGCTTTCAGCCGCCCCGACTCGCTCAAGCACATCGCTCTGATGGCCTTCCGCAAGAGCCGCGAAGGAGTCAGCGGAAAGGAGAGCTTCCAGAAGAAGATGGCCGTGCCGCCGCAGAAGATCCTCTTGCCCACCTGCTTCAAGAAGATGAAGCCGATCCCCATCCGCCAGTTGCAGTGATCCTCCTCCTGTTCTCTGTTGTTGTGTTCGTTGAGTGTGCATCTTTCGAGTTGGTGTCGTTCTATAAACAAGTGTTAAAACGAGCGGGCAGTTGTAGGCGTTTGCATGCAAAACACACGAGTGGTGGTCGAGCGCTAGTTCGTCGGTCAGCAACTCGTGCTTCGTCTTTGCGGCAAGAGGAAGGCGTTCTTCGGTTGTGGGAAGGCGTCCACCGCGAGCAGCAAACGAGTCAGCTGGTCCCACTCGGCGGCCAACAGCGGGCGTTCATCGGCCAGCTGAATGGGCACTCGGGCGACGTCCGCAAGAATAAACAGCGTACTCGGAGCTGCAGACAAGCCGCCCACCACTCCAACGCGAAGCGAGCAAGAAGGCCGTTTTCCGTGTCCCCTCGACGTGTATGACGAAAATCACAACAAAAATTGACATCCGAAGCGGCCATTCAACGATTGAAAAGCCGTGCGGAAGGACCGACAAACCCACTCATTCACAGCGAACAGCTCGCAGTCTCTTCCTCTCTCTCGCTCACTCCCCGACGGGCCAAACGGACGGTTGTTCTGTCGCTGGCCGGGTGCTCCTCGTTGCCGTTGCGCCCTCCTCCGAAACGAGCGACAACTCGACGAACGGAACGTGGACGAGCGCCCAGAACGAGAACCCATCGCTGGGGACCTACTGGGGGGCGCAAGTCCTCTTCGCGGCGGAGATGTGAGTCGCCTCCCTTCTTCCTTCCACTTCTCCACTCTTGAAGCCTGCTCGTGACCGTTCTCTTCTTTCTGGTCGGCAGCGTCGTGTGCTCCTGCCGCAAGACGAAGCGAGAGCAGTTGGCTGTCGGCGTGCTCTCGAGTGTCGCGGCCGAAAGCAAGCGATCCGCGGCAACTCTCGTTTGACGGTGGTGAGCTGAAATCTCGTGATTTCAGTTCTAGCGATCTCTTTGAATCGTTCTTAAGGCCAGCGAAGATGCTTCCGAGAACACGCGAATGGAGAGCGACAGAGCAAATCGGCAGGTGACCAGCGAGATGTCGCCGGTTGTGGAGTGATTGGAGCAGCTCGTTGCTTCTCGGCGGTGTTAGAAGACAGAATTAACGGCTTTATTTCTGTTCCCGATCAGGGCTCTTCGTCACAAACGAGCACCGGGCGTGTGGGCTCGAAGCGGCACCTCGAAGCTCTGCAATCCACCAAGACAGAATGAACAATGATCTGCAAGCTGAACCCACTTCCGTTCGCACAACAAATCGGAGTCGCAAACACACGTTCCGTTGGCCTCGCAGCGTTCCCACGGCCAGCAGTCCCAAAGCGACAGGCAGGTTTTGGAGGAGTTGAACTCGGTTGATGACGAGGAGAGGAAGAGGAGACAGAAGAGGAGAAGTGACAGATGAGCCATCTTGTTCGACGTGAATGAAAAGCAGGAAACGTTCATGCCGTCTTTAAAGCGACCTTTGTTTTCATCCCTGATGTTTTCATTCGAGCGGGGTGATTCCTCCGTTGCGGAGAGAGCGAAGACAAGTGATGAGCAATCGGATGGCGTACGGATGAGGCGGCAAAAAGAGCAAAACAAAAGATATCATCGGTGCTCCCCATGGATTCACAAGGATTTGAATGGATGAACAATTCGATCCATTGGGTTGCACTCGCCCTGCGACCACCTTGCGACTTCTTCGTTCTGATGCCGAGCACATCTGTAACTTGGAACGGACTGAATTGCATGCCTTTATTGGTGGACGTCAACTACAAAAGGTACAACATCGGTACATACGGACGATGCGTGGGTTACAGTTCAATTTCGAATGAATCAGCGTAAGAGAAACTATTGATGGTTGGAGGAAGGGTAAAGACAACGAAGGAAGTCATTGCTCAAAAAGAAAGTTGTAGGCGAATTCGAGCGTTCGGATTGCGTACGGCTCGTACGCTTCGAAATACAGTTTTGCCCACGCGCCCGCATCGTCGCGACCAACAGCCGTCAGGGCAGCGCAAGCGAGCCGACGCCAACGGTAGCGCGCGATGAAAGAGAAGACAAAGAGTAGAAATTGACTTTTGACGTCTTCGAAGCTGGGATTGAGGAAAACAGCGGCCTTGGGCAAGCACAAGGATTGCACCCCGAAATTCAAACTCGTCATGTTGTGGAGTACACCGAGGACCTCCGTTTTGCTTCGCTTGCTGCCCTCCTTGGGGTCTTCGAGGAAGCAAAGACAAAAGTCGTTGGCCAGTTGATTGATGCGTGGGATCGGCATAAATTCGAAGAAGACGCGAATTTCCTCCACGAGCTTCTCGTCATCGTCCGACGGATTTGCGTCTTTAACGAATGTAAAGGCGCACTTGAGCAAACCGCGCACGACTTCGTCAAAGCTCGCATCGCGCGCCAACGGCACACCGGTGCAGTTGTCTTCGACCAGCCTGCCACATTTCGCTTCGGGTTTAATCGAGCGTTGAGAGCAAGTGCGGTTGAAGGCTTCTAGTCCGAGATCCGGATTCCAACTGCTTTTGTCCAAAATCTGGTTCAGATCCCATTGCAAAGCGAACATCTGATCATTGAGACGCCGAATGAGCTTATAGGCGTGCTCTCCCATTTTTATGCTGCCCTGCCGATCCCAGGTCGACTGCAATTCGTACACGTTGTCCTCCAAAATTTGTCGAAGTTTGTCGTGGCAGTTGCGATCTTCGGCCGTTTTGTTGGCCGCTGGCTGGAACACGTCTTCCAAAAAGCTCTTACCGGTAGCCAAACGTGGGATCTCCGAAACGAGCTCCTCGCTGATCTTTGCGGCGTCCCTGGCCCAGTCGATTGGAGTTGCGTTCGGCGACAAGTGGGTGTACTTTACGAGGAACAAAACGAGCGGCTTGATCTTTTCGTCACAATCGTCAGAACTCACAAATTCGAGTGGAAGACAAACCACGAAGAGAAAGGCAAACACTTTGAGACGTACTGCAAAAGAAGGGACCGCAAGGCAGAACTCAACTGAACGTCAGCGGCACGGCGGACGGCGGTGTTGCTGACTGTGGATTGATTCGAAGCGAACTGCAACACACGCGATTTATCCAAGTTTGCTTGGCAGAGGACACACTCACCGCAAAACCAGCTGGAAGACGCGACGACCGATTGGGAGTTGTTGGCTCAACTTATGAGTCCCACGAGATCCTCACGGCTCATCCAAACTGCCAAGCTATTCGTTCTCGTAGTTGCCGCAACGAGAAGCCCCTCGGTTGAAACAGCCGATCGACCGGGGCGGACCACCGGCTACAGGAACGAGTGCGCAGAAGAAGTGACCACTTCCTGACGACTAGCCGCTCTCGAAGCCAGCCGTTCGCTCGAAAAAGAATCTTTCGACTCGCTCGCTAATGAAGCGAGACCTGGAAATAAAGGACGAATCTGTCTGCTTAAGTGCGCCCACACGAGAATGCTGTGAGTCAAAGCGCCCCGCCCTCTCCTCTAATCGATTCCCCGATTCGATCAAGCGGCTAATCAATGCGGTGGGAAAGGCGTTCCGTCTGCAGTGAAATTCCAACCGCCGCAGGGGGCTCAAGTGACCGCATTTCCATCTCGTCGCGCTCGCTCACAAGACAGCCGGGAATGTTGATCGAATTCGCGAGAAGCGGGGTCGATTATTCGATGGGAACGGGCGTTCGTTCGCGACAAAACGGCGAGAATTCCTGTCGTTCTTGGAATGATTGCTGTGAGATCGTTGCGAGCTTCTTCCACTTATTGCTACCTTCTGAAGGGAAGAGTAGCTTCAAGGCGTGGAGAAGACGAGTTGAAGCGAGGAGAAGCTGCAGCAACCGCGTGAAGAACCCCGATCAGCTCTTTCTTTTGCTCGACATACCGTCCATTAGTCCACGAGTTTATTTCGCTTTTCACAGATGGCTTGACGGCTAATCGATCGCGCAACAGAGAGGACGGCGGAAGATCAATGCGAGTGCAGTGCGAGTGCGGAGGTTCCGCCCATCCGCCTCGACGGCCACTAGCCGGCTAGCTTCGGGCCCGGCGACTGTTCGCTACGAACGAGACGGTGAAGGAGCGGGAGAAGGCGGAACTCACGAAACAACAGAAGAACGGGTTTGTCTTCGCTCGCGAGATGCTCGAGAGCGCATCCACAAATGAGCAGGCTGCAAGCACTGTCGGTCAGCAATCAATTGAAAGCTCTGAACAAACAGAAAAAGAAGTCGCGTTCATTGCCCGTCAGCCTGGGCACAACTCGCCCCAACCAACATTGGTTGGTGAGAGGAACTAGCGGGGCCGAGCAGTCTTCTGTCCACAACGCTCACCACCAATCTTCGCCTCCAGCAAGCCGGGAACTTCTTGTAGCATCGAGGGCACATCTCCCGCAAGTGACGCCGCTATTCATTCGCAAGAAGGGAAGGCACACACGCTGGAACGGAGACGAAGAATTAGGGAGCGGGAGCGGAAGAACCCACTTCAAGCCACCAGCCGGAAGAATTTTCTTGCGACTCCTCGTCGGGAACGATCGCATCTTCCAGCCGGGGGACTTCCCAGCGACTGCGGAGCGACCACAAAGCCAGTTCGTCTGCAAAACGCGTGGATTGAGCGGAAGCGAACGAAACTCACTCAAAAGAAGCTTCTCGCTTCGTTCTGCTCGGCCGCTTGCTCGTCCTCGTGGCTTGAGCGAAGGACGGCTTGTTTCCTCCATTTCCTCTTCGTCCCAGTGACTTCGTAAACCGTTTCCGCATACCAAAAGCGCCAAAAGCGAACGAGCGGGTGAGCAGACAGAAGGACAGCACTCGGCGAGTCCGTCCGCCGTTCGGTCGTGCATCTCTCCTCCTTTTCATTCCCGGCTTCCCGTCGATCAAACCAAGAAGGTAGTCGAGTGTTGACTGCAACGAAGTCGACGAGCCGTTGGCGCAATCGAAAGGACTCACTCGCCCGAAGCAGTCGACGGACGGTCGGGGCTTGTCGCAGCGAGGATCGCTAATGCGCACTTCTCACTCGAGAGCAGTCAATTGTCTTCGAACACGTCAAGGTGTGGTGCTTTCCGTTGCTGCAGGGGCCTGAAAGGGCGAAGACACGTGAACATTGCCGATTGCTGCATGCAAGTGGACTCACCGAACGGACGGCCGGGCGGAGAATCCAAAGCGACGGAAGGCGCGTTTCTGGTCGATGCTGAACGTTCATTCCACGTTTAGTGGGCAGACTTTGTTGTATAAGAGCAGTCTCATTGTTCAGCGAGCAGAAGATGTCATGGTGTAGCGTTTATTCCGCGGTGTTTGTTGCAGAAATTGCTTTGAACAGACAACTTTGTTCGAAGCAAGCAGCAGTCACATTCCGGCACGATCTTCACGACGGGTCTTTTAGTTTAGATTAGAGGCCTTTCAATTAGCTCGAGTCTCTTTTCTTTTTGGCACTCTGTACGCACTGTGAGACGCTTTTGGTGGCTTTAGAGCGTCTTGAGTTTATTTCATTCCGGCCGGAAGCATCACCTCGTCGGCTAACCGATTCTTTCGTATTCGTTCTTCAAGCCGTTGAAGCGAACATCAGAGCTTTCTTTTTATTACTGCGGTCGCTACAATTGCAAATCGAGAGAATTCCGCGCGTTTCTTCGATGTATGCAGCACGAAGCAACCGCCCACTTCAAGTCCACCTTTGGCTCCTCCTCCTCCTCGCCTTCGGCTGGCAGACGGACGTCGCCGGGGCGTTGTGGAGAGCCGCAGCGGCGACGCCTCGAGCGACTTCCTTCTCGTCATCCCAGCGATTCCAATGGCCGCTCCAAGGCGATCAAAGTGGCTGGTTGTTGAACAAAAGACTGCTCGTGTGCAGTCGATTGGGGGTGTTTAACGAACGCCGAACTCGGGACCAAACTTCAGCGCACTAGAAGGGGCGGGTGTTTGGACGTTGCGACTCGTAAGCTTCCAGTTGACGTTCGCCTTGTTTGCGATCGTCGATGAATAAACCCGCAAAAATTCCTTCTTTGCCTACAAATCGGATTCTTTACGGGAAATCTGATTTTTCCACTGATATCGGATTTTTTTGCGGTCAAGTGAATGGTCGTTGTATTCCTGTTCTGTGCGGGTTTGTTGAATTGGGTTATTCCGTTCTCTTGTTGACCTCGTGCAGGTCCGTTTCTTCAGCAATTGCTCCTCTCTGATTTAAGAAGGTCGAAGAAGCAGGAGATAGTTCTGCGGTCGGATTCCGTTTTTGCCAGATCTTTGATGAATTGGCTTCCGTTCCGTCGTTATGAAGCATTATCTAAAAAATCTTTCTTTGGTCATCTCATGACAGTTAGATCACGTCAGGCACAAGCTCAATGAAAAAGCGTAATGAAGGTTCTTGTCTGGTTCAATTAGTTTCTTTCAACTCTTTCTCGGTTGCTAAATCGACCAGAAATGACTTTCCAATTTGTGCTTCGCATTTGCTCAGTCAGAAGTCTTTCGTTTTCAACCGACCTGCTTGCAGTCCGTCGCCGCATTGCAACGAAACAGTCCGGAGCGACCAATTCCGCCGATCACACGCTTTTCGAATCCACATGCGCTTACAATTCCACTTGCCGATGCTGGGAAGAGTAACGATTAATCGAGAGGAAACACACGGCCTATGTTCACGACCACCCGCCGACCGAAACACACGAAAGCGGCAGCGTTTCTCGTCGCTTTTCGCTCCGAAGCGGCCGCACCGATCGCGATCGACCGGCCGCCTTCTCTTCTTCGTGTCTTGCCGCCGTGATTCGCCCGGCCGACCTTTCCGCCCATACGCCCGCTCGTCCGTCCGACGGGCGGCGTGATTCACTCCAGCTCGGTGGGAATCGGCGGACGAAAAGCGGAAGTCGATTAGTGGACACAGACGAGAAGCAAAGAAATCGAGCCAGAAAATGGATTTGTTTCGAGTGTCCATCGACCGTCGATCCCACCCAGCGACTGAAAAAGCGATCGTGCTCTTTGAACAAACAACGCGCCCCGGCTGGTCGTCCTGTTCGAAGGGGAACCCACAAGGCAGTGGAGAGCATTGTTCTGTGCTTCGAATCCCCCTTTTTGTGCAAGAAGCCAGTTTTGTGCTCGATGAAGCGATCCGGAAAAGGCAGAGCGTGCACAACGGTCGTGAAGTAAAACGATCACTTCACCGTACCGTCTTTTAGCACGTCTACTGGCCTGTCCACCAAGGTGCACTGTAGGGCGAAGTGTACTTGACGTTGGCGGTCAGCGGCAGCGAGGAGGGCTGCACGCCGGGCCAGTTCGTTGCGCGCAGCAAGAACTTCACGGATAGCGACTTCGTCAAGGTCGGTGGATGGCAGAATCCTAAAAACCATCCTTAAGTCGTTTAGTACAGCGACGGAACGAAGGAAGGGAGCGGTCGGTCAACTGAGCACGGCGATTATCTTCACCGTCTTTTCTGTCCTCGTTGCCCAATGGGTTCCCGGCGAAAAGATTCCGTAACTATCTACGGTTTTGTTGCGGTAAAGATTTTAACTGATTAGCTCGTCCGTTGATGCAACACTCGTTTATTTATAAACTTGCTCGAGCAACAGGCGGCTCAAATACGCTTCGAAAAGGCCATCAAGTAGCCGCTTTCACGAAAGCCGTCGAACCAAAAGTGAGCGCAGTGGGAGTCGAGGATGTCGGCGCCGAGACGCGTGTTCGAAAAGTCCTCTTCGGCCACGCGCAACGCGCACTCGCCCCGTCCGTTGCGGCGAGCCTGAACGAAAGGGTGAGGAGAAGCCAGTAAGAACGCACCCGATCGACGAGCAGCGGGAACTCCACTCGTTTGGCGTAGGCCCAGTCGAAGGCGATGCTCCAGCGACTGCCGCACGGGACGTAAATTTCGCCGTCTTTGGGGTCTTTTTGCCATCCACCCGTTTGCATGAGGGCTTGGAGGTGGGCGGGCTTGAAGCGCATTCGACTCGCCGACAGGTCCGTCTCCAGCCACATCGGCGGTCCGCGCCGATCGTCGCGCAGCGGGACTCTCGAGCGGACGTTGTCGTGAGTGAGGACGACGCTGAAAGGATCGATGTACGGGTCAACGTCCATGCGCCACGCCGGGTGGTCGCCGCAGCGCCCCTCGTCCACACCGCCCAGCACGAGTTCGCCGGTTTGGAATGCGCCACGCACTTTCGGCTTCCTGGAGGGCGGAATGCAATGGAGAACTCTCGATTAAACCTACGGATCGGCGACGAAGGTGACCATTTCGGCCAAGGGCTTTCCGGCGAGCAGCGGCATCCAGAGACTGAGCACCGTGCTCGGATGGAAGGGCAACACGCCCGCCACGCCCTCCGAGCAGCGAAATTCGACGTGATCGCCGTCGGGCAGCAAGTCGAAGTCGATCGGTTGCATTCGGGCGGGAGCGGTGCCCAGCTGCATGGGAGGGATCGTGAGGAGCCAACTAAAGGAAGAACTCACGGCGAATCGATCGCGGAGCAGCGGCTTCCGGGAGCGGCCCTTCAGTGGGCGCTCCTCGAACGTCTTCGACGACCGAGGATTGAAGGGGCGCGTGCGTTTGGAGCACTTGGACGCGAGGAAGCGTTGCGAAAACAAAAAGAAGCCCGCTCCTCGGCGACCGGCATAGTCGTAGACCACGGCGAGTTTCAACTTGCGGGCTGCAACGAAGAGAAGAGGGATGAATGAGAGCAGTGTGGGGCGTACGGGGCGTCCCCAAAAGCACTTCGACCACTTGCGGGCTGTCTGCAAACGACGATCAGTCTCCTTCCGCTTTCTTCTCGCTTGCCGTCGGTTTGGCGCACGAACGGGACTCGTTGGACGGGGTTCGCTGCAGCGGGCGCCTGCCGACGTGCACGAAAACGAGCGGCGGCCTCCGCCTCGACGGCCACGAGAACGAGGAGGAGGACGGAGAGCTTCATTGTTCACTCTTGCTGCCTTCCACCGCCTGTTTTTGTACCCAAGTGTCCGCATTCACTTCAAACGCGTGTTTGAGCAGCCGGCCGATGATTGCGTGGAAAACGGAGCAAAAGCCCCGATTCGCCGGCGTCTCGCTGGACTTCCGGTCAAGCAAGCGGTGAGCGGACGGCGTTCTTCTTTTTCGGTCCATCGGGATGGCGGCTGCTCAAACACTTCCCTCGTCTCGTCGATTGCAACCGCTGCTTTCGACCGCCGTTTTGAACCCGCCGACCGAATGACGAACGAAGCAGGCACAGGGAAGCACAAACCAAAGGGCCTTTTCTTGTTCGCGGGGCGCCACTGACGTTGAGTTGCAGACTGTACGAGGGCGTTTCGGTCGTTAGAACAGCGGAGAAAAAATGCAACGCGAAACAAGACCGCCGTTCGGTTTGAACGCCGGTCGTTGGGTTGCAGACCAAAAGCGGCCAAGTCATCGAGATTTTCTTTTGATTTATTTCTAACTACAGCAACAACAACTGACAGCGATAGGTGAACGTTTTCGACCGCGATTCTCATCTTGAAACGCCCTTCCTCGTCCGTTCGATCGATCCGCTTGATTCGTCGCTCACAATCGGCATCCGCTCGCATTCGAAACTCGCTGGACCGCTGAAAGCGAGTGATGAGTGAGCGGTGGGTGGGTTGAACTCACCGCCGACTCCAGCGACCGTCCAGCAAACCAATGTGCGTCCACTTGCTTCGTTGCCACCGGCTTGGGCCCATCGGGAGCGGGGTTCAGCGCATTCGCCGAGTCCTTCATCGCGTTCAAGATCGCGGCGATCGTTTGGTTTTGCGAGCGGTCAGGTGAGATCTTGAGCATGTTGATGTGGACGAAGCTGTACGGAGATCCTCGCTCTTCGCCGCACAACATCCGACCGCTTCCTGCACGAGACGAAAGCGATGGCTGCGGGGGACGGAGAACCCACCGCTTGAGGCCGCCCTTCCACGCCATCGAAGGCGGTTGATCGCTGTGGAAGAATCCGCATGCACTGGGAAAGGAGAGGGGGCTTGCCGAATGAGAACTCCAACTTCTCGTGCGTTCCCGAAGGAACACGGAGACCTCCGCCGCTTCCAGTTCGTCTGCGAGCAGCGGGAGTTTCTGAAAGCGAAACAAAGCGGGGACTCCAGTAAGATCAAACGAGGTAGAACGAACCAACCGCTGGCCGAACACTTGTGCGAGAGGTTCGTTAGGAGACGGTACACGTCGCTGGATTCGGCTACAACTCCGAGAACAGCCGAGGCTGGAACGAGCAGAAGTTGGACGAGTGGAACAGGAAAGAGACTCACCGCGCCGATCATCTTGACACGCACGACCGAGGACAGTCCCACGGGCGGATGGCCGCTTCTCCGCCGTCCAAGATAAAAGAAGCCCTGATCTTGCACTCGTCCCCGAAGCGCACTTTGGACCGTCGAACAGAAGCTGAAAGCGAATTGGTTGGTGGAACGATGAGGGAGATGAGAACTCACCGACCGCACGGCCATTGGAGAATCCGAAGAGACGAACGGTGCGGGAGGGAGCTTGAAGGCGATCATCCTTGGGACCCGCAAGAAGTCGAAGCGATCAGACGAAGCGGCAGGCGTACGACTTCGTCAGCAGGAATCCGGAGATTGTGATGGAAATCGAGCCGCCTTTTCCGTTCTGATTTGTGTTTCGTTGTTACTCTATGCCGTTGCTTCTTTTTGTTGTTCAAACGTGTCGTTCAAGCCAAAATAAAACTACTCCCAGCCGAAAAAACGAGTAATGAGCAAGCTGGCGGTAGACTAACAATAAGGGCCGGCGCGAGGGCGGAGTCGCCGGTCAGCGGCGGCCTCCCGTTGCGCCTCCACGGCGTGTTCACGAGCGGCCGGCTGCTCGTCGTGTTCCGGAAGTGGGCGCGTGGACGAACGAGCAGAAGTCCGCCCACTCTCCCTGCTCGTAAGCGGTTCAGCTTCCAGCTCCTCAACGAAGTGCTCAACTGCGCGGCGAGTGCGGGCGAACCGCCTGCTGGTCGCCACGCCCACTCGGGCTGCTGCTTCAAGTCATCCAGATTCTCGCGAGCGAAGTGCACGAGCTTCCGCTTGAAGTTGCCCGTGTGGTCGTGATCGAATGCCAACTGCAGGTCGTAAAGAACCGTCTCGACTGTCACGTGCTCGCAGAGAGACTCCAGACACAACACCTGCAATGGGAAGGTGAAACGGTGTAGTGTTTTGAGAACCCACGATCAAGTCGAGCACCTCGTAGCAGTCGGCGACGGGCAGGAGACGGTCGGCGACGTCCTCTAGGCCCTCGACTTTGCCCGAGTAGAGGAAACGAAGGAGTAGTTCGATCATCTCGGGATCCTCCTTTTTGATCTCGACCACTCCAGTTTGGTTCTCCTTTGTGTCGTGCGTGAACATCTGGGCGAACACCGGAGACCCCGAGCAGATGATGAACTTCACGACCTAATGCAAAAGTTGAGTGGAGAGCGGTAAGAGGGGCGAACCTTGAAGACTTTTCCTTAAACGTGCACCTCGGCGTCAGCGAACTTGTCCGAGTTGAAGTTGGCCGCGAGCTTCTCCAGCACGCCCGCCGGCTTCGTCCCGTCCGGCAGCACGACGGGATCCAGCGGAACGACTCGGCAGCAGGCGACCAGCGCGCCGCCCCGCGACAACTCGAGGAGCTCCGTTTGGGCGATCAGACGCGAGACGCCGTGGCCGACCGTCTCGCTGGGGAATCGACCCTCATGTCCTGAACAAACAGACTTCTCGTCTTTATCGAGCGGACTCACCGCGTGGGGTCGTGTGACGCCCCTCTCCGTTCTCGAACCAAAACTCGAAATTCAGGAGAGTGGACGGATGTTCGCTGCAATGCCGAACGAAGAGGAACATCCCGCTGTCGTTCTTGTACTTCCCCTTTGTGCCTTTGGGGTAGAAACGGAGGAAGAACGTCGTCCCGGGCACGCCGTGGACGGCGAAATCGACGCTTTCCAGCCATCGCCACGGGCGCGTCGTCGCGAACCGCTCCTCGAAGTTGTCGAGCGGCCGGCGGAAGATTGTCGGCTCAACTGCGGCCATGATCGCCGACGACCTGTAATGAGACGAAGTGAAAATATTTGCATGTTAGCAAGTGGACAGAAATGAGAAGGCGGAGCAAAAAGACGCGGTCGAGGGCCCGAGCGAGCGGCAAGCAGGGCGGCAGGCAGACAGGCGACCGCCGCTGCCCGTCCTCAGACTGCGGAAAGCGGCAGAAAGACGGCACCCGGCCGCTGTCCGCGAACCGACGAGTGATCAAAAAGCGGTCTTTCGAAACCGTTCGCGACGCACACCGCCGGTCGGGCAAGCATAAGCAGATGGCGAGCGCGGGCAAATTCCGTCTCGTCCGCAACCTTCAAACGATTCGAAAACGCCGCCAAAAGGGACAAAATAGACGGAATCTGGAGTCAATTCAAAGGACGGTCGAGAGATGCGCGAACTGGCCGCATTTATCTCGCTGCTCGTTGCGGAAACCAGAAAAGACTGCAGGAAGAGAAGACGAGCAGAAATTCAGGACCAGAAACTCCAGCAATCGGAGCGGAAAGTCGACTCTTTTCTCTTCTCGTTCGCCCAGTGCCCACCGATCGACGGGGCGGAACGGAGCGGAGTGTCAGCGAACACCTGGCCGTTCTGCTCCAACACACGCAAAACGAAGCGGCGTGGACTGCAGTGAGCTCAACTGCCGGTCCGGCAACAGAAAGACAGTCAGGCACTGAATGAACGCTCTAATCTCTCCGTTCGTTCCACGCGGTGAGCATCGATTCCTGGAGCTGAACGGCAAGCCGGCATCGCTAAGAATAGCCGTCTTATCCAGCAGTTGCTGCTTTTGCGTAAGTGACACTCTCTAGACTGTTTGAATAGGTAGCCGCCAGACATTAAGCAATTATTCTTGACAAACAGACGAGCGGAAAGCTCCTTTCAACTGGCTGGATCCAAATATCGCTCATTAGGACAAGGGATTCGACACAACAATCTCGCCTTAACCATGCGAAGGACATCGTTAACGCCGTTGAATCGAGTTAGTGCAGCCCCGATTGCCGCAATTCATTTGCACATTTTCGTGTTGGAGCGAACGGTTCGCCTTCATTGCAAAGAAATTCAGGGCTTCTGTTTGCTGCTCTTGCTTTCGTTCATCGCTTTGAGCGGCCGGGTGGCCGCAGAGAACGCCCTCGACGACTCGCTTCTTTTTCACGAGCATCGTCGCGTCCATTGGGGTAGCGGCCTCTCTGCTCAACCAGCAGGCAGTCTGCCCAAATAGCCTTCTATTTAACACTCTTCTTTCAACAAACTCCTCACTCAACCCACTAACCCGCAGGTCGCCCGCTGCGCAAGGGACAAACGCTCTTCATCGACGGTTCGATGTCGGCGGGCGAAGAGGTGCAGATCGTGTTGTTCGCGGGCGTGCCGGGCGTGGGCCGCGGCCTGGACCGCTTCGCCCAGAACGACGTCGCCCTCTACGCGTACTGGGATCGGAACGCCCAGAAGGTGAGTGCGCCCGCCCCATCGACCGCCCGCTTCCCCCCGCGCCTCGCCCACCACTACGCAGTCGCTTTCCTGGACGTCAAGTGAGCTGCCTGCCGATCCCCGCTGATCCACTCGCTCCCTTCAGAATCCAAGCGAACGGCGACCACTTCTCGGTCTTCGTAAACAACAAGTTCCAACTCGACTTCCCGTACCGCGAGCGCGTCCAGCTGATCGACGAGAGGGCGTGAACGTCCAGTCGATGGAGGTGATCGGCCGCCGGCCCGTGCCGAAGGGCATCTTTACTCCCGGTAAGCACCGAGATCATTGCTGTAAAGTCGTTAACGATCGCTAAGAGCAGCTAAAGAGCGATGAAAGCGATCTATCAGCAGTAATCAATCCGCAGGCCGTGCTGATCTCCGCCACGTTCACGAATGCCGACCGCGGCGACTTTCGGCTGATGGAGGGCGACAACAAGACGATCGCCCTGCTGTTCGACATCCGCTTCGATCAGGGCGTCATCGTGCGCAACTCGTTCGTGAACGGCCAGTAGGGCCAAGAGGAGCGCGACGGCACGCTGTTCTTCGGGAAGGACGAGTGGCTCGACGTCGTCATCCTGCCTTGTCTGTAGTGGGCTGCAAGCATGACTGGCTGGAGCAACAGAACTCAAACAATCCTTCCTGAACGGACAGAAGTGGTGCACCTGCACGCACCGCGTCCTGCCGGAGGACATCGACCACTTGAGCGTCTACGGCGATGTCTGGAAGTCGATCGCCCGAATCGTGTGGGCCGACCCGTCCGACAACTTCCGCCTCGACGACGACGATGAGTTGATTCCGACCGAGTTGTTGCTTCCGTTGGCCGTCGAATGCGTCCGTTCCGGTCGAGAAGCTTTCGGCAGTGATCGCTCGCTCACAACATTGTTTTCAAGGTGCCATTCCACACGACGAGCGTTCAAGAGAAAAGCGGCCGTTCGTCCTCCAAGTTCTTTCCCATCTTTCCATTGTGCTCATTCTTTCAAGCCACCGCTCTGTTCTCCGCGCTCACACTTCCGCCTTGACCTCCGAACTGAAGGAAGAGAGTCCACCATCAAGTAGGAGCACTTTGACGCTGACGTCGTCGAGCGGACTTCACGGGCTGGGCGCATGGCCACTCGCCTCCTCACCATCACCGGCTACTTCCCGTTGGATCGCTAGCACGAAACCTCATTGCCAGCAGGCTTTGTACTCGTTCGTCGCTTCCTCTTCAAGGCGCCTGCATCACTCCGATCCTCGATCAGCTGTGGGTGGAGCACGCGATGGAGCACGTGCTGCTCGCCTTCCGTCACTATCACGACGGCGACTTCAAGCAGCCGATCGTCCGGCTTGCGTTCGACAACCTCGAGCTCGCGCTCATTCCGTTGGCCATGCTGAAGTCTTTGTGAACTTGTTATTGTTGGTGTGCGCAATGAAATCTTTACGTACCAGCCGAGTTGGAGCGAGCGTACGAGATCTTAGCGTTCTTTCATGATCGAATGCTCAAGCGCCGACCGACTGCAGAATCCGGGCGCAGAGAAGGCAGGTGACGGACGGTTCGAGAGATCCTCACGGGCTGACCGACGGCTTCCTGCCGGCCGCCTGCAATCCGCTCCTTTCCACGCGGAAACACGCCGGCTCCGTCCTGCCCGCCGACTTTGTGGCGGCTGAACTCGCGACCAAGCTGTCCACTCCCCACCCACCACTCCGCGCCGAGCATCCCGAACTGTACGTCTTTCGGCGCAAAATTCTCGCCGTTTCGCCGGCAGTCCTCGCTTGGAATAGGGCGGCAATAAATGCAGGGCCGCTAGACGACCGCTCGTCCTCTTCTCTGCCGCCATCACTCTTTAGACTCGCCGACTTGAATTCGAGTTTATTCGCAGGAAACGACGAAAGAGGCGAACGAAAATCGACGTGAATTAGCGGAAGTTTCGATCGCGCACAACAGAGGCAGAACAACGACGAAAACAAAGAGAGACCTGTGAGCGAATGCCCTTACTCGATTTGCAGCATGTCCATCAGGATGTCCGGGTGGTTGCGGCCGAATTCGCGCCACTCAGCCAGCGCTTCCAGCTCGCGGCGGTGCTCGAAGGCAAAGCGGAGAACTTTGGGCTTCAAGTCCGGAACGTGCTCGAGCACGGCAGCCAACTCCAGGAGGTCCACGATGCGGTCGACGGAGATGTTCGCCAGGATGGACTCGACGCACAGCTTCTGCAAAATTTAAGGTTCAGCAAGATGAAGAAACGGAACGAACTCACTTGCAAACGCGCGATTTGGAAGTAGTCAGCGTCTTGGAGGAGACCCGCAGCGATCTCGTCCAGCCCCTCCACCCCGCCCGTGTAAAGGAAGCGGAGAACGCGCTCGACGTCCGCGACTCCGCACTTCTCCTCATCGATGGTGATCTCCTTCTTCTCGGCTTCCTTGGTTCCGGACGAGAGGCACGATTTGAAGTAGCCGGATTGAGTGCAGAGCAGAAGACGATTGACCTGAAGAAGAAGAGCAATCAAAGATAGAGAAGGAGTGAACTACGTGGAAGGTGCGGTGCCCAACGATGACTTTCAGGTCGGAGTAGTGCGGATGATCGAACGTGCGCGCCTGTTCGATCGTACGAATCTCGAGATCGGAGAGCTCGGCGACCGGCGGGCCCATCGGCTGGAGCTCGCAACAGACGGTGAGCGGGCCTTCTCCCACGATTTTCGCCAAGCCGACGTGCGAGATCACGTGCAGGACTCCCGCTGTGTTTTCCGCGCTCAAACTGACCACGAACTCTGAAGAAGAGAGACGATTTGATGAGGTCGTCGTTCGTTGGCAAACCGACCTTGCTTGCACGGCGGCGGGTGATCCGCGGTCTCGACCCACGACGTGTAGCGCAGAAACATCGAAGCGGACGCGTCGTACTTTTCGACGCAAATGAACACGTAGAGATGCTCCTCCGGCTCCTCATCGATGGGTTTCGGCCAGATGTGCAGGCGGAACTTGGCGTTGCGCAGTCCGGACACTCGGAACTCGTCTCCTTTCCATTCGTCCTCGTCTACGGCGGCTTCGAAACGCGCGTGGAAGTCGGCGAGCTCCCACTTGCGGACAGTCGAGAGCGCCAACGGGGTCCCCATCTTTGTGCACGCGAACGGCAGACGGTAGCAGAGGAACACGGTCGGGGTGCCGCGGAAGACGTCCATCTCTTCGGAGGAGAAGCTCTGGCCTGCGTGGAGCTTCATCTCGCCGAAGTAGATGCGAGATTCTGGACACGACCGATTATGCGACTTCCTTCACAACCAACTCACGTTTCTTCGTGCTGCTCGTCCCGTCCATCTTCTCCATCCACGTCTCGGTGTTCACTTCGAGTGGCGAGTTTGCGGCGGTCTCGAGGACGTTCACGTAGAACGCGGCCTCGTCGTCCGCTGCTTTCGGCACGAATTGAAGGTAGAAGACGACGCGGCCGGCAGTCGGATGGAGGAACTCGTGCAGGTCGCTCGTCCAGAAGTCGCCCCGGTTCGCCGTTCGGAATTTCCGGTCGTAGCTCTTGATCCGCCAAACGATCACGCCCGGGTCGTCGAAGATCGACCGGACGCTCATCGCGGAAGGCGCCTGAAATATGACTGCGATTATTTCCGCGAAATGCACGAAATCCAACAACCACGAGAATTCACGCAAATCGAGCACAGCAATCAAAGAATGGTGACAAAAAAAGATCGTCGAAACGATGGCAAATAAAAAGGAAGCAACGCGAAGCAGAAACAAACCGATTGCAAAACAGCAACCGTAAAGCGCGAAGGAAGAGACGTCCCAAACGCGACCCGTAGACCCCGAGCGGCCGCCCGGAGAAATGAAACGCGGCGTGTCGGCGAGTCTCCGCAGCGGTCGGCAACAGGCAATGAGTCAACGGATGTCCCGCTTGTTCTATGTTTGCAGCAACAAGATCAATTCTTTCGTTTAGTCGATGGAACACAGCCGCTGGACGACGTTCTCCGTCCTTTCGACCGCTTTTTGCATCGCCTTCTTTTCGAACGGCCGCTCGGAAACGTTCACCTTCTTCTATTAAAACCGCACCGAACAACCGGTTGTCTTTCACTCGACTTCTTCAGCGGACTCGGTGGACGTGGGTTTAAGAAACGAAAGTTTGGGGCGGCTGCCCGACTTTTCGCTCTCCTCCACTCACGTTCGTTGCGGCCAACGACCGGCCGACTGCACGGATGGACTTCGGTTTTCGGTTGATCGACGGCCTCTCGAAGAACTCGGGGGCGTCGTCTTCTGCCGGCCGCCCAGCGAACAAACGAGAGCGTTCTACTGCGACACGCCCCTTTTCCACTCGAACGCGCCCGCTTGTTTCGCTCCGGACTCGTCGAATCGCGGCGAGTTTGCAGTCGAACGAGCGGCCGGCGAGCTCTTTGGGCAACCGGCCGCCGACTCGTCCGTCTTCCGGCCGGCCGATGAACGGCGGGTTGAACGTTCCGGCGGCTGGAATTCGGCGTCCTTTTCGGGGCAACGCGCCCTGAGCTTTCGGTTCGATCACGGCCGGCAGTCCGTTCTTGCAGTCGAGATCTCGGCTTCTCCCCAACGATGGGCGGGAGTCGTCGCACAGCTGCACAAAAGCGGGCGAATTTCTGGTTGATGAAGGGAACGACCCTGCTGCAAATTGGCGGCCTCTGCACGTACCGTGAGTGGACGAGCCGCCCGCCGGCCGACCGAATCAACGGGAGCGGCGTGTTCGCGGCCGGCGGGACGAAAGTGAGTGGAAGCGGAGGGAGTGGCGGCTGACCCTACCGAACGAGCAGATCACCCTCGAACTCCACCATCCGCTCATTTCGCTCCCGGCGGCCGTCCGCTCGGGGAATTTGCGGCCGCTCAACGCCCGGCCGGCCGCCTTCGAAGTGAATGCGGCGACCAACCGCACACTCGCCGTCCACGTGGGCGTCTACCGACTGATTGGAGGCAACTGCAACGAGTAGAGGAGGCGTGAGGCTCTTCGCGCGTCGCCGGCCGCTCGCTACTCGCCGGACGTCGAGTGAACGTTCGGGCGGACTGCCGCCCAATTGTTTTGTTTCGGCTTCGACTACGCGAACATACGGATTTTTAATGGGAAGAACCGAGTGGAGGAAGAAAATATTGAGAGAGAGTGGGAGGTTGTAGTCTTTTATTGTGCCGTGGGAGAAGAGGAGGCGACAAAGGGATGAACTTCGAGGCTTGCTGGCATTTCGTCCGTCGTTTCGCACTTCGTCGATCAACAGTGGGTGGCTTTGTCTCGTCGCAGCTGGAAGACGAGTGGATTAGTCGGGAGAACAAACGAAAGCGGCAGACTCACTTGACAGAGGTTCTTACTCGTGCTCATCGTAGAGCTTCGCATCCCTCGTTCCCAATCGCTCGTCCAGCAAACGAGAAGCTTCTTGCTCGAACTCGGGGTCCGTTGTCGCAAGTGACTCCGCAATCCATTCGGGCTGCAAGCAGGAGTCGTCAAACGAGGAGAGAAGAGTGGACTCACGGCCGCCGAAAGGGTTTGTTTGCCGAAGCGTTCATGAAAGTGGAGGCACTTGATGGCCGCAACAATCCTTCGAAAGTCGTTTGAATGCAAGGGGCCGCGAAAGGAAGATCGCGATCCCTTCAGCTCGAACAGAGTAGTCGATAAGGGCCTGAAAGAAGCCCCGACGAGTGATTAGCAGAGAGCAATAGCACTCACTTGAGAAGGCGACCATTTCGGTCACACAAGTGGGCAGAAGTCGGCTGCAGACGGTTGGTTCTTGATGACTAGCGGCGGGTTTCTTCGCACCAGTCACTTCGAAGCAGTTGATGTTGGCCGACAGGGCAGCTTGTGATTTCCGGCAGCGTCGTCGCGCAAGAGACCGCCCTAAAACAAACGGATGAATGAACGCCCGCTGATTCGAAGGAGAACTCACCAATCGGACGGCCGGCGGAGAATCCAAAGAGACGGACGACCGGAGAGAAGCGGAAAGAATTTGTACAGCATCTCGGCTATGTACCGCATCGACGGAGCAACAAGCGAGCAGCCGACTCGTCGACGAGCGGGCGGCAGGAGGAGAATGAGAACGGGCGCATCGGAAGGCGGCAGAGAGCGCGAATGAGCCGCTCGCTGCTCCCGCCGCTTTTTTATACCCGACGGGATTGCGCAACGGAAAGAACCGAGTGGAAACGAGCCAGCGGATAATCAGTCAGGTTTCTATTAGGTGGGCGCAATCGACTTGTCGTCGGTTGGCAACGGATTGTGACGACAGGCGGCGACGACGCGTGTGGACCGTTTCGAACGGAGAGAAGTGGACGGGTCCGCTTATTCGACTGAACGGAATCAAAGGAGCGCACTTCCAGCTGGTGCTCGAGTGCGAGGGCGGCTCCTGGGGATCGTTCAGCTTCCCTTTGGCGTGAGTGTGGCTCGACCACCATTCGACCGTCCGTCTTCGCTTCGAGCTGTGGATGGAACACCAGGGAGAAGAGTTGGGGTGACCGGTTTGTGCGCGAGTTCTGCCGCTCGCCTGCCCCAAAAGGAGGAATGGATGGAGCGAGCGGCCGGAAGTTCTCGGCTGACGCACGTACGGGTGGACGCGTCGAAAGTACGCGGCCGACGTTCACCGCCTGCAAAAACCGACGAAGTCAATCGTTGCCGCGAAATCGAGCGGCACGCCGCGGTCAAAGCGCTCCCGTTCGACCTGCAGGGCGTGAAGGCGCGCATGTGCGACAGCGTCGGCGAGCGCGTCTGAAAGGTGCGTCCCCTGGTTTACTCCCCTCACTTCTCTTCGTGCAGGTTCACAAATTCGTGCTGGTCTCTCAATCCCCGTACTTCAAGCGGAGAGAAGTTATGGAGAGCAAGAACTACTCGGTCGACGTCATGCAGCGAGTCCCCCGCTTCATGTACACAGGCGAAGTGGCCGAGTTAGGTTGGTGGGACCGCGAACTGCTGCCGGCCGCCGGCATCTACGACCTGCAGTAGTTGGAAGCATGTCCTCGCTTCCCTCCTCTTTTGGGAGATGTGCGTGGCGTCGACTTCCGCCTTGCGTTCGCCCACCGCCACCTGGACGGCTTCGAGGACGTCGTGCTCGATCGTCCTGCTGCCCGGATGGACCGCCGAGTACGCGGAGAAGAACGCCGAGATCAACGCCAAGATCATCGCCGAAATGTTTCGAACCGCTCTTTGAATGACTGAATCGAATTTTGATTGAATAGACGCTGGTGAGCGAGAGCGTGAGCATTCCGACGTCTTACGAATGGAACGCGTAGATGCCCCGATTTCGAAAACGGGCGCGTTGCCAACACCCCTGCCCGCTTTCCTTTTTGCGTGTGTGAGTCACCGAGCGGCAAGCAAGCGGCAGATGGCGGCGGACGGACGAAGGGGCCGGGCTCTCGGGCGGGCGGCGGAGAGGCGGCGGGCCGCTTGGCGCAAGGAAGCGAGGCGCCGTTCGTTCGAAGTCCGCTCGCCGCCTGCCGCCGTTTTCCGCGTTGTTTCCCGCGTTGTTTTCGTCGATTTCGGGCCGCGTCTTGCGGCGGATCAAGCAGTTTCCGATTGCTGCTTCGTGTTTTTTCCGCCTCTTGCTCCATTTACTCCTTTCGTTCAGGCCGTCCCGCCATGTCCACCTTCACGCAACATGGTTGGACAATCGTTCGTCCGTGGAAGCGCATTTTTCTCGTTGAGGACAACGAACGATGGATGGGCCCGCTCTTCCAACTGAGCGGACTGCCCGAAACGCGCTGCTGCCTCGTGTTCGAGCCGATGTCCTGGCACCCCGAACGGCCCATCGGCGTGTTCCTGGCCGCCCGCCAACTCGAGAAGCACGTGGTCGTCCGCCTCCGTTTCAAGATTTGGATCGAGAAGCATGAACATGGCGAACCGAATGTGGTGATCTGGGAAGCCGGTCAGGTTTTCACTCTCGACGTTCCACTCATAACTCTGACGTTTCAGAAAAGACGGCGCAGTTCTCGGCGAACACCGAGCACGGTTGGAGCGGTCGTGCCCTGTACGACGCGTTGTGCGAAGACGAACAACAGAGTTATGATTGGCCTATCCGTCTGTGCTGCGACATTGAGCTGCTCGACTCGAACACGGATCCCGCCTTCCAGAAGCAGGCCCTGAAGTTGGGCATGCACGACAAGATCGGGGAGATGCTCGGCGACGACACGCTCGCGGACGTCGAAATCCGCGTGCAAGAGAAGATCTTCAAGGCGAGTACCCGCTCTCATCTCGCTCCTCATTCTTCTCCTTCAGGTCCACAAGGTCATCTTGGCGGCGCAGTCGCCCTACTTCAGAACGATGTTCACGACCGACACCAAGGAACGCCAGACGGGCATCGTGGAGGTGAAGAACTTCAGCGCGGAGATCGTCGAGAAAGTCCTTCGCTTCCTCTATTCGGGCGAGGTGGACGACCTGCAGACAAATTCCCGCGATCTCCTGCCCGCCGCCGCCTTCTACCAGCTGGCCGTCTTGCAAGTGAGTTCCGTCTGCCCTTTCCTCGCTCATCTTTCTTTCAGGAGATGTGCGTGTCGGCGATCGTCGGCAGTCTGTCGCTGGAGACCGCTCTCATCGACATCGAACTGACCGGCGACCTCAAACATCTCGACGGCCTCAAGGGCGGCGTGCTGGACTTCGCGAAGAAGAACGCCCGCGCGATCGTCGAGCTGCCCGGCTGGACGGACGAGTTCGTCGGCCGGAACGTGAAGATCGCCACCGAGTTGCTCAAACTGCTCGTTTCTTCTTCCGTCTGAACATTTGTACTCGAACTCATTTCTCTCGCTCTCACTCACGTTAACCGTCAATAAACTCCACTTCGCAACTGTTTTGGTCGAGTGATGTGTGGAGAGCGGCGTGGAATAACAGAAAGCGGAGGGTCGCGTGGATTCGAGAAATCGACGGCAAGTTTAGTTGGGGGAACGGCAAACCGGACAGAAAGCGGAAGACGAGAGGGCCGGAAGATCGGCTGCGCGCGCGCCGTCCTCCGACTTCGACGAGAAGGCGGCGGCATTTGAACAGCCGCCGACGCGACTCGCTCCAGAGAACATAACTCGATGGTTGGCAGCGAACGAAAAAAAGAAGTTGACCGATAGCTTCACAACCAGTTGCTGATTCCACCAGACACAAACGAGATGCCAATACATTCCACCGCCTACCGCTCGATTGTCTGTTCCGCTGGGAAGCAGAACGTTCCAAAATGTCCCTCCAGACCACTGCGAGAGGGTCGGATTCAAGCACCAACCTCAAACTTGGGTCAAAAAATTGAAGAAGTCGGCGGCCGCTCGCCGCTCGTGCGGGCGGAGGAGCGAGCGGCCGACGAGAAGCACGCGGTGGGGCGGGCGCGACCTCGTCGTCCGCTCGCCTCCTTCCAGTCCGCGATCTTTCGCTCTGTTTTGACTGCCTGCTGCGAGCGAGCGCGCGTCTGACCTTCTTGCCACCGCTCTCGCTCGGCGGGCAGCGGCAAGCGGGGCGGCTGATCGTCTTTTGTGGGCTCCGCATTGTCTCCCGCTTTTCGATGTCAACGCATGAGTTTATTTCAACACCTTCACAACACAGAGTAGAGCAATAAAAAGCGCCTCTCATACTCCAAAACGTCAATGAGCTTTTTCACGATCTCCACGTTCTCGCGAATGAAGTCGTCCGTCCAGTCGGCGTGTTCGCGGACGTGCTTGAAGTTTGTTTGGGCGAATTCGAGAAATTTGCGTTTGAATTCGCCGTGGTGATCGTGCGCGTACGCCAGCTTCAGGTCGCGGAGAACGGTCGTGGTGCTTAAGTTCTCGTAAAGCGACTCTAGGCAGAGCTCCTGCAAGCAAGCGATGAAATCGAAGCAAGATGAACTGAGGACTCACCACCAAGAGGGACACCTCGTAGCAATCCGCGACGGGCAACAAACGATGAGCGACCTCGGTCAGTCCATTCACTTTGCCCGAATAGAAATAACGGAGCAGCAATTCGATCATGTCCGAGTCTTCCTCTTTGACCTCGACGACGCCGCTTTCTTTCTCCTTTGTGTCGTGCGTGAACATGCGGCAGAACACCGGAGATCCCGAGCAGATGACGAGCTTCGAGACCTGAACGACAGGATGAAGGAACTGCATCGAGAGAAGCGATGGACAAACCTTGAAGATCTTTTCCTGGACGCGCACTTCGACGTCCGCGAACTTCTCCGAGTCGAAGTTGGCAGTGATCTTCGCCAAAACGTCAACGAGCGCTTTCGTTGGCCATTTGACCGAATCGACGGAACACAACGGAACGGCTTTGCAGAAAGCGACCAACGGTGCGCTTTTGGCGAACTTGGTCAACTCCGTCTGCGTGCACATTCGTCCCCAACCCCAATTGTCTCGGGGAGAAAGAAATTTTTCCTCGCCCACTGAGAAAAACCACTTCAATCGTTTACTTGTTCAATTGAGTTACCTACTCACATTTTTTCTTCAACTGCAGCTTCTCTCCATTGCCAATCCAGAGCTCGTACTTCAAACGGATGTCCGCGTGGTTGCCAAAGCATCCCGCGTGTAAGTACAGTCCACAGTTGTCCTTATCCTCATCGTGGTCGCCCTTCGGACACAATCGGAGGAAGAACTTGGCCTTGGGCACGCCCTCGATTTCGAACTCGTCGCTGTCCCAGTGCTGCTTGAACGAAGTCCTCGCAAATCGATCCTCGAAGTTGTCGAGGGGCCAGCGGAAGGTCGGCGGTTTTGCAAGAGCTATAGTCCTGGAAAGCGATCGAAAGCAATAAAAGCAGGTCGAATAGCCAGCCCGCGACCACGCAGAAAAACAAACGCGCTGCGCCTGCCGACCTCCACCACCCATCGAGTGAGGTGGGTGAGCGGCAAGGCCGACGACTCGCCGGGGCGAGCGGACGCCGCGTTGTTTCGATTGCGCCATCGCTCGCTTTCGAACGATCGTTTGGCGGGCTGATTGCGAGCGGGGTGGGCGGTTGGTGGGTCAGGCAGGAAGCACAAGCAGATGGTTGCTTCTTCCCTCTCGTCCTCTACAGGATGACGTCGATTTGTTCGTTCGTTAATTCGTTTGCGTCCCTCCTTTTGCCTGTTACTTCGAAGACTGCGTGATTGTTCGCGCATGTGGGCGAGCGCGTTAGAAGTGGTAGAGAATTTTCTACGAGCTGCACGGACATCTCCGCACGCATTTACGAGACTTGTTTGTGCCCAACAGCCGATTGTTTGGTTGGGTTGAGTCAGAACGACGTATCGATAGATCGCCACGATTGACATTTTTTATTTGCTTGCATCAACATTGGTTTTACTCTTTGGTGTTAGAACCGATCACATCAACTAGAGAGAAAATCGCATCCGCACCCCTGCTTATTCGTCTGATTCACAATACCCGACGTTTCCGCAAGAACATCCTGAAAGGAAGTCGTCCATTAGGCAACGTTTTGCTGCGACTAACCACTCGGACACTCCGAGTCGTCCATGCACGAGTAATCGTCGCAGTTTTCTCCTGCAAGCACGGCGACCGAAGCGAACAAGAGGAGCAGGAAGAAGACGAGCAGACGGTAGAAGGAAAGCATTGCTGAACTGAGCGGAGGAAGAAGCGGTGGAATGAACGGGTAGGCAACTCCCCCGTTCGAATCGCGGGCTGCTCGTTCATCCGCAATTCCAATGAACGATCGCTTGAATGGGGTTGTTTGTGCGGAAAGACGCTGCAAATGGCGGTCCAGCGTTGAAAAGCAATGAAGCCAGACGTTCGACCGTTGGTAACGATCGGAAAGCTAATCGAATTGGAACGAAGAAGCAGGTGGAACTCGTCGTGGATGCGAAGACGCTCGATCGTATCGACAAGAGAAGCACAGGGTCCTCCTATCTGCTGCTCTCGTTTTATTACGAGTTTCTTGTTCAATCTACCATACCATAGAAAGCTTTGCCCGCCGACTGGTTCACGATCACCACTTTTTATTCCTGCTCGGATTGAAGTGAAGTTTATTTAGAACGGAGAATGAACATAAACAACCGAATAGAGAGGTGGAATTCGAGAGAGGGAGGAAAACCCGTCGCAGCGCTAGGGGAAGCGGGAGAAGGGAGCAGGGCGGACCATCATGCCAAGGAATCAGGCAAAACCGGGGCGGGAAGGACGGGACGGAAGAAAGGGGATTTCGGACCGGACAATTCCCCTCAACTGCTCTGCCGATTCGTTCACTCCTTTCCGTCGTGTGGCGATCCATCAGCAACCGTCGCGTTTCGAAGGTTGTCATCACTAAAACCACAAAAGTAGGGTTGGCAATGGGCATAATGCCCGCATACTGCCCGGGCATTTACTAACCCTACACAAAAGCCATAATAGTCGCAAATGCATCCTTCTGAAAATCGAGAGCCTTCGTTCGATGTTTTGTGTCCAACTCACTTCCAATACACATCTCATCTATGATGCAGAGGCCCCAGCACGCGTCCACCATGACGCCCGTGAAGAACGAAGAGCAGAGAGAAAGAACCAGCAACACGTGGAGGAATTTCATTGCAAAAGAGCGGAAGAATGATAAAACGGAGGTGAAGCCTCACTTTTGATTCACTCGACCGTCTTGGGGACCGCTTTTATTTGCAAGTCAATCATCTGCAGTCCACAGTACGGTAAACAAGTGTGCTTACGCCACGTGATTTGCTGTGTGTCAAGCGCACACCATTTTAAGGACAGAAATTGTGGAAAAAGTCGAATCACAATTGCCTTTTTAGCGCGGGTCGCTCACGATTAACTGTTTATTCTTCTCCAGACGATAGCCTTAGTTCTTTACGAGTTTTTCTCGTCCAGAGATAGAAATGCGCCCAAAGGATTTGGCGGGCTGTTCTCAGCCGGCCAGCAATTCCACATCGTACTGCACTCGCAGCCTGAACCAATGAAAGGTTCCGGTTAGCCGCCCTTTTGCCACCTACCGGGAGCACAGGCGGTATACCAGCAGAACCCGCCGCATCCGTGTTCGTTGCTTTCGACTGGGTAAACAAACATGAGCAAAAAAGAAACGAGCAAGAAATAGGAGAATTTCATTGCTGTTTGAAGCAGAAACGAGCGAACAAGTGGGAAAACGACCTTTTTGTTCAGTCGCGTCGGACGTGGCTCCAAGTGCTCGTTCATCTGCAATGCAATGAGAAGCGGTCACGAGTCAACAAACGTGCCATCAATGCAAATTGAATTGGTAGTGGTCGCGTTCCGTTGTGATCGATGACCTCGGCTGCAAGTGCAAACGGTGGTTTTATTGCCCCTTCTCTTCTGCCTGTTCGAACGGCAATTCAAAGCTGCTCATTCGAAATGCAAGTCGTCTTTTCTCCGCTACAGCCTCTCCCATGCTTGCAGATGGCGGAGGCCGAAAACAAGAGCCCCTGTTTGCCCCACCAACGAACACGAGAACTTCGAAGGGGCAAGAGCTGGTTTATGCACGCCAACTGCTCCAATACGCTGATGCTCCCAACAAAGCAAACTGCTGATTGCCACCTGTGCAACTCGCAAATCTCTTCGAGCAGTCGGCGAGTTCCTCGCTTTGTGCTACTTGTCCACAAGTCTCTCCTGATGACGTCTTTCTGTCACGCACAAGCCGAGCAGAAAGTCGTTTGCAAAGTAAAACGTTTGACGCTTTTTTTACGGTTGTTTATCCTTTACTTTCCAGACGACATCCGCAAACGAACGGCGGAGACTCTCGACCCCGTTATCTCCTCGACGATCTCCGCATGTTCGGCCACGAATTCGGCCGTTTACTCGGGTTTTGCCGCACACGCGCGAGGTTCTTTCGCGCAAATTCGAGGAACTCCCGCTTGAAGGCGCCCGAATGATCGTGGGCGTCGGTCAGCAGGCGACTTTGAAGAACGTTCTCGACGGACAGCCGATCGAGAAGCGACTCCAGGCACAGGTCCTGCAATACAGAAGGAATGGGGACTCACTGCCAGCTCCAGCACTTTGTAGCAATCGGCAACGGGCAGAAGGCGAGCGGCGACGCCCGGTAGTCCCTCTACTCTGCTGGAGTAGGCAGCGGAGCAGCAGTTCCACGACGTTCGCTTCCTCCTTTTCGATCTCGACCACTCCCGTTTCCTTCTCCTTGCTTTTGTGCGTGAACACGCGGCGCTGGACCGTTGATCCCCCACAGATGACTGTAAACGGCAAGAGTCTGAGGGCTCGCTGAAAAAACGCGTCCTGGCACTCGAATCTCGACATCGGCGAACTCGGTCGCGTCAAAGTCGGCGGCGAGTCCCCGCAGGACGTTCAGCGGAGCCGGCTCTGCCCACTCGACCGCACCGATCGGCTGCAGCGGGCGAATCGTGAAGCAAACAAAAGGATCTTTCGGGCGCAGACCAGCGAGTTGCTCTTGATCGACGAATGCCGTCCAACCCCAGCGGTCGCTCGTCGAATCGAATTCGTGCTCGTCTTCTGAACAAAGGGGATCGATCGGACGAGAAGGAAGTGCAGGGACCGCGTTCGAAGAAGCGGCAGGTGAAGTGGAGGCGGATGGACGAATGGCCGCCAAGATTCCGAACACAGAGGAAAAGACCGCTGCTCTGCTTCCACTCCTCGTCGCATCATTTTGGGAAGAAGCGAGTGGGCGTTCGGGACGCCCATCACCCCGCACTCGCCGCTTCGAAGCGATTCCGAAAGTTCACGCGCGGCCAACGGTGAGACGTCTGCTTGGCTCGTTTGTGTGGGATCGAACTGCAATCTGCAGGAGGAGAGCGCACAGGAATCGATGAAGAGCGGCCGCCGAAATGCTCATTTCGAAGCGAACAACGTCGTCCTTGCGGTAGCCGGCAGCTTCGTCCAGGAGCGTCTCGCAAAGAACGAGCTGCGCGTCGGCTCTATCGGACTCCTTCGGATACCGTGCTGAAAGTGTTCGACGTCCGTTGTTGGGAAACGACTCGCAATTAAGCGACGACATGACAGGACGAGCTGCCTTATGGACCGTCCACTTCGCATTGAAAGACGGCGGCTTGGAGCGTTCCGCGAACGGGTGGGGCGCAGAATCACGAGAATTCTCCTACGAATGAGGGCGGGAGCGGAGAGCCGCACCGTTTGGTCGTCAAGCGGTTCGGCGGCGAGCTCGCCGAAGCGCTCGACGCCCAGCCGGAGGGTGCCGCTCGATTGGAAGCGATCTGCAGCGGAATGAGCGTGTAAGAAAGGATTGAAACCACCAGCTTCCAATTCTTCATCGCTTACATCCTCGCTCTGCACGTTCGACGGCAATCAGCGGTCGTTGTGATCCGAAGGATCGAGTCAAATGCTCTCTTCTGCACTCACCCTACGCAATCCCACGAGGTGCGGCTCCCAAAGACTATGCCGCGGAAACATTCGAGCGGAATCCGGCTTTGTCGATCAAACACTCGGCTCACGATCTGTCCACTTCACAAGTCCAAGAAGAAGCAAATCAAAAGTACGCGGGCGAACGAACGAGAAGACGGAAGCAGAGCGATGCCCCTTTCGTTCGTGCATTTTATCGTCGCTTCCTGCCCGTTTGCGTGCGAGTGAGCGGCGAACGAAGTCGATCGAGGTGATTGACGTCGAGAAAGCCGCCACTCTGTTTACCCCCAAGAAACTACGCAACAGCCCGCCCGGCTGTGGTTTGAAGCAACGGACTGATTTTGCTGCCCTTCCGGCGAACAAGCGACCGGTTGTTCTGCTCAAGCTGCGGCGTCGTCTTGACATCGGCGAAAGTGATGCGGGAACCCTCTTCTTGTTGTCGTGCGAGTTTCTCGGCCTCGCTTCTGGTTAGTCGCGTGCCGGCGGTTGTTCTTCGGGTTTCCCCCGACCGTCGGCACGTGGGCGTCGTGTTCGCGGCGGCAAGCAGCCGGCGGAAGCACCGGCGCTGAGAAATCCGAATTCCGTTGCTCTCAACGCGCACTCGAAAGTGTGGGTCGAAAGCGGCAGAAAAGCTAGGAGAGAGTCGTTCAACCGTTGTGGGTGGGCTGATGACTGCGAGGCGTTCGGTCGACCTGCCGCGCGCTCTCCGCTCCGAATCAACACTCGAATTAGCGGGGCCGAGGTGGTAGCAGTGGGCGGCCTTCTCACGACCTCCGCCGATTGCGCGCGGCGTGGGCCGAACGGGAGTGAATAAAAGCGGGCTGCTGCGGCGACCGACCACCGCTCACTCCGCATTCTGCCGCCTGCTCCTGCTGCTGCTTGTTCAAGTGCCCCAGTAAGTCCTCCGCGGCGTCCACCCGACCGCTCACTTGCCTTCTTCCTTTAAACTCCGTCGTTTCAGTCGTCATGTCCACGCTCACGTCGCATCGTTGGGAGCTCGTTGATCTCGTGGTTCGGTTGAATGCAGCTCAAGCGGGCGAGAAACTGAACGGTCCGCTGTTCCACTTGAGCGGAGTTTATGGTTCGCACTTTCGGCTCGTGCTTGCTCCCAAAAGCGCGGACCAGCCGAACATGTGCGGTTTTTACTTGGCCTGCCACCAACTTGATGGCCATTCATCCGTGCAACTTCGTTTCAAGGTTTGGTACGAATTTGGCGGTGATGAGAAACGTGGCCCACTCGGTACCGATTACAAGCTGGTAATTTGCGTGACCATTATACGATTTAGAAAGAACGGAAAAGCGCGTAAAATTGTGCGTTTGTTCGTCAGACTCGCACCCCCAACTTTTAGCGCTTTGCTCCTATCGATCTGAAATTTTTTCTGGCTACACTAAAGTGCCTGTGCGGAGTCTGAAAATGTGCATTTCGACCGCCGGCGGGCACGTTCAACGTTCCGTGCCGACGTTCCGCGCCGTACCGTTCTGCCCCGCCGTCCGAATTCACCCGCCCTGTGGACGAAAAGATGCGCCTTGAAACGAGGAACAGATTATCAGTTGACCGCATCATCAGGAAATGCTGTTGAAGAAAGTTGTGATCGCTCAAAGACGAAAGGTCGGGGCAGAAAATCGAAGAGGTCCACAATCGAGCTCGCCGTTCTCGGCTCTCAGAATTTTATTTGGCAAACCCAACAAATGGTTTCTAGAAAAAGGTCTTGCGCTTCGTTTACGGCCGGTTTTGTGTTAATTGGACCAAATACAAAATCGTATAAATCGGAGAGAAAATGGTGTGTCGATTTCAAAACTTTCGGTCAACTTAAAGTTCGTCGTTCTCATTGCACTCTTGACGTCATGACATGAATGTGGGCTCATTTGAAGGCGCAGAATCCAGGCTTTCCAGTAATGTGCAGTTTGTTTTTGTTTTTGGCCCACGTGGCCACTGCGATGCCCGCTAACCGAAGCCCCGATTTTGCGCAAACAGCGGGCGGGTTTGAAGAGACGTGGACCGGTTCTTCTGAAACTCGGCAGAAATGTCAAACACGTAGTTGCTCTTTTTACCACCGTTTCAAATTTTTTAAACGGTTGATTGTCGATGAGTAAGCGGTTGTTCTGGGCTGGGGTTCTGCCCTCGGGTTTTGCGGTCGGTTTCTTTGAGCGCCGGTACCAACACTCACTTTTTCCGATTGCTGGGATCCAAACAAAGTGTTGGGCGTTGTTTGCAGGTGGCGGACAGCGCTGTGCGCGCCACCATACTCAAAAGTTGCTTTCGCAAACGGCTTTGCAGTTCGAACTTGGAATCGTGAAAGCGAAATTGAGTAAGCAGGCAGCTTTTGATCAGCAACGGCCAATTCGCTGAGTTTCGATCGAACCCAAACGTTAGAAACGCGACACAATGTTCTCTCGTTGCGACGACCATTCGGTTTGGTAAAAACAATTGACCACAGTATCGATACGCACCAGTCTAATGACACCCCCAGCTGGGGACGGCGCGAAGCGCCGTTACGGGCTGGTTTAGAAGGAACGGAGCATTTTGTGTCGGGTCAAGAACACGGTTGGCATCGTTTCCGCAACACTTTAGGCTTGCGCGCCGATTCGGCCAAAGGACCGTTCTTTGTTTGTACGGAAGTCCATGTCCTCGGTTCCGTGGAAAAGCCGAACATCGCCTCGCGAAGTGCGAATGTGATGCCGCAAATGTTCCACAGAACAGCGGCCATGTTCGCGAACAGCGACCTTACGAACGCCCAAGTGCAGGTGGACGGGCAGGTCTTCAAAGTGAGTTTTCTGTCCGCATTGAGCCACGTCCATTCTCTTTAGGTGCATCGGGCTATTCTCGCTTCACAATCCGAGTACTTTCTGCGGATGTTTACGAACGACACAAAGGAGAAGCAGACGGGAGTCGTCGAAGTGAAGAACTTCAGCGCGGCGGTCGTCGAGAAGATCCTCCGTTTCATCTACTCGGCAAAAGTGGACGACCTCGACGAGTGCGCTCGCGAACTCCTGCCGGCCGCCGACTTCTACAATTTGGAGCCGCTGCAGGCAATCGAAATCCTTGGTCTTTCCGCTCATCCACTCGTTTTGCAGGAGATGTGCATCGCGTCAATCGTCGCCACTATAAAGCTCGAAACCGTCCTGGGCGATCTCCGAATCGCTTTCGCTCACCAGCACCTCCGCAAAGGCGAATTCAAGGAGCGAGTGCTGGACTTCGCCAAGAAGAACGCCAAGGCAATCGCCGCTTTGCCCGAATGGAACAGCGAATACACGCTGGAGAATGCGGAGATCGTCACCGAGTTCGCCAAATCAGTGATATCTGCTTTTATGTAACCGAACAAATCTGTTGTGTTTTTGGAAACGTTAGAGAACGAATAAACTTGAAGTTGTGCTCAGGTGGATGGGATTGGAACAAACTGTGTGTCAGTCGTCATGTGAAAAGCTTGCATGTGCCAAGTGACCTCGTTTGCCAATCACTCATTTCTACCCTCCATCCGCCCGCATCAAACGGCTCCCGTCGACGTGTCGGCGACCACTCCTTTCGTTCGGGGCTGGAGAACGTCTCTTCGTTCTTGCAGTTTCCTCCGGTCAGCTTCGAGCCGTGAACTGACTCTTTCAAACTCGACGGACTCCGCAAGGCGCGCTTACAACTCGCCTCTGTGTTCAGGGATCCCCGCAATCCGTCGTACAGCGTCTAGGAACGACGAGCCAGAGCGGTCGAACTATCAGGCGAAAGTCCAGCGTCGATCAAAGAAGGATTCTCTCCAACTGAAGAGTTCATTGCTGTCTTAACAACGTCTTTATTCGCCAATCGACACCGCATCAAGCCAACATCAAAGAGCACGAGCAGTGGAACAACAGTGAGGCGGACAACGGCGAGAATCCTTGCAGCAGGATCTCGGCGACGATCTCCGCGTTCTCTTCCACGAATTCGAGCGTCCAGTCGCTTTGTTGTTGCACGAGTTCGAGGTTCTTCGCGGCGAACTTGAGGAATTTCGGCTTGAAGGTGCCCGAATGATCGTGGGCGTCCGCCAGCTGCAAACTTCCGAGAACGGTCTGGACGGACAGCTGATCGAAAAGCGACTCCAGGCACAGCTCCTGCAAGCAAAAGAGGGTTGACAACCGGCCAGCGGAGAACTCACGGCCAGCTCGAGCACCTCGTAGCAGTCGGCGACCGGCAGCAAACGAGGAGCGATGGCAGTCAGTCCGTTCACTTGTCCCGAGTACAGGAAGCGAAGGAGCGCTTCGACCACGTCCGCGTGCTCCTTCTTGACCTCGACGATCGCCGTTTCCTTTTCCTTCGTGTCCAGCGAGAACATGCGGCGCAAGACCGGCGATCCCGCACAGATGATCGCTTTAGCGACCTGAAGCAAAGCAATGGGATGAGTGGACAAGAAGAACGAGAGCAAACCTTGAACGTTCTCTCTTGCACGTGCACTTCGACGTCCGCGTATTCGCCCGAATCGAAGTCGGCGGTCAGCGTTTTGAGGACGTTCAGCGGAGCCGTCCGCTGCGCCCACTCGACCGCGCTGATCGGCTGCAGCGGGCGGATTTCGAAGCGGACGGCGAGCGGCCGATCGGCGGCAAACTCGGCGAGTTTCTCCTGCGTCACGATTTGCGTCCAGCCCCAACGATCGCTCGTCGAATCGAAGTCGTGCTCGTCCTCTGAACGAAGAGGGTTGATTAGGCGAGAGTGGAGTGAACGAACCGCGTCGATTGAGCCGCTCCCCGTCCGCATTCTCGAACCAGCACGCGAACTGGAGGCGAACGAGCGAGTGGCCGCCGAACTCACGAACGCAGAGGAAGAGACCGCAGCCTCCCGCCCATTCCTCGTCGCATCCCTGGGGGAAGAAGCGAATGCAGAACGTGGCTTTGGGGACGCTCTTCACTGCGAACTCGTGGCTTTCCCACGCGTCCGCAAACGCCGCCGCTCCGAAACGACTCTTTGAAGTTCACGAGCGGCCAGCGGTGGGACGTCCGTTTGGCGCGTTTGTGCGGCATCGAGCTGCAATTGGTGAAGACCGGGAAGAAGGCGAAAGGACTCACCGGAATCGATGCGGGACTTCGGTCGTCACGTCCACCTCGAGGCGAACGACATCGTCGACGATGAGGCCGGCCGCTTCGTCCAGCAGATCGTCGCAGCGGACGAAGTGCGCGTAGCCCCAATCGTCCTCTTTCGGGTTGAACGTGTGCTGGATCTTCCGCCGAAAGTGCTCGACGTCGTCTCGCCGAGCGACGACTCGCTGCCGGCCGACCGCCTGGCAGGACCAATCGTCTCGTGAGTCCTTCTTTCCGTCGTTGCACTGGAGGAAGAAACCGAGGAATTTGCGCTCGCGTCGGTCCGCGCGCAGGAGCGCGAGGATGCGCCACGGGAGGCCGCGAATGAAGACGGGCGTCTCCGAAAGACGACGCGTCTGGTTGTCGAGCGGTCCGGCGGCGAACTCGCTGAAGCGCTCGATGTCCAAACGGAGTGTTCCCGTCGGCTTGAAGCGATCTGCAGCTGCGGGCGGGGTGAGGCGAGCAGACGGAGGAACTCACCGTCGTCCGACTCCTCATCGCTCGATTCCTCGCTGCTCGCGTCCAAGTAGCTGCCTGAAAAGACAGCAGTCAGCGGAGGAAAGCGGTTTCTTTCGGGAAATTTGAGAAAGCAGAAGAGCCGGAAAGACTCAAAATTCTCTCGTCCAAACTCACCCTCCGCCTGACGAGGTTGCGGGAGCATTTCAACAGAATTCGCGTCCGTTCTTCGATCAACCACGCGCTGCGGCCTGCCTACTTCCTGTAGAAAAAGAATTGGATTAGAAAATCGTGGGCACAAACGAAGGAAACGCGCGAATTCACGGCAGAAATCGAAGTGGAAAGCGGGGCGGAAAACGGCGGAAAGCGGCGGAGCGGAGACGCCCGTTCGGCTTGGCGTTGTGTCACCGCTTTCCGCTCGTCTGCGAGCGGCGGCTGTCTGACGAAGGAATTCGTTGCGGAAGGTCCGCATTCGCCGTGGACGCCAAGCGGATCGTCAATCTCGTTGTTTTGCTCTCTAGACAGCTGAATTTGAGCATTCGAATGATTTGGATGGGGCTTCGTTGGTTTCTTGCAAGAGTTGATCAATGTTCTGCGAACGCCTGACCTTTGGACTTCAGAATCGTTAAAAGACAACAACGAAGGCTATTTCCGGTCGTTCACATGCCATAGGATCCTCTAACTTTCCCACCACCCAACTGTGCGGGCTTCCCACGTCTTCCGCCTTTGATTGCGTGCGGCGTGGGTCGAGCAGGGGTGGATAAAAGCGAGCGGACGTGCGACTGTCGACCACACTTATTCGCCCTTCCGCTCGTTGTGCACAAAAGGAAATGAGGTCTTCTTTCTTCTCTGATTCTCTTGCACGAGCCGGGAAGCCCCATGCTTCTCGTTCAACCCACTTCCGCAGCGTTGATTTCCGTTCCCACTGCTTGCTCTTCTTCTTCGTGCTCCCCCTGCTTCGCCCGGTCGTTCTCGCAAAAGACCGCTTCGGCAACACGATCACCATCGAGTTGTGGCCGCTTAAGACGTCGATCATCCGCGGACATGCTGGAGGCGGACATCGACGAGTTCACGGAGCTGCAGCAAACTGCGTACCCTACGATTGCGGACGGCGGCTCGCTGCTCATGGCAGTGAGAGCGAGCGCGGGCGAGCAGCTCGGCCGAACGACCGCCATCGCCACAGGGATCCTCGAACGCATCGACGACGACTCCGACCGCCTCCAAGCGGTGATCCTCAGCCCGACTGCCAAACACGCCCGACACGTGAGTCTTCTTTCAATCCTTTTGATATTTCGTATTCAGATGCTGGAGACGCTGCGGAAGCTCAGCGAGTACACCGCCACGCGAATCCACTTGTGTGTCGACGGGTCGCGTTCGGTGAACCGCGAGCGGCGGCTGCTGGACGACGAGGAGCCGCACGTGATCGTCGGGCTGCCCGATCGCGTGTTGGAGTTGCTCGAGGGTGGTGTTTTTGGTGGGTTCCGTTCGCTTCTCCGCATTCCTTTCCGTTCGCTTGCAGGTGTCGATGACGTCCGCTCGTTGGTGTTCCACCGCTCCTACGACGAGGTGTGGGAGTCGTTCGACGAGCAGACGACCGCGATCTTCCGCCATTTCGCGCCCGGCTCCCAGCTGGTCGCTGACAGCGGCATCTCCGCGAACTTCTGCTTTCAGACGATGGAAAACCGCTTGCTCAGTGCGTTCGAGATGGTCGTGCGCCGGCCCGACGACGGCCGCTTTGAGATCGCCGAGTTCCGGAAGAGAGCGGGGAAACCGATGACAAAAGAGGAGCGGATGAATTTGAGGTGAGAATCGAGCGAATTCCGTTGATCTTCGGCATTCTCTGTAGTTTGGTCGCCGTTATCGCCGACAGTCCCGAGGCGGCCCCAATCAAGAAGCTTCTCGATGAGGTAAAGGCCCAAACTGCCGCGGACCAGAAGCGAGCGAACAACGAGCTGTAATGAGCTCGGCGAGCCCTTTGGGCATCGCTTTCGATGCCGAAAGCAGTCTTCTGTTTCTTGTTGTTGTCTTCTGTATGCCGTCGTAAGGGCTTTTCCTTTTTTCTAATAAATTTTCGTCCTCCAATGTTTCGTTCAACTGTAAGAGGTTTTAAGAATGTAGGTAATTGAGCCGGTGATATTCTGCCGCTCCGTCGGCCGGTCGCCGCCTTTTCCGCACACATCTCGCCATTTGTCGTTCCTTTGTTCGATTTGTGATCGTTTAAACGAGACTTTCGTTTCTGAACGTGTCCCAACCACCTGCTTACCCTCATTTCAGCACCGCGAGCTGCATTCAAAGCGTTCGCTTCAACCGCATAACTGCAACAAACGAAATAAAGAAGAAGAAGAAGTAAGTTTTGTTCACCCCTCCCATTCTCCTCTTCTCTTTGGAACGCGGCACTCACGTCTCTGCCGTTCCACAAGCCCGACATCAAAGCGCCCATCCAGCGGGCCTCAGGCTGCTCAGCGCACGCCGAAAGGCGATGCTCTTCGTGATCGTGGACGGCGACACGCCCCTCATGGAGGTGCAGCCGGAGGCGGACGGGCGTTGAGGCCGCACCACCTCGATCATCATCGGCGATCTGCACCAAATCCGCGAGAACTCCGACCGCCTGCATGCGCTCCTTTTGAGCCCGATGGTCGAGGCCGCCGAACACGTGAGTCCTTTCTTCCTATTGCAGCCTTTTAAGGTGGTGGAGACGCTGCAGATGACCGGCGAGTACGCGGGAATTCGCTTCCGTTCGTGTGCGAGCGGCGCGATGTCGGTGGAAGACGAGCGGCGACTGTCGGCCATACAGAAGCCGCACGTGGTTGTCGGGACGCCCGGCCGCGTGCACGAGCTGCTCGAGGGTGACGTCTTCGTTTGATCGGCGGGAATCCCGGCTCTTCTTTCCACCTGCTCGCTCGTTTGCAGGCGTCCAGCACGTCCGCTCGCTGGTGCTGCACGAGGCGTACGAGAAGGCGTGGGAGTCGCTCGACGAGCCGCTCGCCGCCATCCTCCGCCGCTTCCCGCCCGCCCGCTTCTCCGCCAGCCGCCAGCGCTCGTGGACGGCGGCATGATCACGAGTGTGTGCTTTCCGCTCTTCGAGGCCCGCCTGCTGCAGCTGCAGGGGCGCTACGACTAGGCGGAGTTCCGCAAGACGCCGCAGTTCGCCGCGTGGACCAAAAAGGAGAGCGACAAGTGGACGCGAGTTGCAGCCCTCCTCTTCCGCCTGCTCTGACACTCAACAAAGAAAAGAATCCAAAAGGTTGTTGACCCCAGAGTGATTCAAACAGCCAACCTTCCGATCTGGAGTCGGACGCGCTGCCATTGCGCCATGGAATCGATGCTGGCAGGGAACGCAGACAAGTGAAGGAGCAAACAAAAAGCAATTAATGCGCTAAACAGTGGCTGCTTTTTGAAAGCGACCGCGCAGAAACAACGCTCTACGGAGACTCGCCCGTTTCATTCGGCTTCTTTTCGCTGCGGCCGGCCGGTTGGGCGCGTTCTTCGCTCCAGTCGGTGAGTCGCCTGCCTCTCGCTCGTTCCTTCAACTTCCATCTCCGCTGCTTTCAGCGCTCTTTCGCGATGCCGTCCGTCTCGCACTTCCGCGACCCGAAGGTCGTCGTGTGGCGCCTCGAACGCTTCGATCGGCGGTTCGGAGCGTCCATTCGCTGGGACGAGTGGCTGAGCGACGTCTACGAGCTGGAGCACCCGACCCGTGGACGCATCAAGTTCTACTTCCTGCTCCAGCCGAAGCACGAAAACGGCTGCACATTGGCGATGTGCTTGGCGAACGGGACCTTGGACGTCTGGTTCACGGTCAACTGCGAGGTGTGGCTGGAGAAGATCGACGGAAGGAAGAGTTCGCAAAAAAGTAAGGGCTGATCCAACCAGTATTGATTGGAGTGCCGATTTCAGGTGTCGCCTTTCAGTTCGCTGGGCGTTCTTCTCGTGTGCGGCGGGGCCTTTGGACCGATGAGTTGGACGGCTTCCGCCACACGCCCACCGTCTTTCTGTGCGCTCGATTTCCGTTCGCGGTCCGCAAACTCTGGAGCATTCGAGGCCACTCGCGCGTTTCCCGCATGGAGATCCCCAACTTCCAGCAACACTTCGACGAGGCGTTCGTCGGCGACACCTGGAAAAGCCGGGAGTTCGGCATCAACGCTTCGAGCGGCGTTCACCTCCGACTCACGTTCACGCCGAAGGACGTTTCGCCGGTCAACAAGGTCGTTCCGGTCGTCGGAATCGAAGTGACGAAGCTCGGCGGCCGCACCTCCGTCTGCATTCTCACCGAGATGTGGCTCGAGAACTCGAAGCAAGAGCGGACGCAGAGGATCGGTGAGTTCCTTCCTTTATCTATCAATCCACGTAGAACCTTTCAGCCATCGCTCGTGATTTCGAACAAACGGGCGAAGTCCGAGGCTACTTGGCCGCGGAAACCGGCCTGAGAGCGTTCTGGAACGGCGGTGCGATCACCATCTGCTGTAAATTCTGTCAGCTCGGACCGCCCGCCCACCTCTCGGCGGCCGACCTCCACTCGCTGCAAGTGGCCCGTTCGTTCGACGACCCGACGACCGCCGACTTCAAGCTCCACGTCGGCTACCGCACCTTCCATGTGAGTCCTCGCTGCTTTCTCCTCATTTCCTCGCTTCTTGCAGGTGCACCGCTGGCTCCTGCGTGCCGCCTCGCCCGTCTTTGCGGCCGCCCTCTCGTCCAACCGAAAAAAGGCGACGATCGAGCGATTCGAGGCGGACGCGGTCGACCGGATGCTCCGCTTCGTGTACGGCGGTGAGGTGGACGAGTTGGACGCGTGGGCCACCCGCCTGCTGCCGCTCGCCGACCACTACGCGCTGGAGAGCCTGCAGGCGAGTTCCGCGGTAGTCCACTCATTCGTTTGTTGCAGGACGTGTGCATCGAGTCGATCCTCGCCCACCTCTCGGTCGACCGCGCCCTCGAGCACTTGGAGTTGGCGTTCGAATTGGAGCACTTGGCGGAGTTCCACAAGGCGGTCCTCCAGTTCGCCGTCGACCACTGGCGGGCGATTGCGAAGCTGCCCGCCTGGACGGCGTTCGTCCGCAAGCACCCGGACATCCCGCTGGCCGTCTTGAAGTTGGTCTGAACGCCGGCCGTTCTCTTTCGTCGATGGAATAAACGATCGATTGAAGCGGAGTAGAGGCGAAAGAACGGATGGTCAGTCGACCGCCTGTTGGCAAAAAAAGAAGCCGCACGTGATCGTCGGAACGCCCGGCCGCGTGGAGGAGCTGCTCGAGGGCGACGGCTTCGGTTGCTTCTCCGCCCATTGTCGACCGCTCGTTTGCAGGCGTCCAGCACGTCTGCTTGCTGGTGCTGCACAAGGCGCACGAGAAGGCGTGGGAGTCGCTCAAGCTCGAGGAGCCGCTCGCCGCCATCCTCTTCTGCTTCCCGTTCGGCCGCTTCTCCGCTGGCCGCCAGCTGGTCGTGGACGGGGGAACGATCACGAACGTCTGCTTTCCGTACGTCGAAGCGCGCCTGCCGCAGCTGCAGGGGCGCTACGACCTGGCGGAGTTCCGCAAGAACCCGCGGCATGCCGGCCGGCCGAGCGAAGGGAAAGTGAGGGCGCGACGAGTCCTCTCATTTTCGCTTGCAGGTTCGCGGCGACCTCCTTGCCGGTGCCCCTCGCCTCCGTCTTCCTGCAGCTGACCACTTTGGGCGCCACTTCCGCGAAGGAGTTGCGGAAGATCGGAGACGAGCTCTGGGAGCGCGTCAAGACTTCGCGCATCGCCTACAAGGACGGAAAGCCCGCGGACGGCAAGCAGTCGGGCACCAGCAGGAAGTGATGGCAGCCGCTTCTCCCACGCCTTTCATTCTGTGCGGACTCTCTTCTGAATGAACCAACCGGTCATGTGGAAGCAAACGGCTTGTCCGCGAGCTCGTCAATGCAACAGCCGACTCACAACTGCTCTGTCCAAAGCAAACAATCCTTCGACGGCTACAACACAGATTCAAACCGTCAACGGCAAAAGGTGATTGTGACCCAGGCAGGGATCGAACCTGCAATCTTCCGCTCCGTAGGCGGACGCCTTTCCATTGGGCCACTGGGCCTCGCTGCGTTCGAGCACGAGCGGAAGGCAGTGGCGGGCGACCTCGACATTCGTTCGCGCGCACTCCTCGCGGTCATCTCGGGGCACCGGCTGCCGGTCAGCTCCAAGTGCGATTCCGAACGCAAGAAAGAAGGCTCCAATACGTCGATCAGCGCGGGGTTGCAAAAAAAAGAAAGGCGCGGGCGGAGCGGAAGAGTGAGCGAATATTTGCCCGAGCAAGACGAACAGCGAGTCGCCGCTCAGGAAGCTGGAGACCGGCTAGCCGAACTGAAAGCATGGTGGAGATCAACGAGCGCCTCTTCGATCCTTCGCCTCCTCGTCGACACTCCAGCGGTTCAGTGTCTTCACAAGGCTGAACGAGACCCCGAGCGGTCGCGTGCGCGTGACGATGTGCACTCGGCCGTCCGTCGCAGATCACAAAACTCTTGGGGATGGCTCTTTGACTGCTTGACGAAGAGGAGCGGGAACGCCAGTTCGTCAGACGGAAGAGACGCGCTGTTTTGTTCGAATTTCGGACGAACACTTCCGCATCTTCGACGAGTGATTTATCGCTTCCCATCAACAACAGGCAACCGAATGGAACGACAGCGGCTGGAAGGAATCACGAGCTGGGCGCGACGGTCACTTCGAAGATGATCTCCGGATTTTCGCGCGCAAAGCCGAGCGTCCAGTCGGGCTGCTGAACCAGCTCGTCGAAGTTCTTGCGCGCGAACATCGCGAGTTTCCGCTTGAACACGCCGCGGTAATCGTAGGTGAAGGCGAGCTTGAGGTCTCGCAGGACGCTCGAGACGGACACGTTCTTGACCAGAGAAGCGAGGCACGTTTCCTGAACGACACGAATGAAGTGCAAACTCGCAGAGGGGAACTCACGACGAGGTCGAGCACTTGGTAGCAATCGGCGACGGAAAGGAGACGAGCGGCCACGTCCTTCAAGCCCTCGACCCTGCCGGAGTAGAGGAAACGGAGCAGGAGTTCGATCGTGTGAGGGTCCTCCTTCTCGATCTCCACCACTCCGGTTTCCTTCTCTTCGGTGTCCAGCGTGAACATGCGGTCGAAGACTGGCGATCCCGCGCAGATGATCGCTTTCGAGACCTGAACGAAGAAAAAGTGGATTAATGGGAAGAATGAAAGAAACGAACCGGGAAGACGCGACATTGGACGCGCACCTCGACGTCAGCGAACTTCTGCGAGTCGAACGTGGCGGCGATCTTGCGGCAGACGCCCAGCGGACCCGTGCGCTCGGCCCATTCGACGGCCTCGATGGGATCCAACGGAGTGACGTTGCAGACGACGACCAGCGAGCCGCCTTTGGCAAAGTCGAGCAGCAGCGTCCGCGTCCACAAGTGCTGCCAATCCGAGTTGCGGGTGGAACGAAAGCTGTGTTCGCCCCCTAAACCAGAACGGTCATTCACTTCCGATCGCGACCAACTTACATTTTCTTTCCAGCTTCAGGTTGTTCCCGTTCTCGATCCAGAACTCGTAGTTCAAGCCGAAGGACAAGTGTTCGCCAAAGTCCCGAACGTGGAGGCAGAGCGCGCAGTGCCCCTTGAACTTCCCGTCGGTGCCCTTCGGGTAGAACTTGAGGACGAATTTGGCCGTCGGAAGGCCGTCGACTTCGAAGTCGGGGCTCTGCCACGCCTCGCCGAGAGCCGCCTCTGCGTAGCCCTTGTCGAAGTCGTCGAGCGGCCAGCGGATGGGCGTTGGCTTCAATTCGGACATGATGCTGGAGGACGATCTAAACCAGAGGGGTGAAAGAAAGGAAGAATCGCGTGTCATAGAGTGGGCGGCAAAAAAGCGGCTGGAAATTCGGCAACAAACCGACCAACCGACCGACCGGACGTGCGGACGGACGCCGCTCGGAATGAAAGCGGTCGCCCGTCCACTAAATGCAGAGAAGGCGGCTATTTCATCTGGCTGGCGTGGGTTCGAGCCCCACATCGAGCTACCGACTTTTTGCACTCGACGACAAGAAGCGGCCGTCAGAATGCTTTTTTTACCTTTGGCATGGCTGTCGACCGCTTAAACAAACCGCAACTGCGGAGAAAGCAGAAAAAGCAGTCGACTTCCGACCGCTCACTGCATTCAAACCCTCGACAAACTGACCATTTTGAACGGAGAGCGATGAAAATTCCCGGCGGATCCTTCGCCCGCTCCCCTCTCACGCCCGTCCGCTCTGTTCACTCGTTTACTTTCCCTCTCGTTGCACCCGAATGACGGCGGATTAAACGGAAGTGAGGGTGTGGGCGTCGCGGCGGCCAGGCTCTCGGCGGCGACATGCGCGGGACAGCGAAAGGCGGCTCATAGACGATCACGCGGCCGCCCGCCTCCGCGCTCTTCGTCCTCAATTTCGACCGAACGGACACGCACGTCCCCGCCGCCCTCAGCGCCGAGGAGCAGCGCGTGTTGCTCGAGTGAGTCCTTCTCTTGATTGCTTCTCCCGCCTCATCGCTCTCTCGAATTGCTGGTCGGTGTCGCGGGCGCCAAGCCGCCGGAAAGCAGCGGCCATCCAGCGCGTTGTCATGTTCGGAGTGGCGGACGAGATCACGTGGAGCGAAGAGACCGCAGTCGTCCACTCGGCCGCTTGCAGAAGAGCCGGTCGGGTTCCTCCATCCGCTGCACCCGCTGCTCGTCCGACTCGTGCGCAACGGACCGCGGCAGTCCGCCTTCGACTACGAGGAGCTCGCGGACGTGCTGGAGCGGGCCGCCGGCGTGTTCGCGGCCGAAAGCTCGCTGCTCGAGGTGCCCGTGCCGCGCGTCGTGTACGGCGACCTCCATCGCTTAACGCCCGTCTTCCTCGGCGACTTCGTGGGCCGGCGGGACGCGCTCCTGAAGCTGCAGTTCGCCGAGCGCGTGCACGTCGTGCGGGGCAATAACAAGGAGTCGATCGACAGCGTTCATTCCTTCTACGACGAGGCGGCTCGGGCACCTGCCGCTCGCCGTGTTGGTGGGCGGTCGCCGAAGCGGCGCTCGCTGGCCGCCGTCCGCGCCATCCGCCGCCCCGCCGACGACTTCGACGTGGGCTCGCTGGAGTGCGATCTCGAGCGATAGCCGTTCAACGGCATCGGGTGGCGCCAACCTGCTTGTTTAGCGCCATCAGATGAGCCCGGTGTTGAGTGCGTCTTCCCATCGATTGCTCCTGGAGGCCCCGCTGCACGGCTACGCTGTTCGTCGGCGCCCAGCTACACGGGCAGCAGCTCGAAGAACGTGAACACGGGCGCCTGTCTGGAGATCGCCGCCGACATGCGCGTCTCCACCGAGCAGCTGCCGGTGAGCGTCGCCAACCGCCGCCTGCGCGCCCAGGGAACTCGCAAGCACATGCCGCCGCTTCGTCGAGAAGACGAGCGTCCAGTTGTGAGCGTACGGGAATAAACTTGTTTCTCTCCGATGAAGGCAGTTCCCGATTGTTCGTTCGTTTTATGCGGCGAACAGACAAGAGAACGCCTGAAAGAGGGAGTGATGTCTCGTCTGAGCGGAACACTCGACGCTCGAACGAACGCCGGCCGCTCGCCGCCGCGTCCCGCTGCCGCCCGCTTCTTTCGGGCGTTGTTTTCGACGAATTCCGCGAATTTTTGATGATTTTTCGGTCGAATTTCCGTCAAATTACACGCGCATTTCTTCCGTTCTCTATTTCGTGCTTCTTTCAGGGCGCAGAATGGCCCAACGGCCGCCGATTGCGCAGTTCCCGTCCGCGAAGGTCTGCGGATGCGGGGACTGCTGGAAGAAGAAGGATCGCCCGCTTCGGTGCTCCAACCACTCGACCAACAATGTCTTCATTTACGAGACTCGCTGGGTAAGTTTCTTCGGCTACCTTTCTTGATTTTATTGCCCGACTTTCCAGTCTTTGTCCGACATTCGATGTTCACAGGAAGGTCGCTACATGTACGCGATCAACGACAAGAAGGAGATGCTGATCGTGGACTTGGTGCGAAGCACGTACAAGTGGGTACCTTTTTATATCTGATTATTCTCGGCTTTTTCAGGATCCTGCAATCTTCTTCGCAATGGAGGCCCGCTGAGTGGATCTGGGATTTCACCGTTGTCGACGCCAACACGATCGTCGTTCTGACCGCTTTTCGGAGCGGACGCGGGCTCTACTTGCTCCAATTGGGTTGCGCCACCGCCGAGTACGAACCCCGTCTTCTGCATCACTTCGAATACTGGACGAACGTTGCACTCCACACGTACTGCAACGGGGAGGAAGAGCGAAAGGTGCTGCTCGGAGCGTGGGTCACGATCACCTTTGTGCGGCTGAACATCGCCGAAGCCGCGGTGGAAGTGGGCCACGCGACCGAGGTTCCGTTCCGCGGCGATGCTCGTTTCCAGTGGAGCCACGACGGACGGCTGCTGTACGCGATGAAAGAAGAGCTTACCAAAGAACTTCACGTGTACTCGCTGGATCAGAAGCAGTGGACGAAAGTGGCGGTGGCAAACGGAGGACCCTCCGTGCAGGCAAGTTTTTCCTTCTTCCTCTTACCATTATTTCTCTTTGGTTTTCAGCTCGTTTGGCCTCCTGCTTCCGCGAACCGGTTCTACGCGCGGGAGTTCATGACCGATGACGAGATGGCACCCGCGAACTCGCCACTCTTCCGCTTCGATCTGCAGCAAGGGAAGTGGAACGAGGTGCTGCGAAATGTCCTGGCGCACGACCTCGTCCATCCGATCATCAACCCGACGGATGTAGAGGAAGACGGAGTCGTCCTCATCGAACGATACGGAGGTCGACTCAAGATCGAGCGTCGCATGTTCCGGTTCGTTCGTTCCGCCTTCCTTCCCACACATTTCTTGCTTCCAGGAACCCCGACTCGCTCCAAGAACTCGCTCTGGTCGCCGCCCGGAAGCTCCGCGAGGGCGTGCAGGTGGAGGAGATCTTCCGTCAGGTGACGGGCAAGGCCCCGCAGTGCACCTTCCTCCCCAGCGCCTACGACGGAATGCAGCCGATCCCCGTCCGCCGGCTCCAGTGATCGTCCTCCACTCTTTCCCCTGTTCTCCGCAGTCGTTCTGTCTGTTGTACTGCTAAACGGGTTCTCTTCGTCGTTCTGTTCGAATAAACAACTGGCTGACGAGCAACGAAGCGCATTTTCTGATGATTTGCACTCTCGTAGAGCTCCAAGAGACGAATCGCGAGGATGAGTGGGCGGAGGTCACCTTGAGCGTCTACTTGTTTCTGCCGGAAGCTCCGGCAGCATTCCTCCGTTCGTCTTCGCTTCAAACTGTGGTTCAAAGAGGTCTCCGACAACCCGCCCTGGTTGGAACGAGTATTCCGATCCTCCGGAGACTCCAAAACCTGACGGTCGGTTTTCTCTCGTCGTACGACCTCAATCGATCGAGTGCTTTCCAGAGAAGACGGCGGACTTCCGCCCAGGCCAACAGCACGGCTGGAACGCGTGGAACGATGGGGAATTCCTCTCGAACCTCTTTAAGAATGAACTCGTGTTCCTCGGCTGCGAGGTAGAAGTGCTCGACGAGACGAGCGGTCGGCAGAAGCGGGCGGATGTCCGGAGACGAGCGACTCGCGGACTACGAAATGCGCGTCGGAGAGGAGGTCTTCAAGGTGTTCTGGAGTGTTTCTCTTCAATCACCACTCACTCCTGGTTCTTCAGGCGCCGCAATCCGGCTACTTCCTCGAGATGTTCACAATGGAAGAGGATGGTCTAAGTGAAGAACCACACGGCCGAGTCCTCCGCTCTATCTACACCGGAAAAGTGGAGTCGAATGCGCGCAACCTTCTCCCGCTATCGACTTCTATCGCCTGGAAGTGAGTCCACTCATCCCTTTGCTTCACTCGCCCCCAGGAGATGTGCGTGGACTCGATTGTCCGCAGTCTTTTCGTTGCGACCATCCTCAGCGACCTCCGCCTTGCGTTCAGCCACAAACACCGGAGGACCGCGTGCTGGAGTTCGCGAAGAGAAACGCGAAGGAGATCGTCGTGTTGCCCGAGTGCAACGCCGCGTACACGCACGAAAATTCGGCGATTGCGGTCGAGTTCTTCACGCTGGTCGCCTCGTCTTTCGTGTGATCGCCTCTGCTTGTTTGTTGGTGGGATGGAATTGGATTTTCTCACGAGTTTCGAACAAACAACAGCCCGATCGCCTCTCTTTAGCGCCCAACTGATGGAAGGGCCGTTGACCTCCGATGGCTGCGAGGTGGCGAGCGGTGCGAAAAAGCAGAGGAACGCTGCCAATCATCCCATCTTCTGCCAGGTGTCTGCATTTCTCTTCTCTCCAGCAGGAGGAACTCGTGGGCAGCTTCACGAACTCAACCATCGGGCTGAAGACGGAACACGTGTTCGTTGCGACCAACCAGCGGTGGTTGAGAGCGAGCACTCCGTTCAAAAGCGGTAGAATTGGGCGTGGATGACGCAGGCAGAACGTTCTAGTCCGATGCGCACCGTTTTGATGATCGCTTTCTTTCCACACAGATTGGTGAATCGATCAAGTGTGGTCGCCACCATTCTGCTTCGCTTCCCACAAGGCTCGAGTGGAATGACCGGCAACTCGCCGCCTTTTTAACGCCGACAGGTTCCGCTCCGATAGACCACGCCCCTTCGTCCCCAACGAACTCGCGTCCAAGGGGGACATAAAGTGGTGGTTTTTTTCTCAAGTGTCCACGCGGTTCTTCTGCCCTTGAGGCGTCCTCCGCCTCCCCTTCTACTCAACGGCCGCTCGTCTTCGACCTGTCCATCGGAAATCCACGTAATTCTCTCCGGGCACTCCAATTGCATCCAGTTTCTTCCGCTTTCAGCCCAGAAAGTGGCGGTCAAGATCACGAACGATGCCGCCTTGTGAGCGGCAACGAGCACTCGGTGGTCTTCGACCCAACGGAAGTGGGCGCCAGTAAGGAGGTCAAACGAGAAGCGATGTGCGTGTCTTTAGTGCCTCCTCCGCCTTCCATCAAACCGTCGGTCTGACGGGCGTTGACGACTTTGTGGTTCTTTTCGCCGCTGGCCGCCCACTCTTCCGTTCGTTCGGGTGGGCGGCCTGCCCTTCACGCGCAGAAATGTTCGCTGTTCGTGGCGGCAGTCGGCGAAGTGGGCGTTTATGCGGTCGGTCGACTCGTCCATCCTCTTCGAGACGATCCTCCATGAGAGGAGTCTCGTGTTCTCCTTCGATTTGTGCGCCCCACTTTTCTGCTTGCTCTTGATGCTGCCCTTCATTCGTCGTTCGTTTAGAGCCCACTGGCTGTCCACTGGGCGCTGAACGAGACGGGCGTCTTGCCGTTGGGCGGCCGCCGATTGGATCGTGCTGCCCATCGACTCGCAATAGAAGGAGTGGAGTGAGCACAAGGTCGATTGGAGCGATCATTCCAACCTTCTTCGACGTTCGACCAGCCGGCGCAAATCTTCTTTCGACTCGACGCCCTCGATTTCGGGCTCCCGAACGCGATCTTCCGCAAACTGCGGCCCTTCTTGCACGCGGACAGCCGTGCGACTTGCAGCTGGAAGTCCGGCTGACGATCGGCGGCCGCGAGTTCCGCGCTGGACCGCATCGAAGAGCAAACGACCGGCTGCAAGGCGCGCTTCGGCAGCGACGGCGAAGGAGCCACCCCAAGGTTCGCGTTCCCGGTCGCCCTCTACAAGCGGGCGCGTATTCTCTACGACCACCAACTGCCGGGCGTCGGGTTGGCCACTCGGTTGGGTTGAGCTGCAGGAAGTTTTGGAATGGGAATGAACTCGTTGCAAGCAGCCGCTTGAGTTAACTGAAAATAAACGAACATGGCTCAACGGATCTCTACGATTTCTTCGGGCTTCCACGGCGCAAGACGACGGAGTAAAGGGACTGCTCGACGACTCCTTCCAAACGCTCCGATCAAGGCGATTTGACGGCCGTCCAGAGTCGGCATCTCTTAGACAATTGATGTCGTGAATGTCTCCGAACGGCCTCGTCCAGTTTCTTCTATCTTCGGCCTTTTCGCGAGCCTTCGTTTGCTGCCAGGGGGGTGACCTCGCGCCTCCAGCCAACAGCCTGCCGCTCACTCAAACATGTCTTCGCAGTCAATTTGCGAATGGTGAGAACGGGCGGCGATCCCACGATCAACGCCGATTGCGCGACGCGGCTGGCGGCGTGGGGCGAGTGGCAGTGAATAAAACCGGTCAGCTACGACTGCCGATCACTTATTCGATCTTTCTGTTTCCCGAGCTTTCATCCGCCAGCTGCTCCTCGTTGGTGCGCACACTCCCCGCCCCTCGGCGTGCCCTCAAACCAGCTCGCATCCTGTTGTTCATTCGGCGTCCTTTTCAGCCACGCTCTTCACAGTCAGTCATCATGTCCACCGTTACTTCGCATCGCTGGGAGCTCGTCGACTTCCGCAACCGCTCAGCGGTGGCCCAGGCAAAAGAGACGTGGACGAGCCCGTCCTTCGCTCTCGACGGGATCACCGGTAGCCAATTCCACCTCGTGTTCGTCCCCAAGGGTCCCCTCAACACCAGCGCGTACCTGATGTGCAAGGAGTCGCCAAACACTCCTCCGTTCGCGTCAACTTCAAGTTGTGGTTTGAGTTCCCGAATGACCGAAAAAGTGGTCCGATTGGTAGGTCCTCAGCATGAAAGGCTGGCTCTGCTTTTATCCTTGTGTTTTCGGACAAGACCGAGCAATTCGCAGACGGTCAACAACACGGATTTGAGAATTGGGACTACTTGAGCACCTTTCAAGAGTGGTCGACCGGCGGGTCTCCATTCTTCTGCGCCGAAATCGAAGTCCTTGAGGCCGCGCAAGAGGCCGCCGAGATGCAACGTCAAGAATTGGTGGCGCGCATGTTCGAGCGCACGGCGGCGATGTTCGGTAACGACGCGCTCGCGGACGTCGAGCTTCACGTGGAGGTGGAGGTCTACAAGGTAGTCCCTTCTCTTCATTCATTTACTAACATTTTCTAGGCGCACCGCGTCATCCTCGCTTCTCAATCGGAGTACTTCAAGCGGATGTTCACCAACGACACAAAGGAGCGGCAGACGGGCGTTGTCGAAGTCAAGAACTTCGGAGCGACGATCGTCGACAAGGTTCTCCGTTTCCTCTACACGGCCAAAGTCGACCAGCTCGATGAGTGCGCCCGCGAACTCCTCTTTGCTGCCGTTTTTACGAATTGGAGATGCTGCAGGCGAGTTCGCGACTTCAAGGACCGCGTGCTGGACTTTGCTAAGCGAAACGCCAAAGCGATCCTGGGGTCGTCTGAGTGGTCGGAGGACTTCATCGCCCGAAATCCGGCGCTCGTCAAGGAGTTCACGAAGCTGTCGTTCTTGTGATTCGTCCCCTGGTTTGTCGCCGACGCTCTTTGTTGATCGGATGTTGTTTGTTTGGAGAGTAAACGGAACAATGTGGAGTGTTGTTCGTCCTCTAAATCCTGTTTGTGATTTCTGGTCGAATTGTCTTCCTTCGGCTCGCTCCATTCGAAGAATAGTGGTCGGCGTTTCCCATTTGTCTGGTCAGTGAACGGAGGCCGCGCTCTGCTCCCGCCTGACTTCGGTGAGTCACCGAAAGGCGACCGCGTGCGGGCAGACGAACGATTGCGGCAGGCGATGATAAGACGAATGGGCGGAAAAAGACGGCGGACAAACTGGTCGTGAGCGGCCGGCCGGGCAGACGAGCATGGGCGAGAGCGGTCGGCGGGCGATTCGGCGGGGAAAGCGCGACACACCGCCGTTTTTTGCGTTGTATTGGTCCGTTTTTCTTCGGAATTGCTAGTAAAGATCAAGGTTTTGCCTCGCCCCGACTGGTGAGCAGCGTGTTTATTGACTCGGTAAGGGGAGGTGCAAACGAGTGGGGGAACGAGCCGATGGCTCAGACAAACGAACGAGAGGCAACACCTGATCTTCGGGGTCGTTCGCGGGCACTGCGTTCTGCGGCTTCCGGTCGGCGTTCGGATGCGCGATGCGGGTTGGAGTTGCGGCGGGATTGCGGCTGGAGGTTGAGTCCCGGACTTGCGGGTGGAATCGACGTGGAATTGCGTCTCGGAATTGCGGTAGAATTGCGGGCGGGCCCGTGGCCCTTGCCTGAAACGAGAGAGAGATGAGTGACGTTCGGGAGCGCGGCCGGCGACCGGCGGTCGTCTGCGGACGACCGCGAACTGACGGCCGGCGAGGCCGTTCGGTCGCTTAACAACCCGTTCGCTCCGAGTGGATCGCGGGGCGGGCGGCGGCGGATCGCCGCCTTTTGTCTGTCGTCTCCTTCGCCGCTCGCTGTCTCACCGTGCGCGCGCCCCGCTCGGGATGACGTGATTTCGAGACGCCGCTCGGCGGAACGCCCCGCGCGCACGTCATGCCGATCGATTCGGGAGTTCATCGAGCATTCGATTGCCCAAAGCGAAAGTCGCTGCACCCACTCCTTACATGCTCTAGGACAAATCGCCCAGTTTATCGTTGTTTTTTTGACGCATTTCGAGCATCTACGTGCTGTTTCGTTTTAATCACCCGCCGTCGAGTAATTTACCCGATTTTAGCCGCTCTACCAACTAATGCCTTGTGTGCGCACGTCCCATCGCTGGGAGCTTGTCGACTTTCTAAATCGGTCGAAAGCCACTCGAACTGGGAAGAAGTGGCGCGGCTTTCCGTTCGCGCTTGACGAGATCACCGGAAGCAAATTCGAGCTCGTGTTTGTCCCTAAACCGATGCGCAAAGAAGGATGTGGCGTCTACTTGGCTTGCATAGAGCTAGCCAACTACTCTTCCGTTCGCCTTTGCTTCAGGGTGTGGTTCGAGATCAACGAGGTCCAATATACTGGTCCGCCCGGTACGGTCCTTTGATTCGGGAGCCCGCATTCATCTTCGTTCATTTCAGACAAAACGGAGCAAATCAGTGCCGGTCAAGAACTCGGATGGGTCGACAGCTGGAATTTCGTCGGATTGCGAGTGTTGTCGCTCGACGGGCCTCTTTTCCTTTGTGCTGAAATCGAAGTTCTTAATGTCATGGACTGGCCCATCGTTCAGCGACGCCACGACGTGATGGCGCGCATGTTCGAGAACACGACGACGTTGTTCGGAAATGAGCTGTTCGCGGACGTTGAAGTGCACGTCGAGCAGAAGGTCTTTAAGGTGCGTGTTCTCCTCCGTTCTGTTAAACAAAGCATTTCGCTCCAGGCACATCGGGTTATTCTGAATTCCCAATCCGACTATTTTCTCAAGATGTTCACTACCGACACGCAGGAGAGGCGAACGGGAGTCGTTGAGTTTGAGAACTACTCGGCCGAGATCTTTGAGAAGATCCTTCGTTTCATCTACTCGGCCGAGGTGAACGACTTGGACGCGTGCGCTCGCCAATTGCTGCCCGCCGCTGATCTCTGCAATTTGAAGCCCTTGCAAGTGCGTCCGCCTTTTATTGGCTCCTCAGGAATCGCGTGCTTTCAGGACATGTGCATCGTTTCCATTATTTCGACGTTGTCGCTCCAGTCGGTGCTGGAAAACATGAAGCTTGCTCACGCCCGCAAACAAGTGGACGGCCTCAAGAACGGCGTGCTGAAATTCGCGAAGAAGCACGCCAAAGCGGTCATCGAGCTGCCCGAATGGAAGGGCGGATTCATGCGAAAGAACCCGGAGATTGCGCAAGAATTTGTGGCTTATTTGATTCATTCGTAATTGCTCTTTAGCTGCTGATTGCTGTTGTTTACTGTTGTTGTTGCATCCAGTTTGATCTTGAGTAAAAATGAATTCGTCCAAGAGTGCAGTTGGCGGTCGGCTTCGAACACAAGTGACTGAACGATCGTTCTTTGCGCGCACACAAACATGCGGCCAGTGGACTTCCGGCTGTTCGAGAAGCTGCCGAAAGGTGCCGATCGCTTCCGGCCGCTCTATCGCGAGCAAATCGCCGTGAGTTCGCATTGAAAGCAGGCGGACGGAGGGCATTGGACGGGGTAAAGTTGCCGAACGCCCTCTCATTTCTGCTCGAAAATGGCGATAAACGGAGCGCTTGCCGACTCGTTCACCCGCTCAAGCCTTACGTTCTCTCGCGAGCACCACAACGATCGCTCACTCGAACGCTCACTTGCAGCCGGGCGCCGATTCCGCCGGCATGCGACCGCTCGACTTCTTTCTTCTCGACCGCGTGGACGTGGAGCTGAAGTGCGAGGCAGAGCTCGCGGGCGTCCTGCCGATCAGCGCCGCACGGGCGACTCGTCTGCGGTTCTCGCTGCTCGTCGGCGGTCGTTGCGAACTCGTGCATTCACTCCAGCCTCCCACTCGGTCTGCTCAAAGCAAGCCACCAGTCGAGGGCGAGCGCAAGTGCGGGCGGGAGCCGAAGTTCCACGGCGTTCCGCCGGTCGACTGGTCGCTCCGCGCGTTCGAGTGAGTGCCCCGAACACTTCGCTTTGACGCCCGTCCGGTCGCTCGCTCTCTCGCGGCAAACTCCACGCGAAACTCGGCTCAGCGACAAGCGGGCGGCCTTCTTCGACGTCCACCTGCCGACCGCCCGAACCCTGGACGAGATCGCGCGGGAGGGGCGACTCGAGCGCCGTGCGGCAGCCGGTGGACGCTCGGCGGCCGAAGTGGAGGGCGAGCGGCTGGAGATCCCGCTGCCGCTCGACTCGTCGCTCCACTACACGCCCACTGGTTCGTGCAACGACCGCGGCGAGTGGAGGAATTGATCGGCGCCGACCTCCTCGCCTCCCACTGCGCCCACTACCACTTCAATCAGGAGCACGAGAGTTTGAGTCTACAAGTGAAGCCGCTCCACGAGGTGGGTCTCTGGCAGCGTGTTTGAACGTGTGTACGACGGAAATAAACGTCTGTTGCATCGATCGGCTAAATTTGTTGAGTGGAAGTGGGAGGAAGTTGCTTCAACGATTTTTTCCCTTCGATATACGGACCACCGATTTTTACCGCTTCGCACACACCAAAGAAAAACGTTTATTCCACCGTTCTACAGCCGAGAATTCACTCGCTCACTTGCTCTCCGCGGAGACGTCCCCCGCATCTTCTTGACGCGCGTTTGGGCCACCTGCAGGCAACGAGTGAAGGAAAGAAAAGGAGAGAAGACACCTCCGACCTAGAGCGTAAGCCAGCCGTTCATGGCGGCAATGCGAAGGGCGGAGGCGTGCGTGGGGAAAAAGGCGAGGCGGTCGGTGAGAACGCCTGGCCGCCATTTGACCACGTGGTGCACGAGGGCGCCCACGGCGAAGATCTCCTGCAACACAGATGAGGGTGGACAAGTTTGAGAGACTCGCGCGACGCTCGATCTGCTTGCCGAGGATCAGCCACACCCACAGCGCCGGCGCTCTGGAGCGAGAAGCGAGAGAGCGGATGAGTGAGTGGGCGGAAGAGGCCGGCAAGCGGTGAGGGAAGAGAACGGAAGAGTGGCAACCGGTTCAGCACTCGAGTGATCACCCCACCCAAACCCACAAGCAGACAACCCGCCCAGAGACACCCTCGCTCACCGCTGAAAGGCGTCAAGGAAGACGAGCACGACGGACGGCACGTAGTCGTCGGTGATGCGCTTCACGACGGCGGTATCGGCGCGGCAGACGGCGAGCGCAAAGGCGGCCAGCTGGTCGACATTCGGCCACTCGCCGCGGCGCCACTCGCCCAAGTGGAGCACCCGCACGCGGCGCGTCCGGGGGTCGGCGGCGATGTCCGATGAGGGCGTGCCGGTGGCCTCGTACTGCGAGTCGAAGGCGCGCTTCAGGTCCGCCTCGTCGGTGGCCGTGAGATCGCACTCGTAGAGCTGGGCACCGGCCTTGAATTCGTCGTGTTTCGCCAGCCGCACGACGAAGCGGCCCAACTGCTCTACCCCGCACACGATCCGTCGGCAGCCGTCCTGCCGCACCTGCAACGAGCGGGAGTGAGCAGAAAGAAGGGCAGAAGCACCCACCAGCCGCCAGAAGTGCTCCAGCACGTCCAGGGCGGGTGCTTGGGCCATCACGTAGTCTTCGCGTTTCCAGTCGGCATACGTGGCGTCCAGGAAGGCGGGCAGAAGCTTCACGCGCTTCCGGTAAAGCACGACGGCCGGCGGGCGCCGCCACCGCCTCGAACAGCGTGGCGCGCGCCGTCGGGCCGCTCATGCGCGTCACGGTCGCCACGAAGTCGGCCAGCCGGTCGCCCTCGGCCGCCGGCATCCCGCTCTGCAAGGGAGGAGTGGCAGACGACCGGCCACGGTCGCCCACTCACGTTCGCCGGTGAACGGAATCACTTGTGGCTGGTCGGGTGCTTCGACTTGGTCCCCGACTTCTTCTCCATCCTTCTGCTCGAGGTGACGACCGATCGGGCGGCTGGTAGAGAGCGAGTGGTGGGAGCGGTGATATTTCGAGTGGACGAGCAGGCGAGATGCAAATCGGTGGAGGCGGCAGTCGAAGTCGCAGTCTGGGCGTAGGGCTCTGCGACGAGGCAATTACGGCGGCAAAAGAAAGCTGTCAGATTCTCTCGCGTAGTGTTTCGCTCTTCTGCAATCCCGCTGGCCGCGCTAAAGGCGCGTCTTTCCGTGGCAAGTCGATTATCGAACCCTCTTTCCGTTTCGGACAACACGAGCGCCCAGTTCGATCAGAGGATGTGAATTCAAGGCAACAACAAAGTAGCTGTGCTATCAACTTGAAAGAAAGAGCCAAACGGTCGGGCCGGGCGAGGAGAACCGCCGCTCCGCTCGCGACGGCCGGCTGCGGATTAAATGAAACGAGAGCGATGGTTGCGCAACGCTGACCGGCCGCTTGTTTTGCGGCGGGCAACTCTAGACGGCGAGTTGCGTCGAATTCGGCCGCGTGCAAATTCGGCGGTCAAATTCGGGCGCCTGCTCGCCCGACCGCCGCACTCGTCCGGTTTGTCAGCCACTCGTGCTCCCGCTCTCTCCTTCCGCTCTCCCGCTCCTCCTGCCGCCCGCTCCGATGCGCCGCCCGGTCGTCCTCCTCGCGGCCGCCCTGCTGCTCGTCGGCCCGCTCCTCTCGGCGGCCACCCCGCAGCTGCTCGCCGACGACTCGTGCTTCACCGAGAGCGGCACCACCGTGTGAGTCCTCCCCATCCTCTCTCCGCCCACTTCTAACCTGCTCGCTCGTTGCAGTACGTACAAGGGAACGGACGCGTGCAAGACGACCCAAACGACGACGCTCTACTTCACCGGCAGCGAGCTCAAGTTCAAGTTCGACTACAAGGCGACCGGCAACAGGACGAACACAAAGTATGTCACATTTCGAATGTAGGACAACCCCATTGATTTTTGTCTCCGCCTTGCGATCGACGGCTGCGCACGCGGCGGCACAGTCGAGTACAAGCCGGGCAACAAACGCAGATTGTCGGCAGACGCCGGCGGTAACTTGTCTTCATTTGACTCTCGTTTAATGGTACGGACTTCAGATGACGTCAACTTTCCGTTCGAAGGAACGGCCTCTTCCGCGGGCATCGTTTTCGGATCGAATGCCGAAGAGCCGTGTTCGCTCAGCTTCAAGAAGACGCCAGAGACCGGCAAGTACTCGATCGCCGAAGTCTCCATCACTCTCGACAAAAAGGCCGAACCGTTCTCGATCGAATTCGTGAGTGCCCACATTCTCTGTACTCACCGCCACTCGTTGTAGACGGCGACGCTCAAGAACGACGACAAGGCGCCGGCGGGAGGCTCGACGGGCGGCAAAGCCGGAAAAGGAGGCGGCAAAGGAAAGGACGGTAAAAAGGAGGGCGGCTCGGGCACTCCGACGTGGGTCTGGATCGTCGTTGGAGTCGGCGTCCCCGTGTGAGTTCTCCCCGTCTTCTCCGCTCACTCCTCACTCACCTGCTTGCAGTCTGCTCGTGCTCATCGCCGTCGGCGTCGGCCTTGGGATCTTCTGTTGGTGCCGCGCGAAGAAAAAGGCGGCCGAAGCCGAGGCGGCGAGCGCACCGAAGCGCGGCACGAACCACGAGGAGGTGGGCGGCGCCACGCGCGGCGGCAAGACGCGTTCCAAGGGCGCGAAGACGGACGAGCCGAGCGGTCGGATGCCGCGCCGCAAAAAGCCGTCCGTCCCGAAGCCGTCGCCCGCCCCGCAGCCGGCCCCCATCCAACAGGGCGACCTCAACGCTGACGGCAGTCCGCTCTACGAGCCGCTCTACCCGCCGGAGAACCTTCCGCCGCCGCCCCCGCCCGACGCGCCCGCTGCCGCTCAGCCCACTGTCCAGCCGGGAGTGCCGTCGCCGCCGCCCGCCGCCAAGGAGCCGCAATACGTGAACCCCGACGAGGTGAACAAACTGCCGCCGCCGCCGCCGCCGATGTGAGCCCACCGACCGACGGGCACTGGGGAGGAGTGCCCCCGTTTCTTCTCGCCCGTCTTTTGTTCTGTTCCGTGTACGTGTAGCGAATAAACCTTCGGATTGAGAGGATCGGCTGGTGTTTGATGGAGAAAGGAGCTCGTGTGGCTTGTCTTTGACACGAAGAAGAAGAAAAAGCACGAGGTGGAGGGCGCGGCAACTTACTTCTTTGTTGGGGACCTTCGCCGCTGTTTTTGCGGAGAGATCGCGAATCTCTTGACTCGAAATGGCCGGCCGAAGAGCTCCGCTGTTTGGGTCGAGCGAATTCGTTCGTTCGGGCTGCCGATCCCCAAGCTCATTCGCGCTTCCTCTCAACGGCCCCCAACTTTCGGCCGTTCTTCGCCCGTTGCAAGCGGCTCGTCGACCGCTCGGGCAGGACGCAACCCCTGACCTCTCCGACGCGTTCTCATCAGTTGCGCGGCCATGTAAACCGGGCGAACACCTTACGACCTCCACTGAACGTAATCGAACGCGTTGGGAATAAAGGCGGGCACAACTTCCAGCTGACCACTCACTCACTCGTTTCTTCCTTGCCGCTCCTCCACTTCAGCCCGATGCACGCGCAGGACGAAGCGGCCGTCGCGATGCTCGAAAACACGGCGGCGATGCGCGGCAACGAGCAGTTCGCGGACGCCCGCATTCGAGAGGAGGGGCGCGTCTTCAAGGCGAGTCCTCACGTATGGGTTGCTTTCGACCAGCACAAGAGAAACATGCACGAGAGTCTTCGGCCGAGGAGATCACGGCCTTTCTACCTTTCGCTCACCCGGCAGCCGGATTTCCGCACTTTCCATTCATCCCCGCAGCTCCCCCTCTCCGCTGCAGGTCCACAAGTTCGTACTCGTGTCGCAGTCCGCCGGCCCACTTCCGGCGGCTGTTCGCGCGCGCGGCCGACCGAAGTGACGGGCGCCGTCGTTGAGCGACGATTCGGGTCGGCGGTCGTGGAGCGCATGCTGGAGTTTGCGTACACGAAGGGCGTGGAGGACTTGGAGCGGAGCGCTCGCGCGCTCCTGCCCGCCACCGTCCACTACGAGCGGGCGACCTTGCAGGCGAGTCCAATGGTTCTTTTCTTTTTCTATTGGCCGTTCAGAAGCCGCGATCCTCCGCTCGCTGACTGTCACCGCCGTCCTTGAGAACCTGAAGCTGGTGTTCGTCCACTCGGAGCTGCCCGAGCTGAAGGGCAGAGTGCTGGAGTTCGCCCGCCGACACGCCTGCGAGATGCCCGCCGCCCCGAGTGGGGCGCCGAGTTTGTGCCCGAGAACGCGGAGGTGACCGCCAAGTTCCTGAGCTTTGCTCTGGCCCGCTAGCTTTTCTTTGAACTGCAATTGATATACGTTCAGAATACGCCGCTGATAAGGAAGTAGTCGCGTAAAACAAGCAAGAGCCCTTCGTTTTGTAATGAAATGCACTCTTTGTGTTCCTAAAAGCCACCATTTGCCGTCAAAGAAGTGGAAATTTGAAGCAAACGGCAATCGTGTCCTCAACGACCCCAATCGCCCCTCCGCTTCGCCAATTTTTGTCGAGTGTGTGGAATGAATAAACCGCAGCTTCCGGCGGCTTCCCAGCGAGCCTCCAAAGCGAACAGAAGACGCCGCTGTTTTTCTCTCAATGCCCGAGTGCCCACTTGCGTTTCTTCGGTTTATTCGCAAGACGACGGAGAAGGAAGGGCTCACCGAGTCGTCGGATGGCCGCAACTAAGCGAGCAGCCGGCAGCGGGTTTGTCGAACCGAGGGGCGACTCCTCACATCTTCTCTCAACATCACAGCGAACTTCTCTTCTCAATGGAAAAGTGTGGATGACAGCGGACAGCACGGGACCTATTCGAGCGCGAACGACCAGCGATTTGTCGCCCGCTATGCGCATCAAAGAACTCTGAAACGATCGACCACTCCGGCAAGCAAGTGACGAGCAGAAGACCCGCTTAACGCAGCCGGTCGGGAGGACGAAAAGGAAACGAATTGAACGCCCGAATTTGCATGAGCCGCCGATCGCCTGCTCGTCGTGCACGAACCTACCGGAAGACGGGAATCTGCGTCGATTTGCATCAGACGGCGCCGAATTTGCGTCTGCGATGCAAATTTTCGGTCGACTGCGGGCGTCCGAATTGCCGCTCGGGCCACTCGACCGACCTGCCAGGCGCTCGTGTTCCCGTTCTCTCCTCCCGCTCTCCTCCTCCCGCTCTCCTCTGGCTCTGCTCCGTCCGAGATGCGCCCCGCCGTACTCCTCGCCGTCGCCGTGCTGCTAGGCGTCCCGCTCATCTCGTCGGCCGACCCGCTGCTCCTCGCGGACGTCGCGTGCTTCTCGGAAAGCGGGGGCAAAGTGTGAGTCCCCGCCGTCTACTGATCCCTTGTGGCTCCTTGCAGGACCTACAAGGGCACCGAGACGTGCAAGACCGCCAACACGAAGCTCTACTTCACCGGTAACTCGCTCCAATTCGACATGAAGTACGCCGACTGCGAAACCAACTGGAGTGGGGAATAAGTCGGACATGGCGTGCAAACATCATCCGCTCGTTGCAGCTTGAAGTTAACGATCAACAAGTGCCCGCGGGCGGGCTTGATCATAGTGATCAAGTCCAGTACTGAAGAAAACAGCAAGTGCCATATCACTTCAAAGGGTGAGCTCTTGGGAAAGCGGTGTGGAACTTCACTCACTAGTGTGTGTTTCAGACGACTTCAAGTTTCCCTTCCCCGGAAAAGCCTCTTCCGGAGGCATCACTTTCGGCGGCAAGGCGGACGGGAACTCGTGCCCGTCGAACTTCGAGAAGACGGCGGGCGGCAAACACTCAATCGCCGACGTGGCCATCACTCTCGATGAAAAGGCCGAGCCGTTCTCGATCGTTTTCGTGAGTCGCCGTTGCTCCCTTCTTCATACGTCCTTCTTTCAGAAAGACGCTTCTCTGGTCAATCCCGAAAAAGGCGGTGCGTCCAGCGCCTTGAAAATCACCGGCTTCGTCATTGGCGGCCTCGTGTGAGTCCCTCGGTGGCTCTCCCAACTTGACCTCTCGTGTTGCAGGCTGCTCGTCGCCATCGTCGGCTCAATCGCGTTTGGCATTTGGTGGTGCGAGTGCAAAAAGCCGAAGGTCGGCAAGAAGGACCGCCCGCTCATGGAGCTGCAAGGCCACAAGCCGGAGATGTGCCCCAAGCAGAAGAAGGCGTTTCCGGTCGAGTCCGCCCACGAGCCCCGCCCGCCGCTCATCGAGAAGAAGCCGGCTGTGGAGAAGAAGGCCCAGGTCGTGCCGGCCAAGGAGAAGACGGGCGAGACCCCGACGCCCACTTCGCTCGCCACCGCTTCGGGCCGCCCCTTGTGAGTCTCTGCTTCTCTTCAGCCCGTCCACTAACTCCCATCTTCCAGCACGCCGGAGCACTTGGCCAAGCTGAAGAAGAGGGAGGAGGAGGGCACTGAGCGGATGTGCCACAAAGTCTACGTGGAGACCCTCGAGAAGCTCCGCGAGAAATACGGGCCGGGGATCGACGAGAAGAAGGCCAAAACGCGCGCCATCGAGGCCCGCATCCGCGAGCAGGAGCGCGAGCTCGCCCAGCTCAAGAAGGAGCAACCCAAATGGCAGGCGGAAGAGGCGGAGGCGAACGCCTACCTGCGTCAAATGGAGCAGCTGGCCGCGTCGGTCGCGCCCGCCCAGGAGCTTCCGCTGGACGCCACGCAGAAGACGGCCGGCGGCCCGACGACGACCACGCGGACGGTGGACGGCGCCCAGTCGGCGGAGACGACCGCCAGCAAGGAGCCGCTCGGCCGGAAGACGGCCGCGTCGAAGACGGGAGAAGAGACGGCAAGTGCTCCCTCCCAGTTTCTCATTCCACCCTCCGCTTGCAGAACAAACAGCAGTGATCGGGCCCCCCAGAGGAAGTAGAATCGAGGGGCGTTTGGAATCGGTCGAGTCGGGTGTCTTCTCTGTGTTCCCTCTCGTCAATAAACGGTTGAAAGCAAAGGCGAGCGACCGTCGTAGTGGCTGCCCACCGCTTGGGTGTCGCCGTCGCGCTCGGCTTCTATGAGGTCGTTGTTGGAGCTCACTTCTGAATTGGCAGTCGACTTGTGGGGGTCACTCGATCAAACTACCGGCAAGAAAAGAAGCGAGTCCACAGTCGCCCAATTCCGCTCTGGCGAATGGTCGACCGCTTCATTTGCGGGGAAGATGGGGTCGGTTCTTTTGCTCCGATCAGCTGTTCGCCTTCGTTCCTCTGTAATCCCGGCCGCTTGACGCATCGGTCGTCGGGCTTTCGGCGAGGTTGTTGGACGGTTGATTAGATGAGCTCGCTGTCCTCTCAAACAAGTCTGCGAGCTACGGCCGAAGCGATCGGAACGGTCGACTCCACTCCGCGCGACGTCCCCTCCTGCACGCAGCCGCTCGTCCACTCACGAGTTCGAAGATGGTGGATGGAACGACTGATCCTCGCAGGGGGATTCGTCTGGTGCACGGTTATTCGACAAAGTGATGAGCAGCAATCAGCAGTCGTCAATTAGCTCGACCTTGTAGGTCGCTTCCTCCTTTTCGCTCTCCCACTCGCCGTCCCCGAGTCCTCTTCACTTTTTTCCGACTGCTCGTTGCGCTCATCCCGCGCGTTCCTGTCGCTTTGCGGGTCTCTCGCCTACAACAGCCAACAAGAACATTCGAGCGATCGAAGTGGACGAGCAGCGAGTGGAGTGGATGAGGAAGAAGTGAGTTCTGCTCCGCTTTCCGCCGCCTCGCCCGTTCGCCCGCTTTCCTTCCAGCCGCCCGCTTCTCGCCGCTTCCTCAGGCAGACTCCTCTACCTTTTTGATTGTGCGGGTGAGTCCCCCGTTCGCCCGACTCCAACAACTCGCTCGACTGAGCTGTGATTTGAAATGGACGTGCGAGGACGAGCGGCTGGCGTACACAAGTTTCATCCTCCGCTTCTCCGTGTCCTCCGACCGCCGTCCTCCGATGGACGAGCGGCGAGCGGACGGCGTCACCCAGGGCAAGACCGGGCGTTCGTTTGTGCGATGATCGTCGATTTCTGTTCGCCTTGCCGGATTGTTGCTTGGTCGAATAAACCAGTGGGCCGTTTGAGCTGCGAGTTGGACGAGGACGTGCAAGAGGCCGGAAAGCCGAATGTTGTCTGCGACTCGTAGTTCGAAGCGGCTTTCAAGGTGTTGAATCGCTTTGTCGATTGCTCGTTGCAGGACGGACGCGGAAGAACCAGCGGAAGAAGTGGTCGCCCGTTCACTTCGAGCAGATGGAGCCGATCGCCGTTCGTCAGATTCAGTGATCATCCATTTGTTTGTGTCGTCGGGAGATTGTCATTTCATTCGTTCTTCGGTAAAAACGCGTCGTAAATGAGCAGTTGCTCGTCGTTTCGTTTGTTTTTTGCAACTCACGAACACGCCCGTTTGAGTCGAATCAACTCCGGGTTCTCATTACGAACACGCAACGCCCTTTCGATTCATCTGCCCACTCTCTCGCTCCTCTCATCGCCCGATCGGTGAGGACTGGGCGGGGTTCTCATGACGCCGCTGATTGCGTGCGGCGTGGGTGGGCGGCGTGGGTTGGAAGGAGGTGCAAAAAGCGAACTGCTTTCACTGCTGACCACCCAATTTCTCTCCGACCTCTGCCCGCTTGTGCCCGCCGACCTGTTGTGTGCAAAAGGTAAGTTCTTTCGCGTCCATTCGCGGAAGCCCGCTGACTTTGTGCTGTTTCAGCCGTAATGTCGAAAACCACCTCACACAAATGGTTGATCAACGACGTTTTGAGCAGCTCGGCGTCCGTCGCCATCGGAGAAAAGTGGAATGGCTTTCCGTTCCCTTTGAGCGGCGTCGACGGAGCGCTCTTCCAACTCGTCTTGGATCCGAATACAAGTGGAAATTCGGACAACGCGGGTCTTTACCTGGATTGTCGCAGCTCGACAATCACTCGTCTGTGCATCTGCGTTACAAGACGTGGATTTGGATCGAACACAACGGTTGGAAATACTACGAGCGTGGTCTGCAATTAAAGTTCGGAACTGTTTTCAATGTGCACGTTTCAGAGGAAACATATCAATTCTCAACGCAGCAAGAACACGCCTGTAGCAGTGGAATATGCTTGTCCACACTTCGAGGCTGGACGACAAGTTATTCTGTGATTCTTTGCTGCGAAATCGAACTTCTGGACGCGGTGGAGAAGCCGGGCAGCCCGAAAAGCAAGGACGTGGCAACTCATCATCTGAGCAAGACGGCGGCGATGTTCGGAGACGAGCAATTCGCTGATGTGGAACTTCATGTGGAAGACAAGACCTATAAGGTGATCGCCTTGCTTCCATTTGCATCATAGTTCCTCTGTTTAGGTCCACAAACTCTTTCTAGTCTCGCACTCTGAGTATTTCTTCAAGATGTTTGCGACGGACTCGAAAGAGAAACGAACGGGCGTCGTCGAAGTGAAAAACTTCGGAGCGGCGATCGTCGAAAAAGTCCTGCATTTCATCTACTCGGGCAAAGTCGACCAGCTCGACGAGTGTGCTCGCGACCTTCTGCTCGCCGCCGACTTTTACAACTTGGAGATGCTGCAGGCAAGTGCAATCCATCCGTTCATTCAGACTTCTGGCTTCCAGGAACTGTGCATCGCGTCGATCTTCGAGAACTTGACGGTCGAGAACGTGCTGGAAGCGCTGCAGCTCGCGTACGTCCACAAACACCTCGGAGATTTCAAGAATCGCGTGCTGAAATTCGCCAAAGAAAACGCAGCGGCCATCACCGCCCTGCCGCAACTGGACCTCGAGTTCAGTCGGGAAAATCCGGAGATCGTCCTGGAACTCCTCAAAGTGACCAATTCCTAATCCTTGTTGCCGTTTTCTGTGGTAGACTTGTTTGTTGTGGACAGTTAATAAATGCCAAGCAAAGGTCAGCTGTGAAGTTGCTGTGCGTCAAGCATGGCCACATGCTTTGACCACTCACCCTGCTTCAAGTAAACAAAGCGATCGCCTCTTGCCCATTTTGCCACCCGAAACCAAATCAAAAATGAGTGCATGAGCAGCAAGGCAAGCGGATGAACAAGCTTTTTGCAGAGCGGGGAGCACTCGCTCTGTGTTCGGTCTCCATTTGGGTTTCCTTCGGCCGACGCCGATGGCCGCACTCGTCGAGCGCACCTTCTTTACACTTTGCAATCCTCCGTTTCGATCGCGATGTCTTCGACGACCGTGCGGCATCGAGCGCTCGTCCACTTAGTTCAATTTTGCGCCGCCGCCCGATGAAAGACGGACGAGCTGAACGAGTGCTTTCTTTTTGTTGAGCGGACTCCGTGGCGCCCGCTTCCGCCGCTTCTGCGAGTTCGGGATCGTTTGCTCTCGGCTGACGTTCGGCTGCGCTCTCGAGTGTGGTTCGAACTCGAAGGAGGAGCGAAACGCGGAGAATTCAGTGCGCACATCCACAGAAAGAACCCCCTTGACCAATCGAATAGAGGAGACGTTCGGAGCGGTCGACTAACGCGGCTGGAATCGACGCCATTGGCCCGCCCTTCAAATCGACGCCGACCGATCGCCGCTGTTTTTCCGCAGCAAAATCGATCGCCTGGAGCTGGACAAAAGCGAGCTCGTCTTCGCCAAAGGCGACGCTGCGGAGAGGCGTGTGCTGCGGAACTTCGGCGCATTTCGGGGCAATGAGACGTTCGCGGACGTCGAGCTGCACGTCGGCGGGCGCGTCTTCGAAGCAAACCGCGCTGCAGTCCGCTCAATACTCCCGTCATGCTCGTTCTTGTCGCGCAGTCGGCCCACTCCCGCTGGATGTTTGCGCACAACACGCGGAAGAAGCGAACGGGCGTCGTTGAGGTGGAGAACTTCGGGGCGGCGGTCGTCCAGAAGGTCCTCCGCTTCGTCTACTCGACCAAAGTCGATCAGCTGGAGGTGTGTGCTCGCCAACTGCTGCCTGCCGCCGACTTCTACCTGCTGCAGGGGAGTCCATTGATCCAGCTTCTCCTTCCACCAGTCTCCGACGAGCGATGTGGAGAAGCACTCCGACCGAATCCAAGTCCGCTCCTCTCCGTCTTCTCCGCTCTGCTGTTGAGTTCGAGGGAACTGGTGGACGGCAATTCTTCTTGTGGGGGTTCGAGTGGATCCTCCCGCTTTTCCAATGCAGCTTCTTCCCGCTCGGAGGAGAAGTGAGCACGTTCTCGTCGTTTTGCCGGTCGTTCCGCACCCATCGGATCGCAATGCTGCCCTGTGGCCACAATCACGTCAACTGGCGTCTTCTTCACTCGGATCGTGCCATTCGGCTGTTGGTTGTTGGTGAGTGCCTCTCCCATCCTCCACTTAGTGCGAACTACCGAACGGATCATCCTCAAGGACCGCTCTCTTCTTGGGAGTTCATTTTGCGTTGGTCGATCGCCTCGGAATTGGTGAGTTCTTTCTGGAATTCGGCTTCTCTAGTTTTTATTTGATTGATCGTTGCAGGTGTTCTACCGGGTATATTTGCTCGTTCAGTCGGCTCACCACCCCCTGTGTGTCGGCTACTCGACGATCTGCTCCGTGCTGGGCATCGGCCACCGGCGCAACCTGCCGCTCACACGGTCCGCCCTCCCACTCACTCTCGCCGCTTGCAGCTGGGCGACGAGGACGCGTGCAAAGAGCTCAACCGCGTCATCCAATCGAGCATCAGCGCCAAGATGCCCGTCCTCTCCGACTTTGTCCACGCCGTCAGGCAGTTGATCAGCTAAAGCGTTCTGTTTGTGTTCCATTGAGTTCGTGTACAGGATAAACGGGAGGTTGAAAGCGGAAAATGAGTGGATCGATTGTTGTGAACCTTTTTCGCTTGACTGCATGACCGCCTGGCTCAAGGATGGCACACGTCAGTGAATTCACTCAGATTATAACGAGTTTAAGCCCGACAGTAAACACAAAAGACCCCAAAATAGCCGCTAGACCGCGGGCACCCCGAGGCCGATCGAGTTGTTCGCGTAGTCGAAGGCCACGCAAAGAACGTTGAAGATGAAGGCGCCAAAGCGAATGGTCGGCTCGTGGGCAGCGGTTGGAGCTGCGTGGTGCAGTTCTCCGTCGCTTGCGGCACGAAATTCGCGCCCGTCCGCTTCGAACCGCAGCTCCAACGGCCGGCCGCATGCGATCCCGTACGCGACCGCGTCGTTGGTCTAAAGCGAGGCGGGTCGAACGAGGGACCTCGGATTGAACGAACAGAAGGCCGGAAGCCACGAACCCACGAGGACGAGGTAGCGGGCATCCAAACCGAATCCGAGTTGGATCTGAGCGGAGCCGAGTGTTCAGCCGAAGGATTCGGAGCGAACCGGTTGGTCGACCAGTCGGACGCCGGCGATCTCCGCCGTTCGGGCGCCGCGGGGATCAAAGGCGACGAGCGGGGCGGGGATCGCGTTCTCCAGCGCGTACAGCGGATTCTCCGTCCTCAAGCTGCGGACACAACGGAACAATGGGACGATCGATCGCCCACTCACTTGCCACGCGTCGACGAACAGCGCGCTCTCGGGACGAACCGGACCGTCTGAGGCTGCAAGCGAGAGAAGAGAATTACAAGCGGACTGTCGAATCGAAAAGAGTCCTGAATCCACCGTCCTTGCCGCCGGTCGGCTGCGCGGTCGACGAGTTGGCGGGGCCGTAGCAGCGGAGGGCGTCAAACTTCGCGAACGTTTCGCACGCGCGCCTCCACGCCGAACGGGCAGTCGGAGGGGCAGAACGCTCGGCCGCCCGCACTCCGCGTCCACGAGCAGCGTGGTCGAGTGGACGGTCGAGACGGACAGCTCGTGAGCTTCCGGCGGACTTCCGATCGTCACGGAGATGCCTGCAAATCTCATTTGTTCACGAGCTGCAGCCATTGCCGACCTTGCGCGTTCGTGTTGTGTAGGAGGAAGCGATCAAAATAGGGTTGAGAACGAACATTCCGCAGATTTTAATGCGAATCGATTAAAATGAAGCTACACGTCGGCCGCGAGTCGCGTTGCCGGCCGATGAAGCGGTTTCGAATTCCTCGATGACGTCACGAGTGCGGAGGTTCGTCCGAAAGTCACGTGGTGGCATGAACAATCGCTTTCTGAGCTGCATTCGGCTTTGCAGCTGTTTGCGCCCGACCACGAGAAGTGGGCAAATTTCCATCGCGTGTTGCGACGATTCTGAGCACCGTTTCCGTGGACTCGGGGTTCGACGACCTCCGCCTCGGCTTCGCTCTCGGCCATCTCGAGGAACTCAAATGGGATCTGTTGAAGGCGGCAAAGCAGCACGTAGACGAATGGGTGGCGTTCGAGCGCGAGCATCCGGATATCGTCGAGGAGATCACGACTACTCCCTCGTTTTAATGCTTCTGCTTTTCTTTTGATGTTGTTGAGTGGGAGCGTGAAGCAATGCATTGGAACGATTCGATCAGTAAGCTGGTTCACCTGCTCCACTCGTCCCGATGCTGAAGCCTTCCTGCCGCCCGCACAAGAGGCTCAAGATCGTTGAAGAGGGTTGAATTCAACGAGCGGAACGGCGAGCGAACCGACCGGCAGCGGAGTGTCTTCTCTTCCGGGGCGAACACATGTCCCGCTTGGGGGACGCCGCGTGCTTCTGCTTGCCGCTTTCTTTGGTGGATTTTGCCGCTGTTCGCTTAGTTTGATGGTCGGTTACTTGGTCGGATTTCGTGGATTTTCGCCGCATTATTGTGCTCGGAATTTTTGAAAAAACCTAGTGATAAACTTCGAATAAAAAGAACGAGAGTTGGCGACGATTTTACCCGACTTCGTAAATTTCGCGCATTTTCTGTTGAATTTATTTGTCTTTCGATTTCGTCAGTTGATTTCTTTTATTTCAGGAAAACGATGGCCGAGTCCAATCGGCAGTCGTCGAGCCGGAAGCGGGCCACCGAGCAGGACGAGTTGGCGGACGAATCGCCCATTGTTCAGCTCCCGCACGCTCAACTGTGCGGATGCGACGAGGGTTGGAAGAAGGCGGTCGTTCGCCTCCCTTTCCGCCATTCCGCTCGCTTGCGCGCAAAGAACCCAGAACAGGCGGATGGCGTGACGGCCATGGATCACGAGCGAGCGGAACCCAAGAACTCATTCGTCTATGAGGGCTACGAGGTTGGATTTCCGTTTTCTTCTCGTTAAATTCGTGTGCTTCCAGCTCACCGATGACATCTGCTGGTCGCCGGACGCCCGCTACATGTACGCCATCACGGAACAGGCGGAAGTGCTCGTCGTGGACCTTACGCGGAACGTTTGCAAGTGGGTTTATTCGCTTTTTTCGCTGTTCCAATGCTCGGCGTGTTCAGGTTGTGGAAAGCTCCGACGAAATGGGTCCGAGAATCTTCGGTCACCGCTGTCGTGGTCGTTGGTTTCAACACGATCCTCACCAACACGGTCCACTCCTACGGAGGAAACGATATCAGCCAGTTGCACCTGCTTCGCATCCCGGCCGACGCTGAGGCCGAACTCTACGAGCGAACTCTCCTGCATCCGACACTCGACCGTCACACGACGTTCGTCCTGACCGAGATCACCGGCGGCGAGGTGGACGTGAAGCGATTGGTTGTTGGGGGCTCCGGACCGCTCGTTTTTCTTCGGCTGGATCTCGACGAGCGTAGCGTCATCGTCCAGCACACGACCACTCACCCCGAACTCCGTTGGTTCGCTGCACAAATGAGTGAAGACGGGACTCGCCTGTACACGCTCGACGAACGGAGCCCGAACGAGCTGCACGTGTACGCGCTGAACGAGCAGAAGTGGACCAAAGAGGAGCTGGACGGCGTGGATGTGAACAAGGCATGTTTTCTTTTTTGTTTAATTTCCTGCTCCAATTCCAGGAAACTTTCCGCGTGTCTGGCGGACCGAAATCTTTGTTTGCCAAGGTGAACAAATTCGTCAACGGCTGCTCATCGTCGTTTCTCTGCCGCTGCAACTTCGAAGCGAAGATGTGGGACTCGATTCCGCTCCCCCTACCGTCTGGCGCTGAGCTCTTCCCGGTCGACAGTGCGGTCGACGGCCAAGCGGATGGAATCTTGGCCGTCCAACGATCATACAAATCGCTGTACGGATGTGACTTCACTCGCTTGAAGATCGAGCGTTTCATGTTCCGGTGAGCCGGCCGCCCACCGTAATACTCCTTCTCTTCCTTTTGTTTCCAGCAATCCCGACTCGCTCAAGCTGCTCAGTCTGCTCGCCTTCCGGAAGAGCCGCGAGCTGGTCGTCGGAAAGGAGAGCTTCCACCAGAAGATCGACGAGCCGCCGCTGAAGGTGCAGCTGGAGAAATGGGTGCCCATTCATTTCGAGGGCATGAAGCCGATCCCCGTCCGCCGTCTCGAATAATTTTCCGCTCGTTGTGCACACGTACTTGTTGTTTCCATTCCGTTGCTATGGTCCGAATAAATGAGTGCTGACAGTCGCTCTCTCTCGATTGCGTTCGATAATCGAAAACAACTCGGTTCGACTCTCTGTCTGTTAAATGTGCAACGAAATTCTGCGGACTTTAGGCGGTCGATTGCCGACAAATGCTCGCTGCACGGAACGTGCCCGACTTCTCGCTGGGCGCCGAGTGCGCAGCGTGATTGCAGCGAACCGATGATACGTCGACCGAGCGCAGGGGAGCATTCAACACTCCTCTCTTCGCTTGCCGCTCGTTCAGAAGCCGCCTGCCTTCTCCGGAGCGATCGCTTGAGCGGATGGCAGCCCGTGCGGATGGGCGCTCTCGTGCAGCGCCGCCGAGCTGTACGCTGTTGTGTGTGAAGGTGAGGAACAACATCTAGACGGGCGAGCGGAAAGCCGCTCTCGTCTCCCGGCAGTTGGGGGCAAGAACCGATAGACCGACGTCCAATTCGAGTCTCTCGTGTTCCAACCACGAACCAACGGGCAGCCGGACTACTCGCACCCGACTGAAGGGCGCGGCCACAACAACGCCTTCCGTCACGCGCCCGCCGCTTTCGTATGCGTTCGGCTGCCGTTCGCCGTCTCGCGGATCGGGACCGCCGGCAGCTCGCAGCTGGGAGCTCGACGACTTTGCGCAGCGCTTCGACGCGGCCTTTCTGCCGGCAGAGTGGCAGGGCGAACGGGCTGCTCGGCCCCACGCCGCGCGGCGAAGCGGAGAACCGTCGGGAGCAAGCCGGCCTCTGCCTGCACCTCCGTTGGTTCGCCCACGTCCAGTTCGCCTGTGGCTGGAGAACGCGGCCGGCAAGCGGACGCCGAAGCGCGGTCGGTTCTTTCGGCCGCTCGCTTCCAACCTTTCTCTACGAATTCAAGAAGCCGCGAGGACGCCCCGATTTCGGCCACCAAGCCGCCCTCCACTCGCTGGTCGCCGTCTGCTGCAAAATCCGCCTGTTCGGCCCGCCGGTCGAGTTCTCCGCGCTGGAGATCGCCGAGATGCTCGCCGCCCGCAGCTTCGACGACGCCAATCGCTCCTTCCTTCCGCAGGTCCACCGTTCGCTGCTCTCGGACCACTCGCCCGTCCCGATCGCCAACCTCACAGCCGGCCTGCGCGAGGCGACCGTCGACCACGAGCTCTTCGATGCGGAGATCGTCGAGCGGAGGCTCCGCTTCGTGTACACGGGGCGAGGTGGAGCGGCTCGACGCGGTGGCCACTCGCCTGCTGCCGACGCCGAGTTCTGCCCGCTGCCGCGTCTGCAGGCGAGTTCTCCCTTCTCCTCACTCCTCTCTTGGCGTCGATTCGATCCACGCCCACTTCTTGATCGGCCGTCGCCCTCAAGCCCTTGGAGCTCGCGTTCAGCCGCTCCCACCCGGAGGGCTTCCGGCAGCCGTCCTCCAGTTCGCCTTCGAGAAGCGACCCGCGATCATGCGGCTGCCGAGCGGGAGCCGTTCGGCCTCAACCACCCGCACGTACCGAGTGGCGATGCTGGTTGTCGTGAGACTGCGCAAAGAACTTTTATTGTTTGTTGCCTTTCGTTCGTTGTTGCCGTTAGCCTCCCCCGTTAAACGATGAGCTAATCCCTTGATTGAGTCGTCGGATTGAACGATTGGCTTGCGGTTGCCGTTGAGCGCTCTCTTCTACTGCTGATTCGAATCCAGCAGAAGAAATGATGAAAAGGCTGAACGACTGGAGGAGCGGCAGAAACCCAACCGATGAGCAGGAAACCGCTTGGCGCACGAACAAGCAGGAAACTTTCGGCTCGAAAAAGCGGCGGTGAGATTGCTCGAGGACGTGAAGACGCGAGGATGTCTTGACGAGACGGCCGGTGAGTATCGTGTAAGCAGCAGCGAACGCGCAGCGGCAGGCGCTCGCATAGGGCTGCATTTCGACTGCTCCTTGTTTCCAGCCGCGGAGAAGCAAGTGGAATTCCTATTCGCCCTTTTGCTTTGTTTCTTTGCTCGACACGTCTCCATCACTCGAGTTTATTTCCACTCTCTTCAACAAACGAAACAAACAACTTGAAGTCAGCTTCTTTCTGCGCTCGCATCCACAAACACGGATCGTAGACCAAAAGCTCGTCGTCTTCCCGCCATCAACGAGCTTCCTTCGCGTCTTTGGGTTCATTCTCAACGCATTCTGGAAACAGGGAGATTGAGAAATGCGAGCGTGAAGAACTCACTTGAAAGAATCCGCTTGCCGGGAGCTGCTCCACGTGTTCGCAACGCCCCGTCCATCAATCGACGCCTTGTAGCAGCGGGCACACGCTTCGCAAGTCACGCCACAATCCATTCACTGTTAACGAGCGAAGGTGAGAGGAGAGCGCAAGTGGAACTCACATCTGGACGAGGAACAGTCGGTTGCAGTGGAGTTCTTGATGGTGACGGCACGGAGCGTGCGCAGTCTTCCATCGAGGCACGATGACAGTTCCGAGCGCAGGCGTGGTTGTAGTCGAACGCACGAAGCACATGGACGGAACAAGTGCGGTAGACAGAAAAAAGCCGTCCATAAAGCGCTTCGTCGTCGACCGGAAAGCGGACTCACCGACAGGACAACTGGGAGAGAATCTGAAGAGCATAAGGCGCGGCGAAGTGCCAAGAAGGCGGGGCTCGTTTGGAGCAGGCGGTAGAACGCGCAGTCGATCAACCTGCACGAAAAATGTGATGAATGGAGAAAAAAGGAAAAATCTCACTTCAAACAACAGCCACTGCAAGCGGCTTATGTCCTTGATTGCCGTTCTCCACGTTGTACGCAGCTTCCGCTCGACGACCTCCACAACGTCTTCCAGTCGACCGACAAAGCGGAAGAGTCACTGCAGAACTCATCGATCAGACAAGAGAGAACTCACTCACTCGAAAGAAGGCGCTCTGCAGTTCGGTCGCTTCCGCACGGAAAAGCGTCTTGTCTCACGGAAGAGCCGCGTGTAGCAAGTGACTCCGCAATCCATTCACACGCGCTGCAAACAGACGAGCGGATGAGCGGTGGGGAAGACGGCCGGTCACTCACCTTCTTTTTCGATGTGCTCTTGAAGGTCGTCGATCGGGTGATTCGCAGTTGTCCGCCGATCGAGCAGACGAGGAGGTCGCCGCAAACGACAAGGAACTCGGCAGAGGTGGCCTGAAACAAAGGAGGGGATGAACACCTGTCATTGTCGATTCGAGGAAGGACTCACCAATCACCCGGCCGGAGAGACGAACGGTGCGGTCACCGGCGGCCGGAACAGAAGAGAAAAGGAGCTTGATGGTGTGCATCGACATGGTGCGCAGTAGCGAGTAGAGGCAACAACCGGCCACTCGCCATCTCGCCGACGGAAGAAGAATGAAGGCGGAGAGCGGAGGAGCGAACCGCAGCGGCGGGAGGAAGCGAGCGGGAATGAGCGACCCGCTGCTCCCGCCGCCCTTTTGTACGCGGCCGGATTGCGCGACGATTCGAAGTGGAGAACGAACCGGTCGACTAATCGGAGTGGGAGTTTACACGCTCGCGCAATTGCCGTCGTTCGTGTAGTGTGCAGAATGGTGGACTTTGGCAGGGCAGAAAGCAGGTGATGATGTGGTTCTTATGTCTGATTCCGGCTCGTACCGTTTTAGGAGGTTTAAAGAGGAGTTGTTCTTCACTCGAACGTTTCGTCGATTTGCACTGGTGGAGATTATTTGCAGCAGAGAGTAAGAGGGAATCTGATTTTTAATCGTTTGCCTGCTTTGTGTCTTCGATTTATTCCGAGCAAGCAGAACGCTGATCGCATTGATTGTGCAGCAAGGAGATCGCTGGTTGAAAAGAAAATCCTGGTTGTGTCGCTGCCTTGATGGCATCGAAGAGTAGCTTGTGCACTTGTCGTCCGACGACCGGCTCGAATGGTCGCAGTGGCGTCTTTGTTGATTGTGGACGGTGGTTGCTGTCCAGCTAATTCTGCATCCCATGCAACCGCGACGCTGCTTGACAGCCAGTGGCTGGAGCGGACGGTCGGTCGGGTGAAAAGTGCGGGGGATGGTGGATTGAAGCAGTGGAGAAACGTCTCGCCTGTCCAGCTAGCTTTATTCCGTAGGAATTGATGCATTAGTGCTCGAGTTAAATTTTGAAAGATTTCGAGGAGCTGGACTCCAACTGTAGAGTGTTTTCTGTTGCAGCATTTAACTCCATGACCGCCTCTTGGGACCTCACGTTGCTTTAGAAACGGACGTCTAGCTTGCGGTTCATTTCGAGAGCGAACCGCAAGTCCTTTGGTTCAGATAACTGGCGGATGGAGTTCTTCTCGATAGCTATTCCGGCAGTCAGATGCCGTTCGGAATGGCTTTTCAACGCCAACGATCAAAAGCTATATTTTTTCGTTGTTCCGAACGGACTTTGTGTTTCCCAGAAACAAACGAACAAGAGTCAAAAAAGAATGGCATTGCAGACGAGGTTGTGATGTTCACGACGTGTTCTTTCTTTTATTCCGGGGGAGATCGTGCACGGCGAGAGGCAACCATTGCCGCATTCTTTTGCTTTCTTATGTTTCTACATTACGCCATGAGTTCGTTTGTCGCTGACTTCTTGCTGCTACCGTCGACTGCTGCGGTTTGCCAAGACCATTCCGTAGACTACGTGCCGATTGCAAGACGTTTAAAGAAGCAATTGAGTCAAAGTTTCGACCAGAGGCATGAACTCGACAGTCCCGATTCGTCGCGTGCGCCACTCCGTCATAGTTTCCAGAACCTGCTCTCGGTTTGTTTTAATTCATGCCGCCTGTTCGCACAAGCAAAAAGGAGGGCTTCTTTCAACAACCGAACAAGGCAGGCGGAAAAGAGTTTTTTACTGCGGCGGTTCGAATGTGCATGACGTGTACAGGGCATCTGAACGAGTGCCTCTGCTCGTTTCGTTGCCCAGGGGCCAGCCTTGCTTTTTCGTTGATTAGTAGTTGTGCATTGCTGTCAAGGAAATCGTGTCTTCAATCAAATTCTTTACTTTGCCACGATTTCCATGAATGTGGCGAGCGGAGTATAAGACGAGCGTGTCGCATTTTTTCGTTTCGGGCAAAAACGAGCCAAGAACGGGAACAATACGGTTTCTTTCGTGCGACCTTCATGGGCTTTTGTGATTGCGAAAGAAAAGGAAAAACTTATTCCGTGATGGTCAGTTCGAAGGATTGACCGCTGACGTTTTGCTGGTTGCTGCTTCGGTGAACGAGCATCCTGCGTTGGGTCGTGGAGACAGCGAGCAGCAAATTCCGGGTGGTCGTTGACGTTGTTAAGTCGGGATTGCGTCGGAAAAACGCGCGGCAGAAGCTAGTAATGACAGTGGCCAGTTTGGGCAGAACTTGCTTCTTTCGTCGAGGGATAGAAATCACTGAAGTTATTCCGGTTCCTTTCCGACAGTACGTCTGATAACGGATGTCAGCCAGCCGTTCTCCTCTGATCGAAGAGCAGCCATGCCTGCTTTTAGGCACTCCTGGCTTCTGCTCTCGGTTTCGGCATTCATTCCGCCGTTGTCTTTTGCGTTACCGTCGTCGAAGTTGAAGGTCTTTGACGGCGTGCCGATGATTGCAGGCGTTCTATTCCGGCACCCAGTGACAAGCATGGAAGCGTTTTGTTTCTCGTCGTTTTATGGAGAGTTCGGGTACTCGATTCCTGGTCGATCTTCGTTTCGGCTTCTCCGCCCACGCAGTACAGTGTATGGTTCACGGGACTCACGATGATGCTCTTTTCGCAACGGGGCTTTTATTCCGTTTCGGTCCTTGCTTTCGCGGACTAGCGACGGCGTCAACTACAACGAGCAAACGATCCTGAGGCCCACTGCTTTGCTACTTCCTATTCGCTGTCCCGTTCAATCAAAGAGTGAAAGGTAGCGTTTGCAGGAAGATGGTAAAGGAACTAAAGAACCAAGCGAGTCGCAAGTTGCAGTTGTGTTTCGAAGCTTGAAAATCCTTCGTTGTTGCTTTTCAAGCGGCAATTATTGTCGTCTCTATTGTCTAAATGGTCAAATAGCATACCAGAGGACCGCAGAAGCCATATAAAGCAAATACAGCGAGAAATAAGTCAACTAAAGGCAAAAATGATGACCCAGAGAGGGATCGAACCTCCAATCTTCCGCTCCGTAGGCGGACGCCTTATCCATTGGGCCACTGGGCCTCGCTATTTTTGTGCAGGAGCGAAGAGCAGTGGCAGGGAACCGCTCGCCGGCGAGCGAAAAAAGTGGTCCGCCTGCCGGGCGGCGTCGAAGGCGGCAAGCGGGAGGCAGCGAGCGGGAGGCGGCTAGCGGGACGCGGCGGGCGGGAGGCAGCGGGCTGGAAGTGGCGATCGGGGCGCACGCACACATGCCAGTGGAACACACGGGTGGAACGTGTACTGCCCGGCTTCCAGCGGGCTGATAGGCGACCGCCACCGGAGACGAGTGTGTCCGTTGTAGTCTAGTGGTTATGATTTTCGGCTCTCACCCGGAAGGCCGGGGTTCGATTCCCCGCAACGGAATTCACCTTTTGCTCCTTGCAATTGTGGATTGTTCAACTGCAAAAAGTTAAACTTCAAATACACTTCAATGATTTGATTCAAATACGTGGAGCGATGTTGAGCCAATTGTAGCGTCAAATATTTCGCAACGTCTTATTGCGAAATCTACGCGTTTTGCGCTTACATTTTGAGGTTGGCGTCTGTGTACGAATCGACCATTTGCCAGTCTTTTTGGTACGGCATTTGTTTTTAGCACTTCGTTAATTCAACGCTCGATAATGCGTTACTCATTGGCAGTTGTGTTCTACCTACTTCGTAGATCAACGCTTGATAGAAAGCCATTTCAAAATTAGTTTCATCAGTTCACACGCAATGTGAAAGTGTTGGTCGCTCGTCTCCTCCGCACTCGATTCGCTTCACTCCGCCCGCCTGGCGGCGGGCTCCGTTTCGCGAATCTCGTGCGTCGTCGACTTTGTTCCGTTGGGGTTCTCAGCCGAATCCCCTGTCGATTTGGTGTCGATTGATACCAAATTAACACCCGTATGTGCAAAAATCGGAAAATGTCACCCACTACTTGCACTTTGATGCCTTCTACTGCGCTTACAACACTTTTCTACGTCACGCATGTCACTACGGGAATGTGCAAAATTCTATTCTGCGTCGAATAAGTTCATCCCCGACCGCCAACTACCACCCCGTCGCGTGTTATAAGCGCTGATGTCAACGGCATGACATCGATATACATCGATTGTTGTATCTACCTAACTCTTTGATTACATCGGCCCTAACATACACTAATCGACTCGCCTCACACTCCTCTATCGATAGAGACCATCCACTCCGCGCCGCAGCAACCACAACGTCCGCTACATCAAATGTCGCACGTGACTCAAAATTTGCAAAAGCTCCGCAAAACGGGCATTGTTTAGACTTAAGAACATCTTAAAAGGTATACGCTTTTTTTATTGGCACTCGTGAGGGACCCGTGTGGGGGGATCCATTTTGATTGAAGCTTCCAAAATTAGCTATTGGATTTCGGGCAGTTGGTTATTGTTCTAGAAGTGATTCACTCGACTCTTTAAGAGTTGATCGCTCTTAATTTCGTCAGTGTGAAAGACGGGCGTCAAGGTCGTTCGAAATTTCGTTAAGCGCTTTCTTTACTTTGTCGACGCAAAGTTCGTAGTTGATACTACGGTTTCTGTTACGTTAGAAACTACAGACAAATTCCGTGAGTACTTATGAACGGCCACTGCTTGCTTTACACGCGTATTTGGTACTCGTTCTTTTGTCGGCGGTGATCAACGAAGGAGGGTTTTTTTGAGGACATTTGTGCGTCCTTAAATGCTTCTAACGTTTTCATTCTGGCAGTCAATCGTTTGAATTCCGCGGCGACCTTCGGCCCTTCGTATCGCCGACTTGCTGACGGTCAGAGAGGACGATCAGTTGTTTCGATCCTCTCGTTAGTTCGCTTTAATTCCGTTTTTTCTTGCACGCCTTCGGTTTATGTTGCTTTCGGGGTTTTTTGCGTTCATTTTTCCGACTTCTCTTCAAACCAACCTGCTCGCTGTAAACGGCGATTCGATCGTGACGGGTCAATTCCGGAGCAGCGACACTCACGTCGTCAATCGCGCGCATGACCGCCGCATCAACCCTCCAAACGCTCGGCCCATTCGTCTTGATGATGCTGAAAGAGAAGCAGTTAACCGAAAAGAAACACGCGGCTCCCGCTCACGACAACCCGCCGACCGCAACGAGCGGGAGTGCCCGGCCGACGGAAAGCGCCGACTGCCCGCCGCCCCGGCCGACCGGCCGCCTTCTCTTCGCTCGTGATTCGTCTCCGTGATTCGACTGGCGACCTTCCCATCCGCCCTTCCGTCTGGCCACTTTCCGCCCGCCTGCCCCCTCATCGGCTTGTTCGCCTGGCGGCGTGATTCACGACGATGGAAGAGCGGAAAGCAAGCAAGTAGATTCTTTTCGTGCGACCATCAACTCCCGCTTGCAGGCCCCCGATCAGAAACGAGCGTTCTACCCGGCCGGATGACCACCGCAAAGTGTGACCGCTCGCTTTTTCCCATCAGTTCAGAGTTGGATTCGAGGAAGCGAATGGACGTTCGATCCAACGGGTCGTGCGGAAGATGTCGTGTTATCGGCGAGCACAAGACGATTGGTTTATTAAAAAACGGAAGGAACACCCATCCGAGCTGGACGGACGGCGAGAACCGACGGTCTCCGCAGTTTGATTGGAAGAAAGAGCGGTTGATGCCTCCGAACAAAGCGGCGAGGTAGCCAAGCCGAGGAGCTGATTGCGATGGGATGAGCCCGACGTCAAGTGAGATTATTCGATGGTCCTGCAGTTGATCCTCGCTCTCCACGACCACTGACCCGCTCCTCCGCCTCGCCGCGTTGAGTAAAAACAACGGTTTTTTCCACACGACTCCGCCTTTCTCGTTCGATTACAGCGTCGTTGAATTCCTTCTGAAATCGCTACTCGTGTCACGTGAATCCCACCAAACTCACTCGCTAAATTGCGGCCGACTCCGTCCTCCACAATAAACAGACCAGAACTCCGCCAATCAAGGCGAAATCGACGCGGGGGCACTCCGCCCGCCCGCCGTCGGCCGCTCGCTTCCACGCGCCGTCCGCCGCTTTCCGCCGTCCTTCGCGCACTCCCCACTTGATGATGGCCGAAGCGGAGACGTTCGATTCGGGCGACGAGGAGACGCCCGAAGAGAAGAAGCGGACGCCCGAGGAGCGCAAGCAGATCTTCCGCCGCGAGCTGGCCGCCATGCTGTTCGGCTTCGGCGAGGCGAAGGTGAGTTCCCCGTTGATCAATCAATTCTTTTACTTCTGTTCGATTGCAGGAACCTCGGGCGGACACGCTGGAGCAGCTGGAGAGCGTCGTGCTCGCGTACGTGCAGCAGCTCTGCCAGCGCGCCCTCCACGTGGGCAAGGCGGGCCGGCTGGGGCTCGAGGACGTCTACTACTTCATCCGCCGCGACCCCAAGAAGTACGCCCGCGTCCGCGAGCTGCTCTCCCTCTCCGAGGAGCTGAAGCGCGCCCGCAAGCCCTTCGAGCAGATGAAGGAGCTCTCCGATTGATCCGTGTGTACATTTGATTCTTTTGCTGTTGTTTTCAGGCTGTGTGCGGGAATAAACGAGTGCGTTCTGCTGTCGGTCGTGGGGGAGGAGAGCAGGGGGAAGAATTCACGAGATTTTCGCTCGCTTCATGGAGGAGTGCTGCAAGTGATCGATGCTGCACACGCACTGGGCCTTCCGAAAGCAAAGACGGGGAAGATGGTTGAAAGACTTCCGTTCAAGCCGGTGGCTCGACGGAGAAAAAGCGAGCAAAAATTCCTCGATTTCTCCACCATCCAGCGAGATCCGTTCACCGGCACGCTATGAGGAGTGCGAGAGGGGGAAGAGGGCTGGTGTGGTCAGCGAATAGCCGCCCATTTCACGAGCATTGGAGTCGCCGTGGTGGAAATCCGCGAATTTCGAGTCCGCCGGCCGTCTGACTGTTGAATTCGATTTCCTTGCGATGTGCATTGCTCCGCTGTTTGTTGCTTGCTATTTGTGTATAGTCGAGTGCGTTCTGACCGTCTTGAGCCGCTTGTGATCGAGAGAAATCGCTCATGAGTGAATTCCAGAGCGTCGGGAAATATCGAGGGCTAATCACGAGAATTTCTACTCTTTCTTCAGTTTCATGGAGGAGTGCTGCGAGTGGCCGATGATGCACACGTTCTAGAACATCGAAAAGCAACAATAGAGCAAAATAAACAATCAAATCAAACAAGGTACTCACTTGCTGCCCGCTGGCTCAAAGAAATTGGCGGCGGGGTAAATTCGCCGATTTCTCCACGTTTCACGGCGGGTGGTCCAGCAAGACGTTATGGAGAGTGCATAGCCGGCAAGAACACGTTACTACCAGCGTGTTCAACAAACAAATCCCTCTCTTGTGTGTGAAAAGAGCATTTCTCGAGGAAATTCGCGAATTTCGACTCCGCCGGCCACTTTCGCCTCGACCGTGCCGCCGTTTCGCTCCGTCCTCGTTGCGGCACGTCCAAGGAACTCTCGCGAGTTGATTACAATTTATTTAAACGATTGCAAAGCAAATTCCAACAAAAATCCGCCCGGATTCCGCATTTTCGGCCGCCGACGCCGCCGCCCGTCCGCCGTCTCGCCGCCGCCGCGTGCGGCCGCCCGCTCTTTTCGCGGCGCGCTGCCCGCCGCCCCGCCGCCCGCCTGTGTGTCCCTCCCGCTGCACGGGCGCTCTCTCGCGGGCGCCGACCGCCATTTCGAGCCCCCCTCGTCCAGGCGGGCGCCCATCACCGGCCGGCCGGCCGGCAGGGGGCATCAGGGGCCGCGCGGGACGGCAAAGGCATCGCTTCTCGGCCTCTTGGCTAGGATCAAAGTGTAGTAACTGTTCTTATCAGCTTAATCTCTGGTACGAGTGCAAATGCACTCATCGAGATTATCCAATTTTTGGGACCTGTTGGGCTGGCGGGCTTGCTCGCCTCCCGACGCGGGTCGCCCCGGTATTGCACCTACCTCCGGGAGCGGCCCACAATAATCGGCGAGCGGGAGCGGCCCGTCGCTCGGGCTGCTGGTCGCGTGTTCGAGGAGTGGTAGACGCCGAGTGGTGGACGGCGATGCAAGGAGTGGACGGGGAGCAGCGAGTGGAAGAACGAGAAAGATGCGAGAAGAAAAATTAGCCGAACTCACGTTCCCTCCTTTCCGACTGCCCCCCCCCACTCCTCGACCGCCGGAGTGACCGACGATCGACGGGAGCTTCTGCTGGGGGGTTTGACTCCGACAGGTTTGTTTCGTGGAGGGCGCTGCCCTCGACTTACTGGAGCTCGACTGGACGGGCGAGTAGCAGGCGGAAAAGAGGGCGGAAGTTGGAGTGAGTGCTTGCGGGAGTTGACCTCCCCGTTCACCCCGTCCGCATGCATGTGGATCCCTCGCCGCACTCGTCCGCCGGCATGCTGCTGGTCGAGCAGTGGATTGCGAACAGCAAGGAGGACGGCAGTTATTCGGCGGTTCCAACTCACCGTCCACACTGCTCAACCGCTCGTCGATTCGGGACTGCTGCTCGCCCGGCCTGCTAGTTTGGTGGAGAACGTTGCCGGGGCCTTGCTGATGTTCGACGGCGAGCAGGCCGAGTGAATGGAAGTCGACACCCGAACAGCTCTCACTCGAATTCCCAAAGAAGATGTTTCGTTCCGCTCGCCCGTCTGCGGGACGTTTGTCGAACATTCAAGGGCGGAATGGAGAGCCCTTCAGAAAGCAACCTCCCCGTTCCCTCTATTTGTCTGCTCGTGCTCCGCCCCGCTCGCTCGTTGAACGCCTACCGCCTTCTCTCAATCCACGCAGTCGACGAGGAACAGAGAACGGAAGAAAGTTCGCGGTCAACACCTGCTTCCACGCCGCACGAGCGAGTCGACCAGCTGGAGGACCGCAATCCTCTACCGTTCGGCGATCAGCGCTTTCGCTCCACTCCTTGCTTGCTAGTCAAGTGCCGCCTGCTGCTGGTCGTTCGTCGGGCAATCAACGGAATTCGGACGGGCGTCGTCCACTCCCCGAACGAGCGGCGTATCGTTCAGTCCACCCCCCGAATGCCGGCCGTTTCCTTCAAACCAAGCGGGCGGGGCGGAAAAGAGAACTGTCTGAGAGTCCTTTCCATTCCGCAGGAGCGAGTCGACCAGCCAGAGAAAGCAGACGATTGTTGCCCGTTTTCCCGTTTTTCGACGTGTGGAACGAACAAATTGATCGCCCACCACGGAGACATCGAAATCGGCTTTCCACTCCTCGAAAACGAGTGCTCGCCGACGTCAACACTCGTCCACTCGGTCTCGTTCTGTTTCCCGTGGAGGGCAGGAGGTGAGTGGACGCAGCCGCCAGATGAGAGGCGGGCCCGAGTAACCGGTCGACCGGCCGCCTGTTTGTTTTTCGACAGTCGGAGGCTCACCGTTGTCGTCCGCTAGCTCCCCGTGGTCAGGGGGGCGCCACTCGCCTCAAAAGACGACTGGCCGCGGGCGGCAGGTTCGTTTTGCCTTTTGGCCTTTACGGACGAACGAATTAGGCGGACGGCGAGAGTCCGCGCAGAGAACAAACGAAAGCAGCAGTTTGTGGGCACAGCGGCGATCGGCCAGACGCCTCGTGGCGCTTTTCGAGTGTGCTTTCGTCTGCAGGCATGCGGAGTGGGTGTTGCCCTCTACCAAACCGTTGAACGTGGGCAGAACCCGCCAATCTCGCCGCTCCTTCCGGCAAGCTCGAAACGAACGAACGGTTCTGGACACAATCACCCCGCGCTCGTCGCCCCTTCCGCTTCGGATGGTTCATTGGACGGTCTGTCCGCATTCCCCACTTGTCCACTCACAACTGTCGCCTTCCTCAAGGAACACGAACAATGCGATCTTCCGTTCGGCCACTCCCAGAGAGTTCTCTGCAAGACCGCCTTCTTCTTCGAGCAGGATTCCTGCAAAATGAGCACTAGAACTCGTGTCTTCTTCCCTGTTTCGATCAACTCCTTGTCGATCAAATGTTTTATTCACACCGAAAGTCTTGCAGAAGCCGTTGATGATCGTTCGCAACGGAGATCAATGCGAGTGCAGTCCAGCGGTCCTCGTTGCTTTCGGTCGTCTCGTGGCAACGAACTTCCTCAATCGATCGGCAATCGTTTCTTCACGAGATGCTCGTCCCATTTCTTTCGAGACGGGGCTTGGACGCCGGACCAATCGATGATCGCAAGTGACTCCGCAATCCATTCGCACTGCGACGATTGGGTGGATGAGCGGCGGAGAAGGCGGGTCTCACCATCAAACGTTCTGCTTCATGCTTTGTTTGTCTTCGTTCTTGAAAGTCCTGCATCGCCGACGACACACGGCTCACGCCTCGCAAATGGATGGGCAGACCGCCGATCGTTTGTTCGCTCATCGTTCTCCCCTCCGAACAGCCGACTGTCCGTCTGGGCATCCACATGGCGAGCAGAGATGCCGGAACGTGAGGAATTCTCGAAACAAATCGAAACGTCCGCCCGTCGGAGACCACACGCAGCGGAAAGTCACGGCATCAAAATGTTTGTCATTCTGAGCGCCGCGTGTGGTCTCCTGCGGCGAAGTTCGAAGAGACCGATAAATTCGAGCACTCGCATTTGAGCAGTGTAGAGCACATCGATTCGTTCCCCAAAAGAGGAGAGAGTTATGGACGCTGTCGCTGATTCAATCGACGATCGCTTCGAATTTCCGGCTGCTCGTCGGCGGACCACACGCAGCGCGGCGTCTCGACGAGACGCGGGCGGATGAAAGCGGACGATGCGGTGGTCTGAAAAAGACGCGAGAGATTGCGGTCGACCGGGAAATATTTCCTTCGGTTGCTGGAGTTTAATGGGTGGCTTGTGCGGCCAAAAGCAGACAGCTGCGACTGAGCGGGCGTGCCCTCGGTTGTGCTCATCGCAAATCCGCTCAATCCGTTCCATTGCAACAGCAAAGAATGGAACTGCTTTCAACAAGGTTGCAAATGAGATCATTATGGAGACGTCGCTTAAAACAAACAATCCGGCTGATCAAAACGTCCAACTCAAAACCAAGCAACGGCGTTCCGTCGGAGAGGTGGCAGTTGTGCAAACCGCCCCTGCATTCTTTGTGGCTGCTTTCAACTGCGTCCCGATTCGAACGCACGGGCTTGATGAGAGCGCGGCAGTCTGGACGATGCGGACGGGAACATGCGAAAGCGATGGAAGGAGGGGAGCTACAACCGCGTTACGAACCGCACCGATTGCCTCGACGATCAACACTCGACGTTCGTGGATCGCCGCCTTCTATTACACCTGAACGGCCTGAATATTGATTGCTTTTTAAGTGAGTAACGGCCGGAAGGAGGGGACTGAACAGGGATTCCGCAGGCCTTCCACAACCACCCGCATTCTTCTCATCCGTTGCCCCAAATGGAAGACCGCACGCCCGATCCTCGGACGCGGCGACAACCAACCACATACCGCGAATCTCTTGCAGGCGGAGTGCACGAACGATTTGTCTTCCGAACTCGTCAAGAGTCTCTTGCCGGAAGCACACGCCGGAGCCCTTTCGAGTGAACGGCGTGGTGATTGACTGGTGGTTGTTTGAATGCTCTACCTGATAAACGACGTAGACGACAAGCCAGCGACGGAATAACAGCTTCAATTAGACCGCGAACTTTGAAGATCGGAGCTCGGAAGAACGAAGAAAACGCGATCGAAGGAACTCACCTCGACCTCACTTTTGCGCGGAGCTGACCTCGACGGAGACGGCGCACTAAAACCACCCGGCCATTCGTTTTGCAATCAATACGGCGGGGATTTCGCCGTTCTTCAATTCGAGCAGCCTTCCGTCCACCCGCCCGGTTCATTCCCGCTTTCTTTCCTCTTTCGAGAGCAGCTGCTTTGCGGGTTTGAGCACGACGACACGTTCTCCCATTCACCGCGTACCTCGAAGACGCTCCACAGCCAGCCGCTTGTTTTCAGGGCGATTCTCACTCGACCGAGATGTTCGCGGTCAGACGCCGGCTGCCCACGTGCCTGCTGTTCGTCGTGCTAGCGGCCGTTGTGCTGATGTTCGTCCTCGTGCTCCACTTCAGCTCGACCGCCAACCGTTACGAGCTCCCGCGCACGCCTTCGACGCCGAAAACCGTGAGTTCTTTTCTATCGATTGCATCCTCTCCTGTTCGTTTAGTCGACCTCCTCCGCCGCCAACTCCACCGGGAAGCGCGTGTACCCCGCCGGAAGCTCATAGAAGAGTGCTGGCCGCTTTCGACCGCATGGGCGTCTTCGTGGCCGTGAGCGCCGACCACGACCAGCGGTACGGCCGTCCGTTCATCCCTCCTCTCCGCTAACCTCCGTGCAGGCTGTACAAGATCGCGCAGGCATCGCTGAAGTGCTACCTGAAGTCCACCAACTACTCCTTCTTCTACGTCGACATCCACCGGGACGAGCGCACTCGCGCTCTAACCTACCCGTCGCTGTCCACTTCCTTCTCAAACGGCACTGTGTGGGCGCGTACTACCTGCAGGAGGTCGACTGGATGCTCTTCCTGGACGCGGACGTCGGTGTCGTGAATCCCGACCACTGCATCGAGGAGTGGATCGACGACCGCGTGGACATGCTCTTCTACGAGCGCTTCTTCAACTGGGAGATCATGGCCGGCAGCTATCTGATGAGAAACACGGAGCAATCCCGCCGGTTCCTTCTGGGAGTGGGCGGCGATGGAGAGTCGGCAGTTCCGCGGCTTCACGGGCTACGACAACGGAGTCCTGCAGGCAAGCGAGCAGCTGTTGTACTTCTTAAACTTCCGCTTTGCAGCTCCAAATCCTCAAGGCTGCTTTGCCGAACGCGGTCGCCGAAATCAAGGCCTGCGATGCCATCTACCATCGGGCGAAGACACTCGAGCAATATTGTGAGTCCCCTCTTCTCTATTTTGTTCAGATGACTACGTAACGTGCTGCAAACTGCAGCTGGGCGCCACTCGTGTGTTCGCCGGGCGGCTGCGCGTCTACCGGCGGGCGCACGGCTGGGCGCGCGACTCCTCGCTGACGGGCAACCGCTGGTCTTCCGCCGACTTCATGCGCGTTCCGCTCGGTCGATCGATTGCTCTCGTGGAAGGCGAGCGAACTGAACGCCACGCTGTTCGACGCGAACGTCTTCGAGGTTCCTTTCTGCCCGCTTCTTCCTCACTCCTCTTCGTTTCGTTCAGGAGGTGCCCGAGCCGGCGGAGTGCGGCCGCGGGCTGAGCGGCTGGCGGTGGCTGCCGGAAAGGGCGACCGTCCACGAGATTCGCGCCGAGTTGTCCGCCTTCGAGGCGGGAGTGGCCGCGGGCTACCCGAAGGAAGCTCGCGACCTCCCGCACTTGGTCCAACCGGACGTCCGCGAGTGTTACCCCGACTGCGATCGACTCACGTGCAACGAGAAGCGCGCGTTTCTTTTGTCCGTCAGCCTTGGAATGAACGCTTGTTCGTGTCGCTCAACCTGTTGATCTCGGAAGCAAAGAGCAGTGTTGCTCGTCGGGTTCACTCACTTCCGGTGCTCGTTGAATGCCGCCTGCTGCTGCTTGTTCGTCAGGCGAGCAATGAAGTTCGAACGGGTGGGCGTCGTTCACGTGTCGACCTCCCGTCTACTCCACCCAAGGGGCTGCGGGATCGTTCAGTCCGCTCGCCGAATGCCGGTCACCTCCTCCCAAATCGAGCGGCCGGGGCGGAAGAGAGCACTGTTGGGAGTCCATCTTTCCGCCCGCTGCCCACGAATAAGTCGACCAGCTGGAGGAACGAAACGCGCGATTCCCTCGCTCGTTAACGTGTGGAACGAACAAATTGACCGCCGACGAACAGGAGATCAGAATCGGCTTTCCACCACTATAACAGCAGAGCTTGTAGACGTCAACACTCGTCCACTCGCTCCCGTTCTGCTTCCGGCGGAGGGCAGGCGGTGAGCAAATCCCGCCGCCAGCTGTTCGGTCGAATCGTCGCCCACCGGCCGCTCGTTAGTTCTCGGATCGTACGTGCACTGCCGGCAGAAAGCCGCCGTCGTCCACTCGCTCCTTGTGGTTCAGCGGGTGCCTTTCGCTTTGAAACACGACTGGCCAGCGGGTTCAATACGCCGTTTCGGTCCCCACGGACGACGAAGCGGGCAGACGGCGGAAGAAAGAAATGTGAGGAGGACAGCAGCGATTGCCCAAACGTTCCGTGGTCCTCTTTCCGTCTGCTGCAAGCGTTGATTCGCGAGAGTGCAATTTTTCAGAGTTTGAAGCGTTGAAACGATCGTCGATTGACAGTAGGCGGTTTGCTACTAGGACCAGCGTTTGTTCGACGAGCAAGCGAGCCCGATCTGCCCGCTCACGTTCCTCAACACCCCTCTCATCAAGCATGTTTATTTACACAGACTTAAGCCTTCCACGTGTAGACGTTCTTCCAGACCTCGGCCAGGCAGACGGACGAGTGGAAGCGGTAGAAGATGGTCAGCGGGCTGAAGGGGGGGAATGAAAGAAGAGAGAGGGAACCAGAGGACGTGCCTGAAGGAGCGGACGAGGAAGACCCAGCTCTTCTTGCCGTAGAAGTTGACCACCGCCTCGCTGACGCCCGCCTTCTCCGACTCCAGCAGGTTCATGAGGAACATGGCGACGTTGGCCAGCAGCAGGAACGTGATCGCCTGCTTGCCGGGCTGCGAGCGCCGCAGCGCCTCGTCGCCGTGCACCCGCAGCTTCCCCGCGATGTAGATCAGGCACGACTGCAGCGCCACCTGCAACGGGGGCGGTGAGCTGTCTGTTGAGTGGGGGAGCTCTCCGAAGAGTCCGTGTTCACTAGCGGCAGCTATCGTGAGTCCCCTGCACAATCAACTGCTCGATCTCCTACCCCTCAATCACGCCCGCTCCCCCACGTCCCGCTCCCACGCACCTGGGCGATGCGGGTGAGGTGGACGACGAAGAGGACGACGGAGAGGGGCTGCCAGTGGCCGTCGCCGCCCAGCCCCACGAGGCCGGCCACCGAGTAGAGCAGCTCGCCGCTGAGGCCGAGCGAGAGGAGGATGAGGTCGAGCAGCTCCTGGTTGGGGTTGGTGTGCGGGCGGGCGGGCGCCGAGTAGCGCAGGGCGCGCATCTGCCACAGCGCGTACACGCACGCCGCCGACGCGATCAGGTACTGGCCGATGTCCGTGGCGCCGAACACCAGCGCCGCCACGCGCGGCCGTCCGAGCAGCGTGTAGCCGTAGAAGAGGGCCATCGAGGTGAAGGTGGCGGCGAGGAAGGCGAGCCCGCAGAAGAGACCGCCCGTCGTCTTCGAGCAGTCCATGCGGATTTGGTGCTTGCGCCGCACGTACACCGTGGGCACGCGCGGCCGCTCGATGTTGCGCCACACGATGAACATCACCGCCGCCCCGATCAGCGAGTACTCCACCATCGATCTATTTCGAGTATTGAGTGATCTCCTGCTTGTTCTTTCCGCTCACGTGTACATGATCTCCGACACGCTGCCCAGCAGGCACTCGGCGCCCTCGCAGTAGCGCGTGTGCGGCGCCCCCGACGGGCCGGCCGGCGCGAACACGTGCCGCGGCTGCGCGTGCTCGTTGCCCTCCCGCGAGAAGATCTCTCTAGGGATCGTTGGTTATTGAGTGTGAGCGGGTGGTTGAGCGGAGAAGTTTGAAATATGGCGAGTGAGTGAGCAGGCTGATGCCCGCAGAGCACTCGCCAGAAGAAGAGTTGGCTCGAACGCAGGAAAGGGCAGTCCTCTTGCTGGAAACGAGAAACCCCCTGGCAGCCCCCGAAAACCCTACCGCCCCAGCACGCACTTGATCTCGCGGTCCATGACGCTCTCCTCGATGAGGACGTAGCGGACCCACGTCCAGAGGTTGGCGGCCACGAGGTGCATGGTGCCGAAGCGGGCGATGGTCTGCGAGCCGGTGATGGAGATCTTCCAGTTGCAGAACACGAAGTGCATCTGCGTGAAGATGAACACGATGGAGCGCGCGTCGATGGCGGCCGTCGCGGGCTGGCAGAGCTCGTCGCCGGCGCACAGGGACGCGTTGAAGGCGTGGTAGACGGTGCCGATCACGCCGAACACTGCAACTCGAAGAGGGGATTGAGTGCGACGGAGCGCGCGCCCACCGACGGCCCCGAGCCGCAGGAACAGCGAGCCGGCGCTCGGCGAGTCGTGCGTCACGCGCCGCTGCACGCTCGTCTCCACGCGTGGCCGCCCGTCCGCGTCCAGCGAGTCGTTCGACTCCTCCGAGCTGTAAGGTGACAACCGGCTAATTCTTCCGTCTTCTCCACTGGACTACGCCGCCCTCCACGACTCACCCGACGCGACTCAGCTGGACGAGCGTGCGCAGCTTGAGGATCGTGACCTGCCAGCGGGGGTGCAGCAGAAGGACCACGTAGCAGTAGAAGAGGAACAGAATGGAGACGCCGTACATGTACACGCCAAAGAACTAAAAGGAGGCTCATTCATCTAGTGCGTTCCAAACGGCTTACGAGGTCCTTCGTGTGGACGGTGCGGCGCCGCTCGGCGGCCAGCAGGTGCGAGAGCTCGAAGATGAGCGCGAAGATCGTGAGCACGAGCGCGTAGAAGGCCGTCAGCGCCACCACCACCGAATTCCTGCAAGCCGGCGGGGGTTGGGCGATTGGTTGCTGGCGAGTGAAGAGCAAAACGAAACGAATGGATTGAACGCACTAAACTGCCCGAAGAAAAGGAGTCTTTTTTGTCTGCTCTACTACCCATCAGTACGCTCGCTCCCCGGCCGAACCAAGAGCAGACCGAAAACTCCACAATTCTCCGTTCGATTCCCCCAACCCCGCGCTCACTTGGCATCGCGGTCGTCGATCCAGCGCGCGCCGGCGGCCTCCACGACGACCACCTCGGTCTTGGTCTCCGTCTGGCGGGTGATCACGTGCGTCTGCAAGCGGGAGAGTGAGCTGCGGACAGAAGAGGGCGGAGATCGGGCTACTTCTCGGCCTTCGGCGCCCTCGGCGCCCTCGGTGGCCGGCGGCTCGACGGCCACCACGTGCATCTGGTCGGGGGCGGGGGCGCGGCGCAGGAAGCTCAGCAGACGCGCGTGGTCGGGCGCATGCTCGCAGCAAACTGCCGCCGCCCATGACCTCCGGCCGGCCGCGCGGGCGCCCTCCAGGGGCCGACGGTCAAGTACGTGCAGGTCGAGGCGCATCGATCAGGCCGCCGGGGATCGCTGGAGACGTCGACGGCCGGCTGGGCCGACGCTCCACCGCCCGTCGGCCCGCCCGCCGGCCATTCGCCGCCGCACAAAGGCGGCCGGCCGTGAATGCGCGCCTTTGTTCCCGCCTACTTCGAGTGGCCGCCCCGTGGACACGCGCGCAGGCGGAAGGAAGTGGGGGGAGTGCTCACCTTTTCCGCGAACATCGTCGCCATTCGCGACATTTCAGCAAGACAGTTGGGGAGTGCGGGGACGGGCGGGCGTTCGTCGTGCAATCGAGTGAGTGGTCGGTTGATTGGCCGCAATCGAATGAAAACGGGGACGTCGCGCGTGACCCCGCAGCGGCGACAGGACGATTGGATTTCCTTTCGGTTCGCTCCGTTCGGGTTCGTAGCGGTTATTGCGCTCATTGCGGTTCGTAAAGCTCTCCTTCTTCCCTCGTTGCTCCCGCCGCTCACCGCCCGCGCGGCCACTCGAGCGGCGGGCGGGCGGAGTGACCGGCCGACGGAACACGTGCAGAAAGAAGTGTGTTTATTCGGCTTTAGACTGGAGAAAGAGGCATCCATTTGACGGGAACTAGAAGATCGGAGGGGGGATATCTGGGCAATGGGGGAGACCACGGGGTTCAGGGCCGCGTCGCGAGCGGCCGGCCGACGATCAGCTTCACGTGCGGCGAGGGCGCCTTCAGCCACTCGCGCACCGTCTGGATCGGCACCTGCAACGAGCGGAATGAGCTGAATAGAGGAATGGTGGGAGAAGAATGAAGGGTTTGGACGTCTTTTGGATCGACTGGATGAAAGAAAGAGGGGAAGACAGTGAACTCAATCGTGAATGACCGCCCAGCTGTTAGACAGTTGAACAAGCAAGACACAGGAATGCACCAGACGGCCGCCATCCCCCGCGCCGAAGCCCCGCCCCGAACTCACGTTGCCGGTGAACTTGTGGTTGACGAAGAAGAGGACGTCGCGCACGCGCAGCCGCTCGTCCTTGTCCGCGATGCCGGCCGTCACGACGCGCTGCACGAGGGCGTGGCCGGCGGTGGGGTGCGCCGTGAGGATGAGCCCCACGCTGCCCGCCTCGTAGGAGCGCGGCCGGTAGAGCACCACGCCGAACAGCTCGAAGGCGGCCAAGTCGGCGCCCAGGAACGCGCGGATCGTCGCCACCTGCAACGGGAGGAGTGAGTGGGCGGTGAGGGGCAGACGTGTCGGTGCTCATGACTGACCACCAGTTGATTGAAAGACCGATAGAGGCGAGCGGAAGTTGCAAGCATTTGAATGAAGCGAATGTTTAGCGGTTTGCAACAGAAAAGGAGTAAAACTACTCAAAAACGTTCGCTTTAGTCCGTCCTTCACCTACTCCCGCTGTCCACTGGCTTCTCGCCCCGCTGCCCGCTCGTACCCCCATCTTCCCCGTCTTCCCGCCCGCTCCGCTCTTCCGTTCCCCCGTCCGCCCCAACAATCCTCCAAACGGTCCCCCGCGCTCACCTCGTCGTCGGTGGGGGCCTCGTGGATGAGCGCCTTCCGCAGTCCGCGGGTTTCTTTATCGACGGGCGAAAGAAACCGGGCGTCGTTCGTCGTGGCGGAGAGCAACGAATGGACGCCCGACGAGGACTCGGAGGTCGTGGGCGAGTGGGGCGCCGGCGGCAGCGGCAGGGCGCCGAACGAGGCGCGTCGCTCGTGCAGCGAGAGGTCTGCAAGAGGCGAATGATCACAGAAATCTGTGGGGCGGAAGTCCGTCGCCTTCTCCACTGGACTACGGCGGCTGTCCGGGAAGCCACTCACTTTCGAGCGTGCAGGGCGCCGACTGCGCGATCGGGGGCGGCGGCGAGGTCGTCGGTTGGTCCGCGCGGTCGTCCGGCTGCTCATGTGTCTCGTTCTTCTGCTCGTCCTTCTCCTTCGGCGGGCTGGAGTTCGCCACGCTGCTCTTCCGATTGCCGCCGCTCGTCGCCTGCTCGCCGTTCTGGGCGCGCGAGTCGAACTGGCGGATGAGCTCGAAGACGGAGGATTCTGCAGCAAACACGCAGGAATTACAACCCTTCGGCCGACCCCCAGCGCTCACCTCGGTTGCGCGGGAAGACGGGCTCGTAGTCGTGGGCCGCGGCGGCCGGCGGCGTCGACGGGGCGGACATCTGCGCGGCGGCCGCGTTCACGAGCGGCGCGGCCGCGGCGGAAGACGAGCGACGCGTGGAGTCGACGGAACGCGCGCTCGCATCAAACTTGCCGACGAGCGCGTGGAACGAGCGGCGATCTGCAACGGGAACGCGTGAGCGTCGTGGGGATTTTATGTGGCGTGGACGGGCGGCTCGAGCGGCTCGGGCGTTTTCATCAATCAAAAAAAGCTCGATGTCCAGCCGATTGCTCGTTCGCGCCCATTCGCGTCAATTTGCAATTCCAATTGCCGAACAGCGGGACGCGCGGTGGGCGGTGGGGAACGCGGAAGGGGGCAAAAACCCGAACCGAACGAAATGAAACAAGCCCGAAAAAAGAAAGCGATGAATCGGCGCGTTGTTTATCTCCCCACTCACCCGCCCGTCGATGCGCCGTTCGCCCCGCCGGCCGGCCGCCGATGAGCAACGCGGGAAAGTTCGCCGACGCCCCAAAAAACGCCCAAAAAAGGCGGCCGACGATAAGCTCGCGCTGATCCTCGCCGCCCGCGAATGACCGCCGGCCGGCGCGGCGAGGTGGACGGCGAGGGCGGCGGCTGGACGGAGGAAGGCGGTGGAAAACCCAACAGAAAGACGGGGAACGCGGGCGAGCGCGGCGGAAAGCGCGCAAAAATCGCAAACAACCCGCCGCCGAAAATAAGCTCCAACGCATGCGGCCGGCGAGCGACGGGGTCAAACGGGTGGCCAAAAATCGCTTCGCGTCGATCCGAAGGGGAAAAACGGGAAAATTCCAAAAGAAATCCACTGGAATTTTTGCCGCTTCGCGCTCCAAAACACTCCACGAAATGAACACGCGGCGGAGAGTGACCGCGCGGCCGGCCAAAGAGCCCACCGGAGGACTCGCCGCCCTCTTGCCGCCTTCTTGCCGCTTCTTTCGCGCGGCTTCCACCCGCCTTCCTGCCCGGACGCCCGACCGCGCGGGCAGGCGCGAACAAAACGCGGTGAGGGCGAAATTCACGCGCTTTTCCTTCCGCGTCCAACCGCCATGTTTTCGATGCGGCAGCGGGCAGACGGCAGCCGGGCGTCGATCGGCGGTCGAACGGGAAAAAAGCGGCTAGAAAACAGCGAACGCAACAGAAAATTCCCGAATTCCTCCGCCTTCTCTCCAAGAAAAATTTCCATCCACTCCTCCCCGAAACGTCGACGCGTTTGGGCGGAAGACGCTCCCCCAACGCTCCCTCGCCGCCGCCCTCGCCCGTCCTCACGCGCGGCGGCGGCGGGTGATTCCTGCGCTCGAATTGCGGCGGCGGGCGGCGGCGAAGTGGGTCAAAGAGCACGCGGCGGGCGGGGAGGAAGCGGCAGGTGGGCAAGGCGGGCGCTTTCGCAAGAGAAAAACGGCGGCAAGCGGGTGGAATCGACGAAAATTGAACGAAAACTCACGATTTTCGGGATCTTCTGCGCGTTCATCGTCGTCCTCGCCGCGCTCGCTCCCGTCGTCCGCGTGGCCATCGCGCTCGCGGTCGGGGCTCGTCGAACGGCTCATTTCGTCCGCGGTTTCGTCCGTCGTTCCTCGCGTTTTTCTCCGACCGTCAGCGATGGGCCCGCCCGCTTGCTCGGCGGCGGGCGCGTCGGGCGGCGGGGCGGCCAGTCTGCAAAAAAAACGAACAAAAAATGCGCGCGCCCGACGGAAAACGGACGCTTGGGCGGGCACGATGGTGAGCGTCGTGATCAACGCGGCGTGTTGGAAGAGGCCGAGACACGCGGCGCGCGGGAGGCCGTCCAGCGCGCGCCCGTCCACGCGCACGATCCGATCGCCCGGCTGGACGCCCGCGCGCGCCGCCGGCGAGCCCGCGTCCACCTGCTCCACGCGCACGGCCAGCACGCTGCAACGAGGAGGGGATTCATTGATTGCACCGGGCGCTCACCGGCCGTCCGCCTCGTCGCTCTCCACGGCGATGCCCAGCCCGAGGCGGTCGGCGGCCGCCCGCCGCTTCAGAACGACCTTCGCGCGCGCCATCCGACTGCCGCCGGCCGCCGCCAGCCGCCCGAGCCGCCGCTTCGTCCGCAGCAGGAAGTGCTGAACGGGACGATGGATTAGAAGAGAGCGAATAAACAAAAGAGTGTTGATTCCCCCTAGTTGTAGGCCGTCCTTTCTCTTCTGCCCCCGCTCACCCGCATCCTCCGGCCGCCCATCGCTCGCCGTCGCGCTCGCTGGAGTGCGCCGTCGAACGCCGTAGAGCGCCGTAGAGGGCAATTTGCTTTGATCGCGGAACAATCGGCGATTCGAGTGGACGCCGCCCGTTGACTCCCGCGCGGCGAGGAACCTGATCGCGGAGGGATGCTTTCGATTGTTGCGGGCGATGAGCCGTGCGATCCGCGGCTTCTTTGCGGGCTTTTCGCTTGTTGCTCGCGATTAACGGCTTTCGGCTGTCGTTGGTGATCTCCACGGTTGTAGATTCTCTTTTGTACCTCTCCGTACCTTCAACTTAACCCCCTCCTCGCCCTGCTTCCCTCTCCCGCGTCCCCTCTTCCCGCAGATTGCAGCCAATTGACCCCCGCACTCACCTCTCCGCAGGAGTCGGCGGAAGCGGAGCGGCGGCCGCTCTTCGGGCAGTCGGGGTGGTGGGCGCCGTCGCCCAGAAGATTGGAGGAGTGCTGCCGATCGCCGAGCGCCCGCCGCACGTGGAGGACGACGTCGCCGCGGCCGGCCAGCCGGAACACCTGGAGCGCCTCGGCGTGCGAGGTGCCGGCCAGCGGGAAGCCGTTGACGGCGAGCAGCTCGTCGCCCCGTCGAAGCGTCGAGTCGGCCGCCGCCCCGTGCGCGAAGATCGAACGCACGAAGACGCCCATCGGGCCGCGCGGCGAGTCCCGCCCGCCCACGATGCTGAAGCCGAGCGGCGGCCGGCGCGCGCGCTCCGCCGCCCGCCGCAGCACCACCGGCACGACGCTGCCATCCGCGGTCATCGCTGAAAAAAGTGGTTCGTGAGCTTATTGAGGGGATACACGAGAGCGAGAGGGCAGTCGTCACTGGAATGAGTGATTGGGGAGCTCATCAACGGGGCTGATCGGGAGGATTCGCGAGATTGCGGGCGGAAACCGGACGGCCGCCCTCGAGCGGAAGTCGCCGGCCGTCCTTGAGATCGAGAGGCCCGCCGAACAACAACGGGCAACAACAAGAGCAGGAATGGAATGATTACAGCCGCCTTCCCCCGCCGGCGGTGTAAAGCGGGCGGAAAGGAGGCGAGAACACGACCACAAATCAAGAGAGAAAGCGGCCGAATTCCTGCGACCGGCCGCCGCCTTGACCGCCGGCCTCCCGATGATTCAGGCGAGGCGGCCGGAGGGCGAGCGGTGTGAGTCACGGGCGTCCTGGAGTCCGCAAGTGAGCCGGCCAACCGGAAGGCGCGCGCGCGTTCTGCCCGGGTCAAGGCAAACAGGGCGCCGAGCGGGCGCGAACGCGCGGCGAACAATGGGGGGAACTCCCGCACGACCTCCTGCCCGATCGAACCGCCCGCCCGCCCGCCGCTCATAACCGCCGCCGAGGAGCCCCGCGAATTGTTTACCGCAATTAAATTCGACTCCACGCACTCCACCCGCTCGCCGTCGTGATCCAATTGCCGCCCGCCCGCCCTCGCCGGCCGGCGGAGTCAAACGGCGCGCGCGATCCGCCGTTTCGTTCGTTCCGTCGATTCGATTGGATTCGATACGTACATTTCTTCGCGTCTTTCTTCGCCCATTTATTCCTGGGAGGGATCCTGTTCGAAACAGACGAGTTTCTCCGTTACACTAATCGAAGGAGAGGAGGTGGAGTGAGGAACGATTGAGGATGTCCGTTGGAAAGAAACGATTGAAATGAAACAAATGACTAGCAGGGAAAAGCAACAACAAAATGAGATTGAAATGTGTGGACTGATCAAGAGGGAATCATGAACTGCTGCAATTCCTGTGCGGCGCGACCTCCTCGGGGTCGTTCGGCACTTCGACGGTCGTTGCGCTCGACTCGGGCGTCTCGTGGACGACCACCTCGATGTTCGTGAGCTCGGGATTGTCGACTGCCGTCACGTAGCCGTCTGAAGGCAGAAATTATTCGTAAATGGATTAAAGTGAGCCGCTTACAGTCGGAATTCGCGTTCTCCAGGATTCTCATGAGCCGCAGGCAGATTTCGGCGAAGGAAAGCCGCTCCACCGGCGACGTCTTCCAGCAGCCGCCCATCAGTTCGTACCTTCAACCAAGCAATTAGAAGAATAATGATTGGTAGGGGACTCACAAGTCCTCGGTGCAATAGGCGGGCTTGTGTAATCGTTGGCCCTTCTCGAGGAACTCCAGCACTTGATTGTTCTCGAGACCCGCGTACGGGATCTCGCCGAACGAGAAGAGTTCGTAGAGCAGCACTCCGTAAGACCAGCTGCAAGAAAAAGTGAAAAGGAAGGCTGTGGAGGACGTAACGTACACATCGGATTTGCTGGAGTACTCAAAGTTCTTCAACGACTCGGGGCTCATCCACCGCACGGGCAGACGACCGCCGCGCGTCGTGTAGATGAGGCTGTCGGCCAGGCGGCACAGGCCGAAGTCTCCGATCTGAACGCAAAGCAAGCGATGAAGAATGGAAAGCCGAGAGCACCTTGCAGACGTTGCTCTATTCCAGCAGAACGTTTCGTGCGGCAACGTCGCGGTGAATGCACCCGATCGAGTTCAGGTACTCCTGCAAAAAAAACATTAGAATGCACAAGAAAAAAGCAAACGAACCAATCCATTGGCAATTTGCCACGCGAACGAAACCAAGTTTTTCACCTTCAGGTTCTCTTGGCTTTCGGTTCCCTGAACAACTCAAAAGCAATGAAATGAGTGAAGTTGGAGCGTACGTGAACGATTTGGTTCTTCCGTTCCCGAACGAAGTGCAGCAGATCGCCCCGACTGCAGTACTCGATCAGAAGCAGCGGACTGACGGCGTCTGCCACGTAGCCCATGAGGCAGACCAAATGCGGGTGATACTTCAGGGATTTCATGAACACGATCTCCTGAACACCACTCATTGATGAGAAGAGGAGGAGAACGAACCTTCTGGAAGTCGGCGCGGGAGTTGTCGTCGGCGAACGGCGGCAGCATCTTGACGGCGACCTCGCAGTCGTGGAAGTTCGCAACCGAAAGGACGTCGTTGTACACGCGCCGAATGCCCGCGTCGCCGATGATTTGGCCTACGCATTGTACGAAGTTAATGAAAAGCATGTTAGAAGGAACGAACCGACGTAAACGTCCGCAAAGGCGCCCGATCCCAGCTTTCGATTGTAGTGAACGATCACGTCCTCTGCCCTCAATTCCCACGGGTCTGTTGGTCTGAACCGAGCGGTGATTGAACGATGAGGAGCGGACGAACCTCGGCGGCTTCAAATCCTCCGCATTGAGGTAGTGATTTCGAGTGACGGTCGTCAAATTCGCCGCGTGCACTCGCTTCCGACCGGCCGGCCAACAGAGCAGCCGGTCGGCCCACGTGCGACGTCCGGCCGCTCGCCGGTTGCGATGCCAACAGCAGAAGCCGCAACAAACGGCGATCAGAAAGATCGTACCGCCGACGAAGCCGAGGATCAACCCAACTGAAAGCAACGAGAGCAGTGAAACAAAAAGAGAGAAGTCACTTACGCGGCGTGCCCGGCGGCGGTGGGTGAGGCGGAAAAGGCGGCCCGCCCATGCCCTGAAGCGAGAAGTCAAATGAAGGTGGCCGCGGAGGCTTTGGAGGCGACGGTACATTGTAATTGAAGACCTTGACGCCGCCCGGTGGGTAGTCGTGGTCGCCGTGGCCATCTTGCGGCTGGTGCGCCCAGTAGGGCTCCGTTTCGTAGTTCCTGCAACCAGCGGGATAAACGGAAGAAAAAAGAATTGATAGGATCTGGAGCAATAGATTGGGTTCATTTAACAGCAGCAACTCGCCGCACCTGGCCAAGTTCTTCCACTCTTTTTCGTGCTCCTCGTCCGATCGGGACCAGAAATCAGCGGAAGCATCCTCTTTGTGTAGCGCTCTCGCCTTCTTTGGATTAAACGGCGGTCCCATCGTTTAGATTTCAGCGGTTTGGAGCGAATCGAAGCGAGCGGCTCATCGAAATCGGGAAAGCAGAAAAAAGTGATTTGCGACCGTCCCACGTGCGCAAAAACGAGCGGACGAACGGGCGGCGGAGTGCGGGAGTGTGCGGCGCGGGTGTTTGAACAATAACCGGCAGGTCTTCGCTCTCGCCCTCACTCGATTCGAACGGGACGAACGATCGAAATCGGAAGAGCAGAGCGGGCTGCCGCACTCGGGCGATCCACTCGTTCGACTCACGTCATCCCGTTAGGTCGATACCCGGCGGGTTGGAGGGCAGTGAGTCATGGGATTTGTTTACTAAACGAGCGAACGGGCTTCCGTTACGCTTTTTGCTCAAATTTGTTTTGCAAAAACAAAAAGGAACGGCCATTACTCATTTTTGAGCTGAGGTCATTAGAACGCTCTCGCGGATGCATAAAGTTAGTGAAATGCGAACAGAAGCGTTTATAAGCAATTTGCACGCGGCTCTGCAAACTTTAAACGCATTTGGAAGCAGTTTCGCATTCGGACAGCAAGAATTGTGTAATCTCTCAACATTCACGTGCTGTTCAAGTCCACTCGATAAGCACCAAGAACTTACGGCAAACACTCCTCGCACTCGTCCCAATCGATGAACGGCGCGTTGTCAATGCACGGCAAGAAGGAGGCAAAAAACAAAGCAAGAACATAGAGTGGAACGGGAAAGTCCGTTCTTAGTCGGAATCTGAGCATTCTAACAGGCTTATCGATTGAGACTACAAATTAGAGAAAAGTTTCCATCAACGGCCAATTAGAACGGCGTGATCTCATCCCATCTTGCCGCTTCTTTCTTTCGAATTCACGGCAAGCGAGAAGAACGAAGAAGCAGGCAGACTGTTCGTCGGGATTGTTTGCGCAAAGAGCGGGACCACCTTTCCGGTCTCCCAATTGAAATCGAGCGAGCGCGAAGAAAGACGGCCGGTGGAGTGCGGGGTCAAATGAAGACCCTCGGAAAGTGTAGTTGGACGCGGTTCAAGAACACGTGGGCCGAAGGAGTGTAGGCGTCAATTAGCCGGATGATTTAGCGTATTCGGGAGAATAAAGAACCTATTTGTCTCCTGTTCGTTAGAAGAATTCGCAGCTGGAAGCAACACAAATCAACCGGCAGCAAGGCCGAAAAGCAGACGAGGTTGGGAGGGGCGTGATTTTAATCCAATAATTAGGGACGTCTCTCGCAACCCACCGGTCTCCAGCGTTTTTTGTCGTTTGCTCCGCTTTGAAGCAGCCCTCGAATCGACTGATTTCTGTACGCCTCTGGTGTTTGTTCGTCTCTGGCTTTCTTCAACGCCTGTTCTGTTCTGCCCATGTGAACACCCACTTCTTCCTGCATTCCGACTGGCTTCTCTGCCCACATTGTATTTCTACGTCCTTTAACGCTCTAACCTCCGCAGTCGACTCATAACCTCGCGAGACACAACCCCGAAGTTTTTTAATCGCCGTTTCTTTCCCGCGCCGAAAGCCGCCGCCTTCCCGTCGGCAAACGAACGGCCGCTCTCGAAATTCGCGGGTTTGTTTGACCGTCGGATCACGCCCGCCCGCCTTCTCATCGCTCGTCGCGCGGCCGACCGGCAGAAGGTCGAACGAGGAGAAAGCAGAACGAGGAGAAAGCAGAACGAGAACGGAAGTTGCCTGAATCATCGATTTTCTTCCGAACCGCGATTAAAGTAGGGCACTGACGGCAAGGATTGGCACAAAAACGATGGATGACGGAGCAAGAATCTTTCGCTCGCAGAGCCAAAAGAACTAACAGATTTGCCAGGATCGATCAATTTCGAAGCCACATTGCCGGCTTTGATTTTGTGTGAACGACCAGTAAAAATTGAAGCTTGTTCTCTCCTCACTTTGTTTGTTTTGATTCAGTCAAAGCCGTTTTCCGTTCACATTCACGTCCGCATTCCATTCGCGCCATCCACTGGTTTTCTTCGCATTTGACGCTGCGGGTGGGCGGAGGCGAAAGTTTCGAGCGAAACCGACCGGATCGTCCGCCGCCGGTCAGTCGGGAGTCAAACGGCGATAATCGGCGTGCGGAAGATGGACGAAGCTTTGGGTTCAAATCCACTCAAATCGCCCAAATATTTGGGATCGAGTTTTTTCGCCTCCACGGAGATCGAAACGAGTCAGTGGACGTCGTGAATCGCCGCTTGAAAGCGAAGGGATGAGCAAACGGTCACTTCGGTTCGTTGACGAGGGGAGGATCGAAGAATTGAGACAGTTGGGTGAAAGCGAATGCGGTGAAGTTGGCGGGCAGTAAAGCCAGTTAGAAACACGATTTCGATAGTTGTTTGTCGTTGTCAAGGACTGCAAGCAACCTTGTTTCTTTCTGCATGATTCATCTCTCTACGATGGACATCCGCATTCCTCACGTCCACCAACCAGAAACAAGTGAATGACGTGTTCGCTAATGAGCTGCCGGAAATAATCGCCGCTTGTCGGCCGTCTGCCGAGGGATGATCGCGATTTCTCCGTGTTTTCTTCCGGCGTTGCGCAGGACGTTCGGCGATTATTCGGGGCAAACAAGCGGAAAATCGACGACGCAATTCTTTTCGTGATTGCGATGATCGCAGGATCATCTCATGTGATCGTTTTGGATCCAAATCGCCCAATCATTCCGCTAAAAGCCTGTGAAATTGATGTTTCAATGTTCCTGCTTGCTGACGGCTAGTTAAAGGATCGTAAACGTGATCAATCGCTGTTTGCTCGAGAAGAACCCCAAACGGTTACCCAAACGCCCTCCACCAGCCGCTCACCTGCGGGTCACTCGCGGCAGCAAGCAAGCAGAAAACGAGCTTGCTAGAAGGCGAGTCAAATACAAAGCCGAAAGCAAAAGGAAGAAGAGAGCGGTCGGCGGTAATTTGCGCCGACTTGACGTCAAGGACTTCCGATCGGGCGCCCGGCAAGCGAGCGGCGACTCGGCGGAGGTTCGTGTAATGAACGTGGGAAGCGGAGGCGAGTGAAAGGACGGAAGGGCGGAGTGTCCATCCGCGAGTACGTGAACAAAGAAGCGAGGAAATGAACAACGGTTTCCGTTGAGCGCGCGCACTTGTCGGAAGGAGGCGGCGGACTTCGAATTTCGATCTCCGTTTCACTCTTCGTTCGAAATTCGAAGGTCAAAACGATCGATCGGATGAAGCAGATGAATCGGTGCGGCGAGTTAGTGCTTCTTCCGATTTACCGCCTTCTTGAATATTCGTGCATTTGACGGCTGTTAAGTTCGTTTGTTAACCTTATCGTGCCTTACTTGTCGGCTAGCTCGTTTACTCCAGCCATTGCGGTCTTCAATAAGTCAGTTTCTAATCGCTTAACCGCGTCCACTAATCTTTTTTCTGGCGGATGTCCAGCAGCGTTCGCCGTGCGCAGACGTGTGCTGGAGATCAACCAAATGCGTTCTGCTTTCACTTCCACTCACCCATCATTCGTCCTCGTTCGTGACGTGGCTCAATCAAATTCCGTTCAAATGACTCCGCCCACGCACTTTATCGCTTCCCCAGTTACTTCTCTTTGCTCGGTCACAGTTGGCTAGCGGTCGTCTGCTGACTCATCGCTTTCTTTGAGTCGCTGCTGTGTGTTCGAAACAAAACGATGACCACCGTCTTCCTTGAGCAGTCGAATGTCCGCGTGTTCGTCAAGTTTTTTGGTCATTCCGTGGATCTTCGCCGAGCGACTCCTCTGCCCACCGCCCACCGATCGTGTTCGTTAGGCGGCGGGGCGCCGTAAAACAAGAAGACGACGAACGAGTGGGTGCGCGGCAGAAAGGCGAGGCGATGAGGACGCTCAAGAGCCGCCCGTCTTCCCGTTTGTTGCCGCTTCTTCCGCGCGGCGCGTGGGCGGCGGGAGTCGTCGATGGGGCGCTCGAGTGCCGTCCGCCAATCTTCTTCGTCAACACGCGCGCGTCCACTTGATTTCCGCACACTCCTCTTCGATCACGTCCGAACGGCTAGCGGACGAGCAGAAGCCGTTGGGCGGACGAGTCACCCGCCGGCTTCCTTCGAGGACGAGCGGCCAATCGACGCCGTGTGGAGTGTGTCTGATGACTTCTGCTTTTTGGTCATCGTTTTGTTGCTGCATGACCGCCGCCTCATTGTTCAAAGCCGAGTGAACGTTTGCAAACGGACGTCGAATCTTTTCTATCGAGTGATTTGTGCTTGGAAGGAGCAGGAGAGCAACGGGTCCTTTCCCTAGCTCTTTCACCTTCGGCTTTCGTTTGATTTTTGCCTTGAAGCTTGGTATTCCATGGCTTGCAACTCGTGTGCTCTCCTTGCACTACGTCGAGATCGCTTGAAACCCTTGAGTTTCGACCTCGCCGTTTCTGCTTCTACTGCGCTTTGAATGGTTGCTCTTCTGTTTACGCTGTTCGCTTGTCGCCGTTCTACTCTAGTTTGCCCGCCTGAATCATTTTGAACGCCTACTCAAGTTCTGACGACCGGCTGACCTTCAAGCTAGATGAGATCCGTCCACTGCAAGCCATTGCTTCCGTCAACCGAATGCAACAATCCGCTTCCTTTCTGTTGACTCCCACCGCGTTTCTTAATGAGTTCATCTCGGGGGTTGATGGGCGGCGAGGAGTCGAACCGGCCGGTTGGTCGGTCGAGCGGATGCGCGTGATTCCCGCAGTTTGTCGTCGGAGTCGCCGAAGGACCGCCCCGCATCGATGGACGACCGGAGGCGCCGCCCACCCACCATCGAACGGTCGATGCGACTCGAAACCGCATTCCTTTGCTCGATTTTACCGCCGCCCCTCCCGCCCGTCGTCTTCTTCGCCGCTCGCCGTCTCGTCGGCTTCATTTGGGCGTCGAGGCGGCCGACCGCGCGGCTTGGGCGACGATCCGCCGTCGACGGCGGGGGTTCAAAAACATGCGCGCGTTTTCCTCCGCGAATCGCCCCCGCCGCCGCCCTGTTTGCCCTCGCCGCCCGCCGCTTCCGCCCGCCCGCTCGCCGCCGGCCGCGCGGCTCGTCGACGATCGCCGCGAGTCGAGCGGGCGGGGTGGGCGAGCGGCGAATGTGTGACTTTCACTCATTTTTGTAACCGCGCCGCCGTCGCCGCCGCAAGGAACCGGACAAGAACACACGAACGCGAAGACGCCGGCGGGCGGCGCGCGACGAAACCCGGTTTCCGCGACGCCGCGGCATCCGCACGGAGTTGCAAATGAGCGCCTCTTCCCCCGCGTTTGCCCCGTACGGGCGGCCCAATTTAAACCGAGAGTCTAATTGCTTCGAGTTCAAACCGGGATGGCGATCAATCCTCTTGCTCTTTCTATCTCTCGTCTGTTTACTCGCTTCAATGATCGTCGTGAGGACCCGGCTGGTATCTGCGATCGAATACTCGCTTGTTTTGTTCCAACTGAAGCTTGATACCAGCGATCAAATCTTATCTTCCTTATTCCCCGTTACAAAAAGCAGCGCGTTCCGTCGTCTTCGCTCATTCGGTCAGCCGAAAGCCTCCTTCGCTCTTCGCTCGCTTTCAGCCTCCGAGCGGACGGGGCCGCGTGTTGTTTTGATGGCGCAGTGGATGAGCGAAAGTCCTGCCCGCTCGCCCGTCCACTCGCTCTCGCACGAACGAAAGCCTCGGTTTGTTCCCGACTTGATTGCGCGTGGACGATCTCGTCGTTTATACGCGGAGGCAGATCGAAGCCGAGGGGCGGGATTAACACGAGTCGAAGTCCAACCGCCAACTTCTTCTCGCTTGTTGCCCGCTCCACATTCCTTTTGCCCTTGTGCGTGTGTTGAACTCTTTGATTGATTCTGTCGAGCTTATTTACCTCATGCTTCATTTCAGTCCACCCCTCTCGCAGCATCCAGCCGCCCATCGAAATGCGGCTGCCCCACCATCTCCTGCTCACACTGCTGGCCGCCCTCGGTCCACTCGCCGACTGTTGCATTGGCGGCGGCGGCGGAGGCGGCAGCGCGTGTTGTCCGGCGGCTTCCTCCTGTGCGCCTTCAGTTCCGATCTGTGGCTCGAGGTGAGTCTTGGCGATCGAGGGGGATTCAAAGGACAAGTGCAATCACTTTGTTCTTGGTTTTCTTGCTGCCCATTTACGGAGAGCTCGGCGAGCTTTCACTTGCCGCTCCAAACGACGGCGTTTCGCAACCGCTCGCTCGACTCACTTTCGCCGTTCAAAAAGCGACGATTAAACGGCATTAATGCTGGTGTTCCGCCGCTGCTCTGCGCAATCCTTGCGTTCTTGGCGGTCGGTTGCGAGGGAACGGTCGAGTCGACTCGGTTGCATCGGCGAGCGGGCGGGCGTTTAATCCTCCGCTCACTTCCTCAACCGAGCGAGCGGACGGGCGAGCGGGATCGATGGCGAAACGCCAAGAAACGTGCCCGCAATTATGAGCGATTGCGGGCGGGCGGGAGGCAAATCGGGTGCGGCAATCGTTGGCGCGGGATTTACGGCTGCATTCCGCAAGAATCAACGAACTTGTTTCTTTTGCTGCATTCCTTTGTAACTCTTCGCAGAAGCAAGAGCGAGAGGAAAGTGCGATGAAGGGCGATTTGACTCAACATCGAAACTCATGTTTCTCAATCAATAAAACAAGCCGCCAATGATGCCTTCTGATGTGGCGACACGGGCAAATTGGCGGGTATCCCTCGCTGCTCTCCATCCACCGGCTGTTTGTTTTGATGACCGCCAAAGGTCAAAAACACACGGGCGGGCGGCTCGTTTCGGGCGGCGCCCTCGGCGGTTCGTCTTCGCGCTCGTTGGCGGCGGCCGGCCGGTTTTCCTCGCCGCCGAGCGCGACGGGAAGTCCGACCGATCGGCGGAGTGGACAAAAGCAAATATTTTCGAGGAATTGTGAAGAAATCTCGGTGGGCATCCTTGAAGGTTTTTTTGTGGGAAAGTGCGGGGAATGTACTCGAAATTCAAGCATAGAAGGAAGAAAATTTTCTAGATCTTGCCAAGAATCAATTGACCACCGCTGCTTTCAGCTACGGCAGCTACTCGTCGTACTCGGCGGGCGGGAGCTACGCGGCCCCGGCTGCGAGTTACCCGCGACCGCTGAGCTACTCCGCGCCCTGCGCCGCCTCCTCGTCGGCCGGTGGATGTGGCGGCGGTCCCGCGCTGCCGCCGGTCGCGATCGCCGGCGCTCCCGCGGCCATCGGGCCCTCGTACGTCTCGGCGCCCATTAGCAGTGGAGGCGGTGGGTACGTGCAGAGCCCGCAGTACTCGGCGCCTCTCCCGCCTCCGCCGCCGCCTCCGCCCCAGCCGGCGCCCTACTCCGCGCCCATCCCGCCGCCGAATCCCGGCCCGGAGCTCGAGACCAACTATGAGGACAACAACCAGGTGAGTCCATCAGAATGCAGCAGATTGAATTGATGACTTCTTTCAGCAAGTGAACCCGCCCTCGAACTACGGCGACAACCAGCCGCCGCCGCCCAACCCGCCGCCCGCACCGCAGGCGCCGTACAACGAGCAGAACACGGGCGCCGACTACAACGAGGCGACGGCGAGCGTTCCGCAGGCCTCCGTTTCGGCGCCGCTTGCCAAGCCCGTTTACGACGGGCCCGGCTCGACAGCGGCGACCGGCGCCGGAACGGCCGACTACACGGACGAGCAGAATTCCGTTGCGCCGACCGGCGACGCCCCGCCGCCCTCGCCCTCGGGAGCGGCGGACGACGCGACGTTGAACTGCGAGGACGGCGAGCTGCGGAAGATCGTCGAGGGCGCCCTCCTGCAGTCGGGCGACAACCTGGACGCCGCGCGCAAGATCGAGAGCGAGGCGGCCGCCCGCTTCGGCGGTCGCTTCAATTCGATCGTTTCGAACTCGGAGTTCGCGTACGTCAACTGGTACGGCAAACGGAATTGCCAGCTGCGAGTCAACGATCGGCACTCGTTGACGTGGGAGGATTGATCGTGAGCATCCCTCCGTTATTTGATCCCTTGTATTCAACTCCTCACTCATGTCCCTTCCCTCCACTTCAAACTTCTTTCTTCCTCCTTCTTGTTTGTGCAATCACTAATTCATGAGCAGGCCTTTCGGCTGATCGCTGGCCGCCGCTCTCACTCATTCGAAATTCAATTAAAATCCCTTTCAGCTGTTAGTCCCTCCCAACGATCAAATGTCGTCTCGTTTCTCGTCTTCTTCCGCCCTTCTTGCTTCCTTTTCGTCTTTTGGTGCTCAAATGGATGCGTCCGTCTTTGCTATGGCAACACTTCCTTCCTCCTTCTCTTTGATTAGATTGCTGCTGTAGTTGTGCGTGTTGAACGAAACGAAAAGAATAAAAAACATTTGAAAGACCACGAGTTCCACCCGCCCGCCCGACCGACCGGCTGGGGGATTAGTCAGCCGACCGACCGACCGCCCCGACATTCGCTTCCTCCAAATTCACCGGGGATCTTTGGTTTGGTACGAGATTTGTTAAAAGCGAGGAAGTAATTGGGTTCCTTTGTTCCTTCTGGTCGTTCCGTCGGCTTCTGCTCGTCGACCTCCGGCTTTTGCTCCGTCGATCGTCCGAACGGAAAGATTTATTGAAGGCCTCACAATCTGCTAGCTGGAAGGTCACTTGGGAATGGAACAAGGAACTACTCATGAGACAAGAAAGGAATAAATAGTGGAAGGATGGAAGCTTGTGGACGGTCGGAGCGAAAGGCGATTCGTTTGTGGATTGCTCGTGTGATTATGCCGAGTCTGTGCGGAGTGTTAACCGATGGAAAAAGGGAGTGCGTGCTCCCCGCATTGCCGCACAATAACCGAGACGGGACGTCGCGCAGTCGAATGGCAAGGCGGAGGCGAATTTGGAGGAATGAATCGAAGCGAAACGAAAGAAATGAATGGACGGTCGAGTGGGTGATTGATGGAGGAGAGGGGAGTGGACGAAACGAGCAGGGGGAGAGTTCAGTTGAACAAGTGGTAGGACTGCGTGGGCGGTTTGCCGATGGTGAACACGCGGAAGCCGATCTTCTGCATCTTCGTCGGCTCCAAGAGAATCCGCCCGTCGAACAGCGACGCCGGCTTCTTCATCGAATCGAACAGCCGCTGGTAGTCGTAGTTCTGAAATTACCGGCGATTAATCCATTGACTTCTTTGTGCTGAATGCGGGTAATTGCGGACGTCCGGTCGTCGGCCTCCGCAATCAATCGGCCGGCTTTGTTTCCCGAAAGAAGTCGGCAGGAACGGGCGGAATGACGCGATTTGAACATTCGGCCCGGCGGAAACCTTTGAGTGTTCGTTCGAATGGCCGCAAATTGGGGGAAAGCAGCGATTTAATTGCGGGGGCTTCGCGGCGGTGGCGAGTGATTTCATCGACGGAAACAGTCGACCGTCTCGCGTTGTCTTCGAAGATTATCCGCCGTTGTTCCTTTGCCTTTTCTGTTCCTCCTAATTGTTTACGCCCGCAAAGACATCACCGCTTTGTTCCGATTCGATTGTGGCCGCCGGTGGGAACGTGAACCCAATTTTGCCCACGCGTTAATCTCGTTCGTGATGCCGCGCGTGTTCCCCGGGCAACCACGACGAGGTGCAACTGCACAAGCACGCCGCCGTTCCAGCGCCGCTGAATGCGGAAATACAACGAAGATCTCCGCTAATTGGATTGACGGCCAACTTGAAGCAAGCAGAAGAAGAAAGGAGTGAGTGGACGCCCGGTTGGGCGGACGGGTTGTTCCACCCGCGGGTCCAAATTCGCCGCACACGTGCACAAAAAGCTCTCATTAGGGAAGTCAACTGTTGACTACAACCTTTGTGTCTTTCCCACCAGAAATTCGTGTGGTCGGCGGGGCCAACTCATTCGAAAAAATTGTCTACTGTACGTGCTCTTGCACGAATGTGCAGCGAACACGCGATTTCTTGCCCAAAACAATCGAAAAAAGTGTGTTCTGCCGCCGATTTCAACAGCCGGCCGCGCGCGCGTGCCGTCGATTACGCAAGCGGTAAACTTTTGGACGAAACGGCGCGGTGTTTTCGGTCGTAAAACCGTCGGTAATCCCCCCGCCACCGCTGGGGCGTACGGTTGTTCGAATGTCATCGCGGACGTCGTCGCCGCGGTTGCAATGCGCACGGCCGACCGGGCGATTAGCGAAATCCCCCCGTTGCCCATCAGCCGGCCGGCCGGTCGTGCGGGTAATTCGGGGCTTTTCGTCGGTTGTTTGAAGTGGGATTAAAATGTTGACATTTTGACCCATCGGCCTCGCGATCCCCAAATGGCATCGAAATGGGAGTGTAATTACTGCCTTCCACCGAACTTCTGCCTTTTCAATGATGTCAAACGGATTCCACCTAACGGATCCCCCACGTCGTATCCTCTGTTTCCCCTGATCGCTTACCTTGAACTCGTCCCACTCGGTGAGGATAACGATCGCGTGCGAGTCCTTCGCCGCTTCGTACGGGTCCTCGTAGACGCTCACCAGCTTCTCCACTGCAAGAAAAAGGATGAGTGAGAGGTTTAAGGTATCGAGCAGCCGTCTCCGTGTTTCTACTCACCTTGTGCCTTGTCGCAGACGGAGTCCAGATCGTAGCGGATGGTCTTTTCGGAGACCTTTGGGTCGTAGATGCACACGCGTGCTCGCTCTTCGAGCAAATGTTGGGCGATGCTGATGGCCGACGACTCGCGGGTGTCGCCCGTGTTCTTCTTGAAGGCGAAGCCGAAGAGCGTGATCCGCTTGTCGGTCACGGTGTTGAACAACTCGGCGATGATCTTGTCGGCGAACCGGCGCCGTTGCCAGTCGTTGATTTCGATGATCGAGTGGAAGAAGGACGCCTCTTTGCGCAGGTTGAGCGACTCGCACAAGTAGACCAGCGAGAGGACGTCCTTTTGGAAACACGAGCCGCCGAAGCCTGAAATTTCATTCGATTATTCCCTTGCTCTCGCGAGTGATGTGTTTCGAATTTGCAGAAGAATTAGGTGTTTATTTTTGCCGCTTTTTCTTTGCGAACACTTCCGGCCGGCCGCCCACTTCTTTCGTCCGCCCGAACGGAAACAAACCGCAAAAAGCGGCCGAAACGCCCGAGGCAATGCGCGGAATAAACATGCATTTATTGTTAGTTTGGTGCTGCTGTTCCTCCTCACCAGAAGGCGAACGGATTACCACCCACTCACCCACTCGACTTCTCACACCTCCGCCTTCGTTTTGATGTGCTAATGTTTCGGTCGTTCGGTACGTGACTTTTGGAAACGAGGCGAACAATCGGCCAAGAGAACGGAAAGCGGGGAATAAAAATAGCCGTCGATCGTTCTCCCGCTCTCCGCACAGACATTCCGATCGGTTGGTCGGCCGAGCAGCGGATCGAACGACCGGCTCGGCGTCTCGGCGATCAACAGCGCCGGCGGCCGGCAAATGAAATGCGTGCGGCAGAAGGCGAACAGCGAGATTGTCGGCGGATTACTCATCGTTTTTTGCACTGGAGTCGTTCCATTTGCAACGCCAAGCTTCTTTCCTCGTCGCTTTTTGGAGTTGCTGGGGCTCGGCCCGTCCAACCGCAGAGAGTTCGAGAGACTCGCAGAACTGTGGTCTTTGTCGTTCGTGCCGTGCAGCCTCTTTTGTCTAAAAGCTAATCCAAAACGAATGCACTTTGCTCGTTCTTATGAACGCGGAGCATGTGCTCACCGATGGCCGTCGTTTTTGCTTCGAATCGAAAGAAAAGCGGCGAGCGGTGCAAAGAGCGGCTCGTCGCTCGAAATAGCCAGCCGGCCGGCGGCATTTCGTTCGAATTGCTTGTTTGCATTCGGCGGCTAATTGCGGACGCACGGAATGAAGGGCACTAAAGCGGGCATACGGTCGGTGTGTAGACTAAAGGACTGACCGAATTGAAGGGCAAAAGGTCGGGCATTGATTTCGCAAATCCGGCCGCCAACTTTTGGTCTCTCGGCTTTCGGTCTCTTGCGCAAACTTTGATCACGCCTTTCATTCAGGCCGTTGATTAATTAGTCTGCTCTGTTGTCCCCATTGTTCCGCACTCTCGGCCGTGCTTTGGAAACCTTTTGTTCGCTCAGCATCGGTTATGAGCGGAGCCAGACGATCCGCCGGGCCGCACGGCTCTCAAAAGCGAGATTCTTTTATTCCGCCAAAGAATTTGCGCATTTTGCTGATTAAATGAAGCAAAAGATCGACCGCGTTGCGAGATTACGGTCAGACATCTGCCGGAGATGAGGAAGTGGACGGAACGTCTCTTAATCCCCGCAAGCCCCGCAATCAGCGTTCCCCTTTCGACATCCCGCCGACCACTCTGCTCGGGGCTTCCGCTTTGTCTCCCGCGGGCCGTCTGGTTACTCATGCCGCCGCCCGGTCGGCGAGTCACACCACTCGGTGGAAGTCATCGAGCGTGGCTAATTGGCGCGTCCCGTGGTACTCGTCGAATTCCACGTACCCGACCGACCGGCCACAACATTCGTGGACACGCGCTGCTGCTGGTGTTTGTTGCGAGGCCAGCCGAAGCGAAGCGGGAAGCGAGCGGCGGGCGGGTAATTGGAGCGAAAGAAAACAATTCGCCGCCCGCCGGGACGGCCGGCCGAGTGTTCCGCGAACTCGCCGAACGCGCAGCCGACCGAAAGACCAACCGAGCGAGCGAGCGAGTGGCCAGACGGCAGCTCGATTGTTTTTGAGTCAACTAATGTGCGAAACGCATTCTTCCGCATACTCAACTCGAGAAATGGCCAATGGAAGGAAGAACTCACCAACGCTCGCTTGAAGAAACTTGTTGCCGATGCGCGTGTCGCGGCCGATCGCGTGCGCCACCTCCGTCACGTCGGCGCCCGTGGACTCGCAGATGGCCGAGAAGGCGTTGATCGACGAGATCCGTTGGGCGAGCATCGCGTTGGCCGCCTGAAAACAAAGAAATGTTGGTTCCGTTCGAGGAATTGCGGGCGGCTTTGGTTCGCTGAACCGCCAATTAATTTTGGGTTCTGGGAAGTCCGGTCTCCACCCTCACACCCTTTTGCTTCCGGTCTGGCCTCACCGTTCAGGGGGTGAATTACGCGGACTCGATGGTCCACCTGATTCCCTTCGGCGGTTGTCACGAATCGAAGGGACTACCCCGCATTTAAAATTCAACACTCGTTCATGACGTGTCGTCCACATTGTGACAGTTCGAATGGACCACAATTTGCGGGAATTCGTGAGTGTTGCGGATCGTGTTTTCGACTTGAATTCCGACCGACCGCAACGACGCGGCGAGTACGGTCGAATGAACAAGAAGCGGCAAGGAAGAAGCGAGGAAAGAGGAGCGGAGGGAAGGGGAGGACCAACAGAAGGCGGCCCGAACGGCTCCTCCCCCTTTTCAAAAGTTTTCCGTCGTGTTCGCCGACGGCACGGCGCCGTGCCGCTCGGATAGCCGCCCGCCCCGTGCGGGTCGATTTAAAAGCTCGCCGGTGCTCCCTCGAATCCATCAGTTGCTCCCCGTTTCTGCAGCCATTCACTCCGTTCTGCTCCTCGTTTGGTTCTTTTGGGAAGCAGGTGGCATCGCTGACTAAACTCCTTCCAATCCTTCCGTTCCCCCACCCATCCGAAATCTCCTCTGGAGTGTACCGTAGGAACGCTCGGCTGTTTGTGACTGAAAGGATTCCCGCCCGGCTGCCAAAAGCAGCCGCCAAATCCGCCGGCCGGCGAGGATCTTCGGCTTAGCGGCCGCTTTTGCAGCTCAAAAACACCCGCATTTCGTGCGTCATCACCGCCGATTTCTACCGTAAACAACGAGGGAAAGGTGGTGTTTTTGGCGATTCTGCCGCGCAACAAGCTGACTTGTCCGTTCCAACGACCAAAAGCGGATGTTTGTGACGGCTTTCCAGGGATTTTGATCGACGGAGCGGTGGGTTTAAAAGCAGGGAGAAGCGGCGAGAACAGTGAAGCGTTCCACTGGCCAATAACCTCTGTTTGAACTCACCAATTTGGACAACTCGGAAGACCACGTGTTCGTCGTGATGATTCGCTCGCGCGGGAACCCAGTGCTCGTAGACGGCGACCAACGCCGCGACGGCCGCCGCTCCGTCCTCCGACGTCTCGCCGCCGATGAGCACGCGGTCGGGGTTCGAGAGGTCGCGGATGGCCGTCCCCTCGGCGAGGAACTCGGGATTTGAGAGGACCTGAAAGCAGCGGGCATTAGGTTCAGGAGATCGAGGGCCAATGCGTCAATGGATTCGACGAATGTGCGGGGGATTGTTTATTCTTGCCGGCCGTCCTTGCCCGCCGGGCTGTTTATTTCTGGCCGGCGTGTCGATCCGCCGGTCTGGTCGGAAAAACCGCCTTCTTTTTGCTCGCCCGCACGCCCGCTCGCACGGCGAGTGGCCGTCGTTCCGTTCGGCCATCGTTTTGCGTTGCTTTTGCGTCAATCGTGTTCTCCGTTTATTCGTTTTGATTTGCTGCGTTCACTCATTGCTAATCGCATCGTTTAAATTCAGGGTTCGAAGCAAACCGCTTGCGCAAAATGGCGACCCTTCCGCTCGTTTCGTTGCTCTTCCTTGCGGCCGCCGTCTGCTCTTTCGGCTGCATGATGGACGGTAAGCAGAATGAAGCGAGAAGTTCAGCTGATGATCTCTGGTGTTTGCAGAACGAAAGCCGGGCGTCGTGTGCCTGGAGAATCAGAATTTGGACGTGATCGCGCTGAACAGCCAGACGAAATGGCGCTCGCTGGTCAACAACCCGGCCGAGGGCTACGTTTCGAGCAAGACGATCCTCGGGCCGGCCAAGAGCCGCGTTCTGCTGTCGCTGCAGAACCTGACGTGGTCCGACTTCGACCGTTTCGAATACAACGCCGGGCAGAAGTGTTTGCACGGGAAGTTGCGGGTAAGTCATCCCATCAATCCCCCTTTCTCTACTGCTTCTCGTTTAAGGTCCATGTCGATCCGAAGAACAACCAGAGCGAACCGAAGGAGCTGTGCAACGAGAAAGGCGCCTCTGCTGTTCGTGAGCAAGGAGAACGAGATCAAAATCGAGGAAGAGGTCGCGCGCTACGCCACGGACGTCCTGAAGTATCAAGCCGGTGTACACGACCGTGACGCTGCTGGAGAAGGGCAAGAACCCGTACGGCAAACGCCCCGCCTTCAAGATCGCCGTCCGCCAGTCCATCGACGGGATGATTAGCGAAATCGCCGATTTGTACCAGACGGGCGCCGTTCTCACGTACGTCCCTCCTTTCTTCCCTCCATCCCCTCATTTGCGGCTTGCAGCTGGAGAATCACGCCGCCCTAAGATCACCGAGTACGCGCAGTGCGTCGGTGTCGATCATCCAACCGAACACGTGCAGTGGGGACGTCCTCAAAGTGCAGTACAGCGGCCGCACGGGCCCGAACGGCACCGAGTTCCGCGGCGGTGACGCCACCCCGAAGACCATTCCTCGTGACTACATCAGCGTACGTCCACTCTCGACTACAAACACGCGTTCATTCCCCGTTCTTTCGTTCAGAACTTCCAGCAACAAGCGAACGACCTTGTCGGCAACGAGAAGGTGCAGCAGAAGCGCCTGCTCGGCAACGAGTACCTCGACTTCTTCTACGAAATGAACGACGAGCAGCCGCCCAAGTGGAGCGTCAGCTGGACGTGCCACGTGTACGCGAACGCCGACCTGGACGAGATGGACCGCAAGCTCTTCAAGCCCGTCCTCTTCACGCAACGCCCCGAGGAGATCCGCCGAAATGTCGCCCGCATGTCCGTTCCCAGCGGATGCGACAACTGAGCGGAGGGGACTTGTTAAGAAAAGAATTGTGGGCATTCCTCCCCTTGTTTGTTAATTCAATCAACTCCCAATAACCACCCCGCGCATTTGCCGTCTTCCCTTCAATCTCTCTCGCTCTCTCGTAGTCCCGACCGCCCGAACAACCACTCGAATCCTAAGATATCCTCTCGCGCTCTCTCGCCTCTCCCTCTCCTCCTCGGCACTTTGGTTAGAATCCGATCGTACGTGTGTTGATCTTCTCGAAATAAATTCCCGTAGTGAAGGCGAGCTCGAGGCGAGTACGGTCGAATGCGTGCAGTGGGATCATTAATTAACGAACTAGCGAGCAAACGGCGGCACTTCGAGCTTCCGGTCCGCCTGTTCGGAACGAACCGGAAGTCCAAAACGATCCTCATCGCCCAATTACCGCCGCCTAATTGGCCGAACAAACGAGCGAAAGAACTCACTTGAAAGTGGAGAGTCTCGTTGCGTGCCTGGGCCTCCTTGAGGATGTGGCCGATGCTCTCGGCGGCGCGCACGGGCACCGTCGACTTCTCCACGACGATCTTCGGGCTCTTCGCGTGCTCGGCGATCGTCCGCGAGACGGCCTCCACGTACTTCAGATCGGGCGCCATGCCCTGCCCCCGTCCGTACGTCTTCGTCGGCGTGTTCACCGAAATGAAGATCAGGTCGGCGGAGTCGATGGCCGCCGGGATGTCCGACGAAAAGAAAAGGTTCTTCCCCCGCGCCGTCTTCACGATCTCCTCCAGGCCGGGCTGAAATCAACGGTTACATGAGGGATTTGTGGGCGTTTTCAGTGAGTGCGTGACATCCAGTGACACCTTTGAATGGACGGAGCAGCCCTCAAGTAAACCCGAGAACAATCGGCTTTTGTTTGCAGAGTCCACTTTACGAATTCACTGCTTTCGTGTTCCCATTGTTCGGTGGATTGCACACGAGAACAGAGAGGTGTGGAGTCGCCGGACTGAGCTCTTTTAGCCAAAAATAACCGCCGAATGGACATTCTAGCTGCTTGTTTTTGAAAAAAGTGGGCGACCTTTCCGCGATGCTCTTTTGATTCGGGAGAAACAAACAAAATAAATGCGATATTTGATTGAACGGACGAGTGAAAAGAATGTTGAGGCTCGACCCGCTCCGGTGTTTCGTTTCACTTTGCTGCTGAAGACTGCCGACTATTTGCGGCCCGAAAACAAGCCCCGAATTAACCGACCGGTCGGCCGGCATTCATTCGAATTAATCCCTTTTGACCACAAGTATTCAAGGGATGTCACCGAATGGCACTCATTAGCCGGAACGAAAGGGAAGACGAACCTCAAAGATGGGCAACTCGTCCGAATTCCACTCGGCGATCTTCTCCGTGTTCATGTCCACAACGGTCACCGTGATGTCCGGGCACTTGTGCGCAATCATCGCGCACGTGGGCCCGCCCACGTAGCCCGCCCCGACGCACGTGATGTGCTGGACCTGAACTCAAAGAAAAGAATGCATTGGATCGGTTGAGGGTGGAGAACTCGCCTTTTTATTTGCAAACGCCATTTCGATTCGTTTAGTCGAAAGGGGAACCCGTGGAGTAACTGGAATCGAAGCTTGTAATCGACGATTGGACATTTAAGGCGTGAGCGGAACACGCGCAGCAATGAGCAAAACAAAAGTTCGAGAGTAATCGAGCAAGCCGAACACCTGCTGCACGAAACACGCCAATCACTCGCGTAAAACGAATAAAAATTCCAATGCGCGGTCTAAAAAATCCATTAGAACGCTTATCGTTAAACATCTGCGTTGTTTATCGAAATGACATGAGCGCAGACATGACGAGAATAAATTTCCCCATCGAGCGGCCAGACGGTCGCCTCGAATCGCTTGCGGCCGGCGGGGAATCGCCGTTCCGCTTTTTCCGCGTTTCGTCCCGCGTCGCCCGCCCGCCCGCTCGTCGCCGACGTTTATTTCCACGCGGCTTTTTTGTTCCGCGCCGCCGCCGTCGCCCCGCTTGCGTTTTTTGTCGCTCGCGTTGGCGTCCACGTTGCAAACCCGCCGCCGCGCCGTCCGCCGTGGCTCGCCTGCCCGCGTTTGCGCGTCGCGCCGCGCGCCCACGATTGCCGCAAAGCGTCGAAAACCGCGGGCGTTTGCGCGGACACGCGGACCAAAGATTCCTTCGCGCTCGACCTGCTCGTCTGCTTTTTGGCAGACGCGCGCACTTGACGCCGCTTTTGGTCGGGCAGAACACGTGGACAACGCGAACGAAACGAAGCGATCAGAAATCGCGCGTGGGCCGTCGCCTCCAGAACGCGCGTTTGCCCAGCGATGAGCGTGCGGGAATGACGGCAATCAACCGGAGCAGATGGACAAACCAAACGAATAGAGGGATTTTGATGACTTCCGTGAACGAAAGCTACGAAACGAAATCATAAACGCTGCTCGATCGGAAGTCCCGCTTTTATAGACGGCGGAAATGTTGCACTTTGGCGGCGAGTGCGCGGAAACCGAACGTGATCAAAAGTGCACTCGTTTTATTGATGAGTTCATCCCGCCTCCTCTTCCTCGTCGTCGTCGTCTCAAAAGTACACTTCAAACAACGCGCAACCGTTCAAAAAGCCGCCAGCCGAAAGCAGTCTCCGCATTTGGCTCGATCAAACGAAACTCCCCGCCGATCGCCGATGACGTGGGAGAGCGCCCACCTTCGGGCCTCCCGCCCGCCCGCTTCCATCGACGACGACGCCGCGAATCAAACCGAGGAAAAACAAACGGCGGACGCGGGCGGAAAGTTTTGATTGCGGCCGCCGATAAGCGCGGCGAGTCGTGTCGATTGCCGCCGGCTGGACGTCAGCCGGAAGAAGTCGCCCGAATTTCGTCCGCTTTCGGAGTTCTAGTCGCCGTCCCACGCCCTCGTTAATCGCCAGAGGAGTGGGCGGCGGGCCGGCAATCGGCGGAAATCGTCGCAACCGGGCATCAAAAGTGGAGTCGGCTACGAGAAGTGAACGAGGGGATGTTTCCGGAAGATCAAGGGGGAAGGAATCAAAACGGAAGAGGGGAGAACTGAAATCTGTTCGCTGCCCCGAGTGAACAGTCAACTATTGATGGTCGTCGAGTGATCAGAGACAATGGCGAATGAGTGAACAGCGGCGGGGTCAAACTAGCGATCAATCCGATTAGCGCCCGTGAACGATGGACGGCGGATTGTCGACGCGAATCCACGTGAACAAACGAGTCATTCGTGGAATGCAGTAAATGCGAGCACGAACGTCAGGAGCGCTCGCGACCAATTGGAACGGAAAAAATTGATTCGTTTGTTTCGCACGTTTCTTTGCGGAAACATTCCATTGATCGTCTAAAAGAAGTTGAACGAGAAATCTTACGACACGAGCAACGAATCCGTTCGGAAGGCGCAAAGATCGTCCGTTCGATGCACCGCGTTCGGCCTTTTTATATCCGAACGGGCAGTTCGGAGCGATCCAAGTAAAACGAAGAACAAACAGAAAAGAGCGGCGGATCCACTCCTCGATTAGGAGGGCGGACGGAAGAGAGGGAATCGAGGGCAAGTGGCGGGAGCAGTCGTGTGCGATTCACGACCTCCTCCGCCGCTTGCAAGAAAGGAGATGTTTCGTGGATCCCGCTAGATTTGGACTGGCCCCTTCTTCAGAAGCAACTCGAAGATCAACGGACATTCACGAGTTCCTTCCTACCGCCTGCCGATCGTAAGGTTTGGGTTCGAAAAACCGCCGCTGTCGCTCGAATTTCGGCCGCCTTCCGTTTCGATTTCATTTGTTTATCGATTGAAAGGAACGAAATGGTTGCGAATTGAATTCATTTGATCCGAAATACGAAAAGAAATGCAGTTCGATTACAAAACAAAGATAAAGAACGGAGTTGTAGGACAAAGTGGAGAGATTTGCGGTGAATGCAGGGGCGAAAACGATTTGAGGGGGGGTCAATCGAGGACTGTGGAGAACAAATTACAGCGTACTAACGAACGAATCAATCAGTTAAGTAGATAATCGATTCAAGAAGAGAGCGAGAGGGCAGTCTGTACATTCATTTGGCACTCGTGAGTTCCAATTGCTGATTAGAAAAGGAGGGAGACGAGCCTTGAGGTGAGTGGAATGACTGACATTCGTAGGATCGCTGAGGTGAAGAGCGGGGGAATGGGCGGGAGGGAGGGGAGGTCGGCGGACAAAAAGCGGTGGGAAGGTCGTCGATCGCCGTTCGAATCGTCGCGATTAATCTGCGCAATCCAATCTGAAGCGACGAGACGACCGCCCGCTCGAACAAACAAAAAGAGAGCCGACGGTCGAAATCGGAGGGCGATCGCGGAACACGTGGACCTGCACGCCATCCGTCGTTCGCCCTTCGATCCGAACGGTCGGCCTCCAAATGGCACAAGAGAACCTTGAGGGCGGGAAAAGAAGGCAGTTCGGTGGGAGCTGGAAGACACTTTCAATTTGAAGAAGGCAGTTCGAACAAGAGCGAGAGGGGGAGGAACGACCACCGTTGACCACAACGAAGAAGAAAGAAGGGGGACTAGTTAACGAATGACGGTGAATGGACCAAAGAGGAGTGCCCGCAGATCAGACGATGATCGTCGAGTGGGTGTGCGGCGGGACGGGCGGCTCTTCGGGGACTTTCGGGTGGATGATGACGGGGATCGCGGTGGTCGTCGGCGGCTCCGGCTCTTGCGGAGTGCTCCATCTGAAAGCAAACAAGGATCAGTACGAATTGGAGCAGAATTTGTGAAAAAGAAGGGAAATCGAGGGGATTGAACGTTAAATTCGAATCGTAACAGCCGCTTTCCGCATCGATTCGACGCTCAAAGTCACTTTGTGGTCGAAAGTTTCCAAAAAGCCGAGCGAAAAGCGAGTGGAACGGGCGCTCGTCTGGCGGCTTTCGGCCCGTCCGTCCGCACACCGCTTCCCGACCAGACCGGCCGGCCGGCCGCCGTTCCGCTTGCCACTTGGAAGCGAAAGTCAAAAAGAAAGCGGCTGCCCCACAAGCCGGTTGTTTTCGCTCGGAAGGCGTGAATTTTTGGTCACTCGTTTGTTTACGAGTCGGGGCGGTTGGTTAGCGAAAGGCGTTCAGTTGTTGGTTAAGATCGGAAAGATTGAGGTTAGATGGATCATTAGCCGGGGGAATGAGAAGCACGAAGGGAGGGGCAATCGGCGTGATTACAATTAGGAAACGAACACAAGCAATGGGTGGCGGGCGGGCGGCAAGGAGGAGGAAATCACCCGCTGAAGTACTTGGAGAACGCGTTCTTCTCCTTCTGCTGCTCGACCAGCTGGGCGATCTTGTTGTACTGCTCGGTGATGGCGCGCTGGACGGCGCGATGGTTGTGGTACGAGTAGTAGGTGGCCGCGCCGATGGCGCCGAGCAGCGCATACTTGCGCCAGTTCCGCTTCAGATGACGCTTCAGCGACGGGAAGCCGAAGCGGCGCTGGACGCCGCGCACGAACCGCGTGCTCGCCGTGCGGAATCGCTGCCAGTAGGTCGGGCACGTCGCGGCGGAGAATCTTCGACGTGGTGCGGCCGGCGTCGTGCGCGAAGCGATTCAGCTCGTGGGCGGCGCGACGCGAGCGCGGGCCCGGCTTGAAGATGTCGGGCGTCGCCTTTTGGATCTTGTGCTGGATCGCCTGCAGCGGCGACTCCTTCCGCTTCGAAGCCGTGGAGCGGGAGTTGGAGCGGGAGCGCGACGAGGCGGTCGAGGACTTGCGGCTCGCCGTGGACGACTTGCGCGGCGTCGATTTCTCCGGCGACTTCGACACCGAGCGGCGCTTCACGGTGGTCGACGTGCGCGACTTCACCGACGAGGTGCGCGACTTGGTCGAGGGCGTGCGCGATTTGGTCGACGGAGTGCGCTTCACGGACGGCTTGCGCGGCGTCGTGGAGCGCGAGGTGGAGCGCGAGCGGGCGCGCTTTGTGCTGCCGCTCGACTTGGGCGTCGTGGCGCGCGAGCGGGCCGGCGACTTCGAGGAGCCCTTGCGCGAGGGCGTCTTCGACTTTTTGCTCGGCGACCGCGACGGCGTCTTCGAGGGGGCGCGCTTCTTCGACGGCGACTTGCTCGCCGGTCGGCCGCGTGCTGGAGTTTTGGCCTGCAAACGAGCGATTCGAATGCAAAAAAAGAAACGAAAAGAGGACTCACCATTACGCGGATTCGTGGGTCAAACGGCGGGATTCTCACGTCCGTCCGGTTCGGCGGTTGAAGTTCGAAAGGACGGCGGGGGGCGACGACCACGAGGTGCGCACTCGGCGACGGGCGTTTCGTTCGATTCGCGGAAGCCCTAAAACAATCGAGGAGTTGTGAAATGAAGGGGGCATGAAGGCAAGAAAAACACTCGATACAACGAACAACCGGAACGGAACAAATGAACGGAAGCGATAAGCGAGCGAGCGCTGCACTGGAAGCTTCGATCGGCGACTTGCGAATTCAAATTGGCGGTCCACCTTTTTTTATTTACGGCTCGACGCTCGGAAAGTCGTCGCGGAAGACTACGAAAAAGCGCGACGGACAAGGAGGCGCCGAAAGGAAAAAAGCCGCCCGCCGGCGGCCGACTTCATCATTCCGGCGACGCGGCAGAAGAAAAAGCGGAACGAAAACACGAAGAAGCCGCCACAAGAAGAAACAACTGCGGACTTTTGCGCAAAGCGAGCGGCGGCGGCCAGCGGCGGGCGGAAGAGCAAAAACGACGAAATTCTCGTCTTTTTGTTTGTCCATCCACTTCGTTTCGTTGGAGCCGACGGCCAGGAGCCGCTGGAGCGTCCGAATGACCGCGCGACTTCGTGTTTTCTGCTAATAACCGCGCGAAGACCGCGAGCGTCGTCCGCAAAGTGACCGCAAGCCACCCGGCTTTCCGTTGACCGCCGGAACAAAACAAAAACGAAACTGTCTTTGGCTTGTCGACCCCAAACAGGACGGCAACAATCGCGCTTCGAGAGCCCGCGGAAACAAAACGAAGCATGCAGGGCGGCAAAAAGGTGGACAGTGGAACGAAAACCAAACGCATTACACCAGTGAGCGGCCGATTAGCGGCGTTCAAACGACGACGCTCCGCATTCCAAACACCGTTCACTCTCGACGATCAAAAACCTTTCGTTCTCGAGCGAAAAAGGCGAACTGATCGACGCCCGAAAAAACCGAAACGGCCGACGGTCAGCGACGACCGCGAGGCGCCGGCGATTTTTTGGCGGGAACCGCGCGCAATGGACGGCCGCGTGGCGAACACAACGCACCGCCGAGCCCAAACCGAACGCACTCGCGCCGTAAACAAGCGAAAGTGGGGAGGGCGGGCGGAAGGAAGGAGGCGAGTGGACGACGCGGCAAACGTCCGCCGCGCGCAAATGAGCGCCGCGCGATTGCCGCCTGGCCGCACAACCCGCGCCGCGCCGCCCTCTGCCGCCACCGATCGCGATGCCGCGGCACACAACGCGACGGCGGCGGGCGCGAGGAAACTGGACGCCGCGCCGCCAACCGAACGCCCGGGCCCTCGTGCGCCCCTTTTCCGCTCGGCGTTTGGAGAGCGCGGCGCGTCGCGAGCGGCCGTCGAGCGGGTGGGCGACGGCGAGCGAGTGGCGGCGATCGGAGGACGCCGGTCGGCCTGCTGGAGGGCGGCGGCGGGAACTCGGCGGCCGGGTGGACCGGCGAGGAAGGCGAAATGCAAATGGACGAAGAAGTGAGTCAATGAGAAGAAGGAATGAACACAAGGTGACGAGGTGCTTGATTATCGATGGAGCAACTCAACTGTTGATCCAAGTGAAGAAGAAAAGAGTTGCTTTAGCCTTTCCACTCAGCGCGCGTTTACAGCGTCAAGGCCGTCCATCTGTCGAGTAATAAGCGGAACGGGCGGATGGCCTCGAAGTTCGCGGGGACTCGCACGCGTCAGAGAGAGAGGAGTTGCGAATTGACGTATCCAGGCTGAAGCTCGTTGCTTGCGGGCAAGCAAGCGAGTGGTCGTGCAGTGGAATCAGAACGAGGCCTCAAACGAGTAGGTACGAAGTTTACGGAGCCCAAAAGCGGGTTCATACGTTCTATCGTCAAACAAATTCCTCGTTCCGCAATTCCCAAATCGGTCGCTTCTTCTAGCTGCCGTCTGGCAATTGAATTCGACGGAGCTGGCAGACTCTTGAAGAGGCCCTACTGAATAGTCGAGAGTAGGCGGAAAGATTCCTTGCGCATCTTCTGGCACTAATCAGATCGCTTGATCAGCGCCCATCGGACTAATTGGATTAACGGAAATTAAGGAGCGGATTGCCGCGAGCCAAAAATCGCGAGCGAGCGGTCGGCGACGCTCGCGGCAATGACCGGCGGGCGAAAAGAAGCGAGCGGGGGGCGAAAAAGGCGAGCAGAAGGAAGGCGGCGAGCGAGCGGGAGGGCGCCGGAGGAACGAAGACGAACTGCCCGCAACGCGCGCGTCCTCGCCCGCCGCCTCGGCGTCCCGCCTTGCGTCCAGCACGCGGCAAGGGGGCGAGCGCGGCGGCGACGGCGAGCGTAAAGCGGGAGGAAGGGGGCCTCCTGCTCGCCCCTCGTCGTCCAGCGCTCGCCATTCATTTGGGCTCCCCACTCGCCCACCCGCTCGCTCGCTCGCTCGCCATTCGGACCGTCGCGCGCACTCACCACCCGAAAGGCGGCGAGCGGCGTTGCGAGCAGGCGGCCGAAAGAGCGGAAAGACGGCGGGCGAGCGACTCGCGACCTCCGCGCCCAAAAACAACGCGCTCGCCTCGCATTCGAATCGCGAGTTGCGCGGCGAGCGGCGAGTCGCGTTCCTCGTCCGCCAGTGCACCCAACCGCTCGCTCGCGTCCCGCTTATCGCGAGGAGCGGGCGAGCGGCGGAAAGGCCGAAAATTTGGCGGGATTTTCGTCGTCGCTGCCGCCGCGTCGCTTGGGCGGCGAACTCGCCGATCGGGAAAGCGGGACGGGAGCACGAGGCGTCGTCGAGAGCATAAATCCCGCCCACTCCGAGGAAAAAGAAGCTGCTTTGTACGAAACTCGAGTCCAATCGGATTGGATCTCTTGCTTGGTTTCCAGCCACTAGTCGGCCGCTTCACGTCGCTGGGGATTGCTTTGATGCGGCGATTTTGATTGTTTGGAATTGCCTAGCCTTTCGGCTTGGCATTGCAGCACGCGGCCGGCAGATTAGGAGTTGGTTGCGATCTCGATCTGCGAGGCTCCTTCCATCGACCTCATTCGTTTTTAGCCTCTAGCGTTGACTAGTTTATTGTTGTTGTGAGGTTTCGCAATGAAAGGAAGAGGGAAAATCTTGGACGAGAAGAATCTTATGTTTTTTTTGCAAGCATTGAATTTTCTTGATGGAGGGATCGAAGGAAGCAAGCACAGAAAGGACATCGATCCTTTCTCACGTCAAACTTGGGAATGAAAGGAGTGACCATTTGGCGGCTCTCCTCCGTCCGGTCGGCCGCACACGAGGAGCCGTCCGGCTAAACGCAAACTTCGAACCAAAGCGAATCGAATCGAAATTCCCACACGCATCGAGTGAAGCGAAAATGCCCGCCGGCTGCCCAAACACAAACGATCGCCGTCGGTGGGGGGGCGGCAAGTTTCGCTCCAATTGGCTTCGCGGCGGCGGCTGACCGGCGGGCGGGCGACTTCGAACTCGTACAATTTGCTCCGGATTGCGCAACGATTGCGGTCATTTCTGACGTTGAAAAGCGGGCAGTTTGCTTGCTGGCCTCAATATTTAGAGGTTGTTTGTTGCCCTGTCCCGTCATTCATTGCTCTGTTTGACGCTGGAGTGCAATTAGGGAGTCATTTCGCAATCAAAACCTTCAGTCAGCTTCAGCCTACTTCCGCATGCATTCCGCCTTTCCATCGGTTCGTTTCGCCGTCCACTCGCCCGCCTTCCGCTTTGGTTCGTTCGGGTTTGAGTGGAGTCGAGGGAATGCGGGCGGGTGTCCACCTTTCCGCCCGCTCGCCCGCCCTCGCCGCTCATTCATTCCGCCGGGCGACGACCTCCGGGCGGCGGCCACTCGGAACTCGCCGCCCGGTTTTCGGTTCGCCGCCTTCGGGTTTGACGCCCACGATCGCGCGAATCCGCCCGCTCGCCCGCCCGCCGGATGCCGCGCGTCCGTGAGGGCGGCGTGGAACCGAATCGCTTCCGACCGCCCGAACCTCACAGCGAGGGCGAGTGAGTGGATGAACGACGAAAGAAAGTGAATGGAAGTGGCGGCGAGTTGGATTTGAGTCGGCGGCTTATGATTTCCTCTTCCTGCTCTCTTCCGCTCTGCCGATCCAATTGCTTCAATCTTTGATCTAATCAATGAAATTCCTTGCATGCTCATTTGTTTTGCCCTTTCGGAAGTTCGATCGAACACAACAACAAGCAAATCGCGATGCTTCAAGTTCACGATCACTCCTGTTTACCGCCTGCCCGTCTCCTTCGATCATCGTCACTCGTTCTCCACGCATTTCCGGCTTCTTCTCTTCTTTTCGGTTTGTTGTTGCGTCTTCGGTCGAACAGTTGGAAGCCCGGAAGGCGAGTTGAAGGCCGCCCGCCTGCCGGGGATTTCCGGATTTTGTTGGGAATTTCGCCGATCCAATCGACTGCTTTCTTCTGCGCGCCCATCAAACCGAACGATCCGGCGGCTGTTTGGTTTGCGCGAGCGGGAACCCGAACGTTTTTCGATTGTTCGTGACTGCGGGACGTCGCGCAATGAGATGAAGGTGAAGCGGGTTGATGCAAGCAGAGAAGGTTGTTTGGAGCTCGATTTCTTTCTTCTTTCTTTGGATTTGCTTGCCGCGAACTCCGATCCACCGAAACGGGTACCCGCAATTGGTAATGGATCTGAGGGGATGTATGAGTGTTGAATCCAATCGACGGAACGAAACGGCGGATCGCTCGCCGTCTTGTGCGCGCCGTTTGACTCCGCCGGCCGGCGGGGGCGGGCGGGCGGCAATTGGATCACGGCGGCGGGCGGGTGGAGTGCGTGGAGTCGAATTTAATTGCGGTGAACAACCGACGGCGGGCGGCCGGACTCCTCGGCGGCGGTTATGAGCGGCGGGCGGGCGGTTCGAACAGGCTGGAGGTCGTGCGGGAGTTCGCCTCATTGTTCCCGCCGATCCGATTCACTCGCGCCCGCTCGGCGCCCTGTTTGCCTTGACCCGGCCAGAACGCGCGCCTTCCGGTCGGCTCACTCGCGGGCTCCAGGACGCCCGTGACTCACGCCGCCGCCCTCCGGCCTGATTCATGAGGAGGTCGGCGGCCAAGGACGGTCCATTCCGCTGCTTTCTGCCCCGTTTTGACTCGATTCCCTTGATTTGTGGTCGTGTTCTCGCCTTCTTGCCGCCCGCTTTACACCGCCCGCGGGGAATGCGGGAGAAGACGGGCGTAATCATTTTCCATTCTTCTTTTGCTCGTTGTTGTTCGGAGAGCCTCTCGATCTGAAGGACTGCCGGCGACTTCCGCTCGGAGCGGCCGTCCGGTTTGCGCAAATCGTCCTCAGGCATTTAGCCTTTGTTCGTCTACCCATCGCGTGTTCAGGTGACCGATCTCTCGCCCCCGAATCCCCTCGACCGGGCTCACCTAACCTGCAGCTTTCCAGCGATGACCGCGGATGGCAGCGTCGTGCCGGTGGTGCTGCGGCGGTCGGCGGAGCGCGCGCGTCGGCCGCCGCTCGGCTTCAGCATCGTGGGCGGGCGGGACTCGCCGCGCGGCCCGATGGGCGTCTTCGTGCGCTCGATCTTCGCGCACGGCGCGGCGGCCGACTCGGCGCTGCGGCGGGGCGACGAGCTGCTCGCCGTCAACGGCTTCCCGCTGGCCGGCACCACGCACGCCGAGGCGCTCCAGGTGTTCCGGCTGGCCGGCCGCGGCGACGTCGTCCTCCACGTGCGGCGGGCGCTCGGCGATCGGCAGCACTCCTCCGGCTTCCTCGGCGATGGCGCCCACCACCCCGACTGCCCGAAGAGCGGCCGCCGCTCCGCTTCCGCCGACTCCTGCGGGGAGAGGTGAGTGGGGGGTCAATTGGCTGCAATCAGCGGAGGAAACGGAAGGAAGAAACGTGTTAGAAGCGGGGCGAAGGAGGGGGCAGAGGGGAATTGTTGTCAGTTTGATGGTAAAAGAGGCAGGGCAAAGAACTACAGAAAAGAGCTTAGCGGTAAAATTGAATGTGCAAGGAGGTACAGAGGAGGACCTACAAACTGTGGAGGGATCACCAACGACGACCGAAAGCCGTTAATCGAAGCGAACAGCGAAAAGACGCCCGCAGACCCCGCGGATCGCACGGCTCATCGCCCGCAACAATCGAAAGCATCCCTCGGCGATCAGGTTCCTCGCCGCGCGGGAGTCAACGGACGGCGTCCACTCGACTCCGATTGTTCCGCGCATAGAAGCAAATTGCCTTCCTCGGCGCTCTACGGCGCTCTCCAGCGAGCGCGACGGCGAGCGATGGGCGGCCGGAGGATGCGGGTGAGCGGGAGCTGAAGAGAAGGGACGGCCTACAACTAATGGGGCTGAACACTTTTTTTGTTTATTCCGAGTAAACCATTCTTCACTCGCTTGCTTTCAGCACTTCCTGCTGCGGACGAAGCGGCGGCTCGGGCGGCTGGCGGCGGCCGGCGGCAGTCGGATGGCGCGCGCGAAGGTCGTTCTGAAGCGGCGGGCGGCCGCCGACCGCCTCGGGCTGGGCATCGCCGTGGAGAGCGACGAGGCGGACGGCCGGTGAGCGCCCGGTGCAATCAATGAATCCCCTCCTCGTTGCAGCGTGCTGGCCGTGCGCGTGGAGCAGGTGGACGCGGGCTCGCCGGCGGCGCGCGCGGGCGTCCAGCCGGGCGATCGGATCGTGCGCGTGGACGGGCGCGCGCTGGACGGCCTCCCGCGCGCCGCGTGTCTCGGCCTCTTCCAACACGCCGCGTTGATCACGACGCTCACCATCGTGCCCGCCCAAGCGTCCGTTTTCCGTCGGGCGCGCGCATTTTTTGTTCGTTTTTTTTGCAGACTGGCCGCCCCGCCGCCCGACGCGCCCGCCGCCGAGCAAGCGGGCGGGCCCATCGCTGACGGTCGGAGAAAAACGCGAGGAACGACGGACGAAACCGCGGACGAAATGAGCCGTTCGACGAGCCCCGACCGCGAGCGCGACGGCCACGCGGACGACGGGAGCGACCGCGGCGAGGACGACGATGAACGCGCAGAAGATCCCGAAAATCGTGAGTTTTCCAATTTTTCGTCGATTCCACCCGCTTGCCGCCGTTTTTCTCTTGCGAAACCGCCCGCCTCGCCCACCTGCCGCTTCCTCCCGCCCGCCCCCCGTGCTCTTTGACCCACTTCGCCGCCGCCCGCCCGCCGCAATTCGAGCGCAGAAATCACCCGCCCGCCGCCGCGCGTGAGGACGGGCAAGGGCGGCGGCGAAGGAGCGTGGGCGAGCGTCTTCCGCCCAAACGCGTCGACGTTGCGGGGAGGAACGGATGGAAATTTTTCTTGGAGGAGAACGCGGACGAATTCGGGAATTTTCTCTTGCGTTCGCTCCGTTTTCTAGCCGCGTTTTCTTCCGTTCGACGGCCGATCGACGCCCGGCCGCCGCATCAAAAACATGCGGAAGGGAAAGCGCGTGAATTTCGCCCTCGCCGCGTTTTGTTCGCGCCTGCCCGCGCGGTCGGGCGGCCGGGCAGGAAGGCGGGTGGAAGGCGCGTGGAAGGCGCGAAAGAAGGCGGCCAGAGGGCGGCGAGTCCTCCCGTGTGGGCTCTTCGGCCGTCCGCGCGGTCACTCGCCGCCGCGTGTTCGTGGAGTGTTTTCGAGCAATTCGTTGGAATTTTTGGGGTAAAAGACACAAAAACTGAACGTTTTCTATTCGAAGCGATCGACGCAATGCGTTATGGCCACTTGCTGACCCCGCCGCTCGCCGGCCGCATGCGCTGGAGCTTATTTTTCGGCCGGGTTGTTTGCGATTTTTGCGCGCTTTTCGCCGACCCTCGCCGCGCTTGCCCGCGTTCTCCCTCTTTTTCGTCTGCCCGGCGTCCACCTCGCCGCGCCGGCCGGCGGTCATCCGCGGGCGGGGATCAGCGCGGGCTTATCGCCGGCCGCCTTTTTTGGCGCGTCGGCGAACTTTCCCGCGTTGCTCATCGCCGTCCGGCCGGCGGGGCGAACGGCGTCGATCGTCGACGGGCGGCGGGTGAGTGGGAGATAAAAAACGCGCCGATTCATCGCTTTCTTTTTGCTTCGCCCTTGTTTCGCCGCGTTCCCCGCGTTCTCCGCCGCCCACCGCGCGTCCCGCTGTTCGCCTCGCCGATTGGAATTGCAAATCGACGCGGATGGGCGCGAATGGACGCTGGGGGACGCCGCGGTAGACGCGATAAAATCCAGCGGACGTCGCCTCTTTTTTGATTGATGAAAACCGTCCGAGCCGCCCGAGCCGCCCGTCTACGCCGCATAAAATCGCCACGACGCTCACGCGTTCCCGTTGCAGATCGCCGCTCGTTCCACGCGCTCGTCGGCAAGTTTGATGCGAGCGCGCGTTCCGTCGACTCCACGCGTCGCTCGTCTTCCGCCGCGGCCGCGCCGCTCGTGAACGCGGCCGCCGCGCAGATGCCCGCCCCGTCGACGCCGCCGGCCGCCGCGGCCCGCGACTACGAGCCCGTCTTCCCGCGCAACCGAGGTGAGCGCTGGGGGTCGGCCGAAGGGTTGTAATTCCTGCGTGTTTGCTGCAGAATCCTCCGTCTTCGAGCTCATCCGCCAGTTCGACTCGCGCGCCCAGAGCGGCGAGCACGCGACGAGCGGCGGCAGTCGGAAGAGCAGCGTGGCGAACTCCAGCCCGCCGAAGGAGAAGGACGAGCAGAAGAACGAGACACTCGAGCAGCCGGACGACCGCGCGGACCAACCGACGACCTCGCCGCCGCCCCCGATCGCGCAGTCGGCGCCCTGCACGCTCGAAAGTGAGTGGCTTCCCGGACAGCCGCCGTAGTCCAGTGGAGAAGGCGACGGACTTCCGCCCCACAGATTTCTGTGATCATTCGCCTCTTGCAGACCTCTCGCTGCACGAGCGGCGCGCCTCGTTCGGCGCCCTGCCGCTGCCGGCGGCGCCCCACTCGCCCACGACCTCCGAGTCCTCGTCGGGCGTCCATTCGTTGCTCTCCGCCACGACGAACGACGCCCGGTTTCTTTCGCCCGTCGACAAAGAAACCCGCGGACTGCGGAAGGCGCTCGTCCACGAGGCCCCCACCGACGACGAGGTGAGCGCGGGGGACCGTCGGGGTGTTGGGCGGGGGAGCGGCGTGTGGTTGGCGAATTGACGGTCGGAAGGCGGGGGAGCGGAGCGTGGAGCGAGTGGACGGCGGAAGAAAATGGATGACCGGCAGGAGTGATCGCTTTTGTGTTGTTTTGCTCTCTCTATATTGCAATCTCCCGAAACATTCGCTTTGAGTGAATGCTTGCAACTTCCGCTCGTCTCTATCGGTCTTTCAATCAACTGGTGGTCAGTCACGAGAACACACGCCAGAACCCTTTCTCCAGAACACACAACTAATCCCTTTCTTGCAGGTGGCGACGATCCGCGCGTTCCTGGGCGCCGACTTGGCCGCCTTCGAGCTGTTCGGCGTGGTGCTCTACCGGCCGCGCTCCTACGAGGCGGGCAGCGTGGGGCTCATCCTCACGGCGCACCCCACCGCCGGCCACGCCCTCGTGCAGCGCGTCGTGACGGCCGGCATCGCGGACAAGGACGAGCGGCTGCGGGTGCGCGACGTCCTCTTCTTCGTCAACCACAAGTTCACCGGCAACGTGAGTTCGGGGCGGGCCTGGGGGTGGACTCAGGGTTACGTGGGCGGGTACTCATTGCTTGCTCGTCCAACTATCTACTGCTGGTTGAACTCGTACCTGCGCGTTGGGTAATGCCACCGCTTACTTCCTTCCATTCTTCCTTTTGTTGATCGATGCAAAAGACATGAGCTTTCTCCTTGCTTGCATGTGCCGCCCCGCCAATCCACCATACAGCTCACCGTTCCGCTCGTTGCAGGTGCCGATCCAGACGGTGCGCGAGTGGCTGAAGGCGCCCTCGCCGCACGTGAAGCTGATCGTCGGCCGGCCGCTCGCGGCGCGGCCCTGAACCCCGTGGTCTCCCCCATTGCCCAGATATCCCCACTTCGATCCTCTAGTTCCCGTCAAATGGATGCCTCTTTCTTCAGTCTAAAGCCGAATAAACACACTTCTTTCTGCACGTGTTCCGTCGGCCGGTCACTCCGCCCGCCCGCCGCTCGAGTGGCCGCGCGGGCGGTGAGCGGCGGGAGCAACGAGGGAAGAAGGAGAGCTTTACGAACCGCAATGAGCGCAATGACCGCTTCGAACCCGAACGGAGCGAACCGAAAGGAAATCCAATCGTCCCGTCGCTGCTCGGAGGTCACGCGCCGCTCGAGAGCAATTCGACGGTGATCGCGGCCAATCAACCGACCACTCACTCGATTGCACGACGAACGCCCGCCCGTCCCCGCACTCCCCAACTGTCTTGCTGAAATGTCGCGAATGGCGACGATGTTCGCGGAAAAGGTGAGCACTCCCCCCACTTCCTTCCGCCTGCGCGCGTGTCCACGGGGCGGCCACTCGAAGTAGGCGGGAACAAAGGCGCGCATTCACGGCCGGCCGCCTTTGTGCGGCGGCGAATGGCCGGCGGGCGGGCCGACGGGCGGTGGAGCGTCGGCCCAGCCGGCCGTCGACGTCTCCAGCGATCCCCGGCGGCCTGATCGATGCGCCTCGACCTGCACGTACTTGACCGTCGGCCCCTGGAGGGCGCCCGCGCGGCCGGCCGGAGGTCATGGGCGGCGGCAGTTTGCTGCGAGCATGCGCCCGACCACGCGCGTCTGCTGAGCTTCCTGCGCCGCGCCCCCGCCCCCGACCAGATGCACGTGGTGGCCGTCGAGCCGCCGGCCACCGAGGGCGCCGAGGGCGCCGAAGGCCGAGAAGTAGCCCGATCTCCGCCCTCTTCTGTCCGCAGCTCACTCTCCCGCTTGCAGACGCACGTGATCACCCGCCAGACGGAGACCAAGACCGAGGTGGTCGTCGTGGAGGCCGCCGGCGCGCGCTGGATCGACGACCGCGATGCCAAGTGAGCGCGGGGTTGGGGGAATCGAACGGAGAATTGTGGAGTTTTCGGTCTGCTCTTGGTTCGGCGGGGAGCGAGCGTACTGATGGGTAAGAGCAGACAAAAAAGACTCCTTTTCTTCGGGCAGTTTAGTGCGTTCAATCCATTCGTTTCGTTTTGCTCTTCACTCGCCAGCAACCAATCGCCCAACCCCCGCCGGCTTGCAGGAATTCGGTGGTGGTGGCGCTGACGGCCTTCTACGCGCTCGTGCTCACGATCTTCGCGCTCATCTTCGAGCTCTCGCACCTGCTGGCCGCCGAGCGGCGCCGCACCGTCCACACGAAGGACCTCGTAAGCCGTTTGGAACGCACTAGATGAATGAGCCTCCTTTTAGTTCTTTGGCGTGTACATGTACGGCGTCTCCATTCTGTTCCTCTTCTACTGCTACGTGGTCCTTCTGCTGCACCCCCGCTGGCAGGTCACGATCCTCAAGCTGCGCACGCTCGTCCAGCTGAGTCGCGTCGGGTGAGTCGTGGAGGGCGGCGTAGTCCAGTGGAGAAGACGGAAGAATTAGCCGGTTGTCACCTTACAGCTCGGAGGAGTCGAACGACTCGCTGGACGCGGACGGGCGGCCACGTGTGGAGACGAGCGTGCAGCGGCGCGTGACGCACGACTCGCCGAGCGCCGGCTCGCTGTTCCTGCGGCTCGGGGCCGTCGGTGGGCGCCCCGCTCCGTCCCGTTCAATTCCTTTCGTTCGTTGCAGTGTTCGGCGTGATCGGCACCGTCTACCACGCCTTCAACGCGTCCCTGTGCGCCGGCGACGAGCTCTGCCAGCCCGCGACGGCCGCCATCGACGCGCTCTCCATCGTGTTCATCTTCACGCAGATGCACTTCGTGTTCTGCAACTGGAAGATCTCCATCACCGGCTCGCAGACCCTCGCCCGCTTCGGCACCATGCACCTCGTGGCCGCCAACCTCTGGACGTGGGTCCGCTACGTCCTCATCGAGGAGAGCGTCATGGACCGCGAGATCAAGTGCGTGCTGGGGCGGTAGGGTTTTCGGGGGCTGCCAGGGGGTTTCTCGTTTCCAGCAAGAGGACTGCCCTTTCCTGCGTTCGAGCCAACTCTTCTTCTGGCGAGTGCTCTGCGGGCATCAGCCTGCTCACTCACTCGCCATATTTCAAACTTCTCCGCTCAACCACCCGCTCACACTCAATAACCAACGATCCCTAGAGAGATCTTCTCGCGGGAGGGCAACGAGCACGCGCAGCCGCGGCACGTGTTCGCGCCGGCCGGCCCGTCGGGGGCGCCGCACACGCGCTACTGCGAGGGCGCCGAGTGCCTGCTGGGCAGCGTGTCGGAGATCATGTACACGTGAGCGGAAAGAACAAGCAGGAGATCACTCAATACTCGAAATAGATCGATGGTGGAGTACTCGCTGATCGGGGCGGCGGTGATGTTCATCGTGTGGCGCAACATCGAGCGGCCGCGCGTGCCCACGGTGTACGTGCGGCGCAAGCACCAAATCCGCATGGACTGCTCGAAGACGACGGGCGGTCTCTTCTGCGGGCTCGCCTTCCTCGCCGCCACCTTCACCTCGATGGCCCTCTTCTACGGCTACACGCTGCTCGGACGGCCGCGCGTGGCGGCGCTGGTGTTCGGCGCCACGGACATCGGCCAGTACCTGATCGCGTCGGCGGCGTGCGTGTACGCGCTGTGGCAGATGCGCGCCCTGCGCTACTCGGCGCCCGCCCGCCCGCACACCAACCCCAACCAGGAGCTGCTCGACCTCATCCTCCTCTCGCTCGGCCTCAGCGGCGAGCTGCTCTACTCGGTGGCCGGCCTCGTGGGGCTGGGCGGCGACGGCCACTGGCAGCCCCTCTCCGTCGTCCTCTTCGTCGTCCACCTCACCCGCATCGCCCAGGTTCGCGCGTGGGGCGGGGCTCTGGGGAACGGGAGGTGACGTCTCGTGAGTGCAGGGGACTCACGATACCTTCCACAAGCAGCCAGTCAACAGACATCTCGCGGAGGGGCGGGCAGGTGGGAGGGCTTCTCTCTCTTCGAACACCAGAGTTCCCCCGTCCACTCACCAGACAATTCACCGCCCCCATTGTAGGTGGCGCTGCAGTCGTGTCTGATCTACATCGCGGGGAAGCTGCGGGTGCACGGCGACGAGGCGCTGCGGCGCTCGCAGCCCGGCAAGCAGGCGATCACGTTCCTGCTGCTGGCCAACGTCGCCATGTTCCTCATGAACCTGCTGGAGTCGGAGAAGGCGGGCGTCAGCGAGGCGGTGGTCAACTTCTACGGCAAGAAGAGCTGGGTCTTCCTCGTCCGCTCCTTCAGGCACGTCCCCTGGTTCTTTCTCTTCTTTCATTTCCCCGTTCAGTCCGCTGACCATCTTCTACCGCTTCCACTCGTCCGTCTGCCTGGCCGAGGTCTGGAAGAACGTCTACACGTGGAAGGCTTAAGTCTGTGTAAATAAACACGCTTTTTGCGAGGGGAGTGGGGCAGCGGGAGTCGAGTGGAGTAACGGGCTGGAAGGCCTCTCCTGCTCGTCGAATAAACGATCGTTCTCACGGCAGACCGCCTACCTTCATTTGACGGCCGTCTCACGAATTAACGCCTGCAGCAGACGGATGAGAACCACAAGACATTTGGGCAATCGCTGCTGTCCTCCTCACATTTCTTTCTTCCGCCGTCTGCCCGCTTCGTCGTCCGTGGGGACCGAAACGGCGTATTGAACCCGCTGGCCAGTCGTGTTTCAAAGCGAAAGGCACCCGCTGAACCACAAGGAGCGAGTGGACGACGGCGGCTTTCTGCCGGCAGTGCACGTACGATCCGAGAACTAACGAGCGGCCGGTGGGCGACGATTCGACCGAACAGCTGGCGGCGGGATTTGCTCACCGCCTGCCCTCCGCCGGAAGCAGAACGGGAGCGAGTGGACGAGTGTTGACGTCTACAAGCTCTGCTGTTATAGTGGTGGAAAGCCGATTCTGATCTCCTGTTCGTCGGCGGTCAATTTGTTCGTTCCACACGTTAACGAGCGAGGGAATCGCGCGTTTCGTTCCTCCAGCTGGTCGACTTATTCGTGGGCAGCGGGCGGAAAGATGGACTCCCAACAGTGCTCTCTTCCGCCCCGGCCGCTCGATTTGGGAGGAGGTGACCGGCATTCGGCGAGCGGACTGAACGATCCCGCAGCCCCTTGGGTGGAGTAGACGGGAGGTCGACACGTGAACGACGCCCACCCGTTCGAACTTCATTGCTCGCCTGACGAACAAGCAGCAGCAGGCGGCATTCAACGAGCACCGGAAGTGAGTGAACCCGACGAGCAACACTGCTCTTTGCTTCCGAGATCAACAGGTTGAGCGACACGAACAAGCGTTCATTCCAAGGCTGACGGACAAAAGAAACGCGCGCTTCTCGTTGCACGTGAGTCGATCGCAGTCGGGGTAACACTCGCGGACGTCCGGTTGGACCAAGTGCGGGAGGTCGCGAGCTTCCTTCGGGTAGCCCGCGGCCACTCCCGCCTCGAAGGCGGACAACTCGGCGCGAATCTCGTGGACGGTCGCCCGCTTCTCCGGCCGCCACCGCCAGCCGCTCAGCCCGCGGCCGCACTCCGCCGGCTCGGGCACCTCCTGAACAAAACGAAGAGGAGTGAGGAAGACGCGGGAAGACGTTCGCGTCGAACAGCGTGGCGTTCAGTTCGCTCGCCTTCCACGAGAGCAATCGATCGACCGAGCGGAACGCGCATGAAGTCGGCGGAAGACCAGCGGTTGCCCGTCAGCGAGGAGTCGCGCGCCCAGCCGTGCGCCCGCCGGTAGACGCGCAGCCGCCCGGCGAACACACGAGTGGCGCCCAGCTGCAGTTTGCAGCACGTTACGTAGTCATCTGAACAAAATAGAGAAGAGGGGACTCACAATATTGCTCGAGTGTCTTCGCCCGATGGTAGATGGCATCGCAGGCTTTGATTTCGGCGACCGCGTTCGGCAAAGCGGCCTTCAGGATTTGGAGCTGCAAAGCGGAAGTTTAAGAAGTACAACAGCTGCTCGCTTGCCTGCAGGACTCCGTTGTCGTAGCCCGTGAAGCCGCGGAACTGCCGACTCTCCATCGCCGCCCACTCCCAGAAGGAACCGGCGGGATTGCTCCGTGTTTCTCATCAGATAGCTGCCGGCCATGATCTCCCAGTTGAAGAAGCGCTCGTAGAAGAGCATGTCCACGCGGTCGTCGATCCACTCCTCGATGCAGTGGTCGGGATTCACGACACCGACGTCCGCGTCCAGGAAGAGCATCCAGTCGACCTCCTGCAGGTAGTACGCGCCCACACAGTGCCGTTTGAGAAGGAAGTGGACAGCGACGAGTAGGTTAGAGCGCGAGTCCGCTTGTCCCGGTGGACGTCGACGTAAAAGAAGGAGTCGTTGGTGGACTTCAGGTAGCACTTCAGCGATGCCTGCGCGAGCTTGTACAGCCTGCACAGAGGTTAGAGGAGAGGAGGGATGAACGGACGGCCGTACCGCTGGTCGTGATCGGCGCTCACTGCCACGAAGACGCCCACGCGGCCGAAGAGCGGTCGGCACTCTTCCATGAGCTTCCGGCGGGGGTACACGCGCTTCCCGGTGGAGTTGGCGGCGGAGGAGGTCGACTAAACGAACAGGAGAGGATGCAATCGATAGAAAAGAACTCACGGTTTTCGGCGTCGAAGGCGTGCGCGGGGGCTCGTAACGGTTGGCGGTCGAGCTGAAGTGGAGCACGAGGACGAACATCAGCACAACGGCCGCTAGCACGACGAACAGCAGGCACGTGGGCAGCCGGCGTCTGACCGCGAACATCTCGGTCGAGTGAGAATCGCCCTGAAAACAAGCGGCTGGCTGTGGAGCGTCTTCGAGGTACGCGGTGAATGGGAGAACGTGTCGTCGTGCTCAAACCCGCAAAGCAGCTGCTCTCGAAAGAGGAAAGAAAGCGGGAATGAACCGGGCGGGTGGACGGAAGGCTGCTCGAATTGAAGAACGGCGAAATCCCCGCCGTATTGATTGCAAAACGAATGGCCGGGTGGTTTTAGTGCGCCGTCTCCGTCGAGGTCAGCTCCGCGCAAAAGTGAGGTCGAGGTGAGTTCCTTCGATCGCGTTTTCTTCGTTCTTCCGAGCTCCGATCTTCAAAGTTCGCGGTCTAATTGAAGCTGTTATTCCGTCGCTGGCTTGTCGTCTACGTCGTTTATCAGGTAGAGCATTCAAACAACCACCAGTCAATCACCACGCCGTTCACTCGAAAGGGCTCCGGCGTGTGCTTCCGGCAAGAGACTCTTGACGAGTTCGGAAGACAAATCGTTCGTGCACTCCGCCTGCAAGAGATTCGCGGTATGTGGTTGGTTGTCGCCGCGTCCGAGGATCGGGCGTGCGGTCTTCCATTTGGGGCAACGGATGAGAAGAATGCGGGTGGTTGTGGAAGGCCTGCGGAATCCCTGTTCAGTCCCCTCCTTCCGGCCGTTACTCACTTAAAAAGCAATCAATATTCAGGCCGTTCAGGTGTAATAGAAGGCGGCGATCCACGAACGTCGAGTGTTGATCGTCGAGGCAATCGGTGCGGTTCGTAACGCGGTTGTAGCTCCCCTCCTTCCATCGCTTTCGCATGTTCCCGTCCGCATCGTCCAGACTGCCGCGCTCTCATCAAGCCCGTGCGTTCGAATCGGGACGCAGTTGAAAGCAGCCACAAAGAATGCAGGGGCGGTTTGCACAACTGCCACCTCTCCGACGGAACGCCGTTGCTTGGTTTTGAGTTGGACGTTTTGATCAGCCGGATTGTTTGTTTTAAGCGACGTCTCCATAATGATCTCATTTGCAACCTTGTTGAAAGCAGTTCCATTCTTTGCTGTTGCAATGGAACGGATTGAGCGGATTTGCGATGAGCACAACCGAGGGCACGCCCGCTCAGTCGCAGCTGTCTGCTTTTGGCCGCACAAGCCACCCATTAAACTCCAGCAACCGAAGGAAATATTTCCCGGTCGACCGCAATCTCTCGCGTCTTTTTCAGACCACCGCATCGTCCGCTTTCATCCGCCCGCGTCTCGTCGAGACGCCGCGCTGCGTGTGGTCCGCCGACGAGCAGCCGGAAATTCGAAGCGATCGTCGATTGAATCAGCGACAGCGTCCATAACTCTCTCCTCTTTTGGGGAACGAATCGATGTGCTCTACACTGCTCAAATGCGAGTGCTCGAATTTATCGGTCTCTTCGAACTTCGCCGCAGGAGACCACACGCGGCGCTCAGAATGACAAACATTTTGATGCCGTGACTTTCCGCTGCGTGTGGTCTCCGACGGGCGGACGTTTCGATTTGTTTCGAGAATTCCTCACGTTCCGGCATCTCTGCTCGCCATGTGGATGCCCAGACGGACAGTCGGCTGTTCGGAGGGGAGAACGATGAGCGAACAAACGATCGGCGGTCTGCCCATCCATTTGCGAGGCGTGAGCCGTGTGTCGTCGGCGATGCAGGACTTTCAAGAACGAAGACAAACAAAGCATGAAGCAGAACGTTTGATGGTGAGACCCGCCTTCTCCGCCGCTCATCCACCCAATCGTCGCAGTGCGAATGGATTGCGGAGTCACTTGCGATCATCGATTGGTCCGGCGTCCAAGCCCCGTCTCGAAAGAAATGGGACGAGCATCTCGTGAAGAAACGATTGCCGATCGATTGAGGAAGTTCGTTGCCACGAGACGACCGAAAGCAACGAGGACCGCTGGACTGCACTCGCATTGATCTCCGTTGCGAACGATCATCAACGGCTTCTGCAAGACTTTCGGTGTGAATAAAACATTTGATCGACAAGGAGTTGATCGAAACAGGGAAGAAGACACGAGTTCTAGTGCTCATTTTGCAGGAATCCTGCTCGAAGAAGAAGGCGGTCTTGCAGAGAACTCTCTGGGAGTGGCCGAACGGAAGATCGCATTGTTCGTGTTCCTTGAGGAAGGCGACAGTTGTGAGTGGACAAGTGGGGAATGCGGACAGACCGTCCAATGAACCATCCGAAGCGGAAGGGGCGACGAGCGCGGGGTGATTGTGTCCAGAACCGTTCGTTCGTTTCGAGCTTGCCGGAAGGAGCGGCGAGATTGGCGGGTTCTGCCCACGTTCAACGGTTTGGTAGAGGGCAACACCCACTCCGCATGCCTGCAGACGAAAGCACACTCGAAAAGCGCCACGAGGCGTCTGGCCGATCGCCGCTGTGCCCACAAACTGCTGCTTTCGTTTGTTCTCTGCGCGGACTCTCGCCGTCCGCCTAATTCGTTCGTCCGTAAAGGCCAAAAGGCAAAACGAACCTGCCGCCCGCGGCCAGTCGTCTTTTGAGGCGAGTGGCGCCCCCCTGACCACGGGGAGCTAGCGGACGACAACGGTGAGCCTCCGACTGTCGAAAAACAAACAGGCGGCCGGTCGACCGGTTACTCGGGCCCGCCTCTCATCTGGCGGCTGCGTCCACTCACCTCCTGCCCTCCACGGGAAACAGAACGAGACCGAGTGGACGAGTGTTGACGTCGGCGAGCACTCGTTTTCGAGGAGTGGAAAGCCGATTTCGATGTCTCCGTGGTGGGCGATCAATTTGTTCGTTCCACACGTCGAAAAACGGGAAAACGGGCAACAATCGTCTGCTTTCTCTGGCTGGTCGACTCGCTCCTGCGGAATGGAAAGGACTCTCAGACAGTTCTCTTTTCCGCCCCGCCCGCTTGGTTTGAAGGAAACGGCCGGCATTCGGGGGGTGGACTGAACGATACGCCGCTCGTTCGGGGAGTGGACGACGCCCGTCCGAATTCCGTTGATTGCCCGACGAACGACCAGCAGCAGGCGGCACTTGACTAGCAAGCAAGGAGTGGAGCGAAAGCGCTGATCGCCGAACGGTAGAGGATTGCGGTCCTCCAGCTGGTCGACTCGCTCGTGCGGCGTGGAAGCAGGTGTTGACCGCGAACTTTCTTCCGTTCTCTGTTCCTCGTCGACTGCGTGGATTGAGAGAAGGCGGTAGGCGTTCAACGAGCGAGCGGGGCGGAGCACGAGCAGACAAATAGAGGGAACGGGGAGGTTGCTTTCTGAAGGGCTCTCCATTCCGCCCTTGAATGTTCGACAAACGTCCCGCAGACGGGCGAGCGGAACGAAACATCTTCTTTGGGAATTCGAGTGAGAGCTGTTCGGGTGTCGACTTCCATTCACTCGGCCTGCTCGCCGTCGAACATCAGCAAGGCCCCGGCAACGTTCTCCACCAAACTAGCAGGCCGGGCGAGCAGCAGTCCCGAATCGACGAGCGGTTGAGCAGTGTGGACGGTGAGTTGGAACCGCCGAATAACTGCCGTCCTCCTTGCTGTTCGCAATCCACTGCTCGACCAGCAGCATGCCGGCGGACGAGTGCGGCGAGGGATCCACATGCATGCGGACGGGGTGAACGGGGAGGTCAACTCCCGCAAGCACTCACTCCAACTTCCGCCCTCTTTTCCGCCTGCTACTCGCCCGTCCAGTCGAGCTCCAGTAAGTCGAGGGCAGCGCCCTCCACGAAACAAACCTGTCGGAGTCAAACCCCCCAGCAGAAGCTCCCGTCGATCGTCGGTCACTCCGGCGGTCGAGGAGTGGGGGCGGGGGCAGTCGGAAAGGAGGGAACGTGAGTTCGGCTAATTTTTCTTCTCGCATCTTTCTCGTTCTTCCACTCGCTGCTCCCCGTCCACTCCTTGCATCGCCGTCCACCACTCGGCGTCTACCACTCCTCGAACACGCGACCAGCAGCCCGAGCGACGGGCCGCTCCCGCTCGCCGATTATTGTGGGCCGCTCCCGGAGGTAGGTGCAATACCGGGGCGACCCGCGTCGGGAGGCGAGCAAGCCCGCCAGCCCAACAGGTCCCAAAAATTGGATAATCTCGATGAGTGCATTTGCACTCGTACCAGAGATTAAGCTGATAAGAACAGTTACTACACTTTGATCCTAGCCAAGAGGCCGAGAAGCGATGCCTTTGCCGTCCCGCGCGGCCCCTGATGCCCCCTGCCGGCCGGCCGGCCGGTGATGGGCGCCCGCCTGGACGAGGGGGGCTCGAAATGGCGGTCGGCGCCCGCGAGAGAGCGCCCGTGCAGCGGGAGGGACACACAGGCGGGCGGCGGGGCGGCGGGCAGCGCGCCGCGAAAAGAGCGGGCGGCCGCACGCGGCGGCGGCGAGACGGCGGACGGGCGGCGGCGTCGGCGGCCGAAAATGCGGAATCCGGGCGGATTTTTGTTGGAATTTGCTTTGCAATCGTTTAAATAAATTGTAATCAACTCGCGAGAGTTCCTTGGACGTGCCGCAACGAGGACGGAGCGAAACGGCGGCACGGTCGAGGCGAAAGTGGCCGGCGGAGTCGAAATTCGCGAATTTCCTCGAGAAATGCTCTTTTCACACACAAGAGAGGGATTTGTTTGTTGAACACGCTGGTAGTAACGTGTTCTTGCCGGTAGTGCACTCCTCACAACGTCCTGCTGGACCACCCGCCGTGAAACGTGGAGAAATCGGCGAATTTCTCCTTTCTCGAATTTCTTCGAGTCAGCGGGCAGCAAGTGAGTTCCTGGTTCGACTTGTTAGTTTATTTTGTTCTATTCTTGCTTGACGATCTTCTAGGGCATGTGCGGGATCGACCACTCGCAGCACTCCTCCATGAAACTGAAGAAAGAGTGGAAATTCTCGTGATTAGCCCTCGATATTTCCCGACACCCTGGAGTTCACCCATGAGCGGATCCTTTCGACCACGAGCAACAGCAAGACGATCAGAACGCACTCGTTCATTCACAAACAGCAAGCAAGCCAACAGCAGAGCAAAGCGCACCAGAAAGAAATCGAATTCAACAGTCAGGCGGCTGGCGGACTCGAAATTCGCGGATATCCTCTTCGGCGACCCCCGTTTCTCCCAAATGAGTAATTCCGCTGTTGAACACGCGAATAATCGACCTTTCGTGCTCCATTTCACTCTCCACGACGTGCCGGGGGACGGATCTCGCAGAGTGGTGGAAAAATCGGCGAGTTTCCACTTGTCGAAATTTTTTCGAGCCGCCGGGCTAAACGGAAGTCCATTGACCGATTCCTTCTTTCAGCGTGATTTTTCCTTGCTTCCCGTTGATGCAGTGCGTGTGCAGCATCGATCACTTGCAGCACTCCTCCATGAAGCGAGCGAAAATCTCGTGAATTCTTCCCCCTGCTCTCCTCCCCCACGACCGACAGCAGAACGCACTCGTTTATCCCCACAACAACAAAAGAATCAAATGTACACACGGATCAATCGGAAAGCTCTTTCATCTGCTCGAAGGGCTTGCGGGCGCGCTTCAGCTCCTCGGAGAGGGAGAGCAGCTCGCGGACGCGGGCGTACTTCTTGGGGTCGCGGCGGATGAAGTAGTAGACGTCCTCGAGCCCCAGCCGGCCCGCCTTGCCCACGTGGAGGGCGCGCTGGCAGAGCTGCTGCACGTACGCGAGCACGACGCTCTCCAGCTGCTCCAGCGTGTCCGCCCGAGGTTCCTGCAATCGAACAGAAGTAAAAGAATTGATTGATCAACGGGGAACTCACCTTCGCCTCGCCGAAGCCGAACAGCATGGCGGCCAGCTCGCGGCGGAAGATCTGCTTGCGCTCCTCGGGCGTCCGCTTCTTCTCTTCCGGCGTCTCCTCGTCGCCCGAATCGAACGTCTCCGCTTCGGCCATCGGCAAGTGGTGAGTGCGCGAAGGACGGCGGACGGCGCGTGGAAGCGAGCCGCCGACGGCGGGCGGGCGGAGTGCCCCCGCGTCGATTTCGCCGCTCGGCGCGGGGTGGTGGGCCGCTCGCAGAGGAAATATCGGCGGTGAGGTGTTTGCTGCTTGATGGGGGATTCACGTGACACGAGTAGCGATTTCAGAAGGAATTCAACGACGCTGTAATCGAACGAGAAAGGCGGAGTCGTGTGGAAAAAACCCGTTGTTTTTACTCAACGCGGCGAGGCGGAGGAGCGGGTCAGTGGTCGTGGACAGCGAGGATCAACTGCAGGACCATCGAATAATCTCACTTGACGTCGGGCTCATCCCATTGCAATCGGCTCGTTGGTCCGGCTACCTCGCCCCCTTTGTTGGAGTAAATCAATCGCTCTTTGTTCCACTCAAACTGCGGAGACCATCGATTCTCGCCTTCCATCCAGCTCGAATGGGTGTTCCTCCCGCTCCCCAGTCGCCCCACCGCCTTTTGCTTGCCGGCAAACCGACGTTTCCCGCACGACTCGCTGGATCGATCGTCCACTTGCCTCTTCGAATCCAACTCTCAGCTGATCGGAAGAAAGCAAACAGTCACACACGACGAATTCTAGCGGCCTCCACTTTCCGGTGGCCATCCGTTGGGTCACAACTATCGGTTCTAATCGGGTGCGTGGAATCGATAGCTGATGGCCACACGAAACGAATCCATTAGTTTGATTGCCGCTCGCCGCTTTCAATCGACATCCGTCCCTTCGTAAAGCAGAAGGGAATCATGTCGCCGCCAAACGGACGAGCAGGCGAGCGGGCGGCGGAAAGTGGCCGGTCGGACGGACGGAGCGGGAAGGTCGCCGGTCGAATCACGGGAACGAATCACGAGCAAAGAAAGGCAACTGGGCGGCGGGCAGTCGACGCTTTCCGTCGGCCGGGCACTCCCGCTCGTTGCGGTCGGCGAGGGGTCGTGGGCGAGAGCCGCGTGTTTCCTGCCGATTAAACACTTTCCTTTCAGCAACGGCGAGAAGACGGACGAACTGCGCGTTTGGTCGATTGATGCGAATGTGATGCGCTCGAAGGACGTGAGGGCCAACACCCGTTGTTCGACTCGGTCGATTGCCTCTGAATGCCGAGCAGGTTGGTTTAAGTGAGGACGGGGAACTAACGTGTAGAAGGAAGATTCCCAAAAAGCATAAAGAAAAGTCTGAATGAGTTCGAACTAACGAAATGATCAAACGACGAATCGTCCCTTTCGACATTTGAGCAAGCCGGCGAACCCTCGAGCAAAACGGTGGAGCGGAATTCGACCGATTGACCGCCAGAACGAAAACGCTGGGAACGTTAAAAGCCGCGCAAACGTCCGCAAAGAAACTCCTCTTCTTTATTAAAGTCGACGAAGAAACGAGTACCAGCTGCGCGTGCAGTGCGAGCAGAAAGGCCACTGAAGTCCATTGCCGTTCTCTGGAGACCAGCGGAATTTGCTTTTCAACCGTTAAAATCAACAGAAACGATCGATCAACTGCGAACTTGTGCGTCGACAGAGTGAAAAAGTCCTTTAACGAAATTTCCAACGACGATGCCGTACGTTTTACACACCGCCGAAAAGGAGAGTGCTTAACTCTCAAACAGGCAATGCATCGCAGCGACGGTTTTGGCAATCGGAATAATAGGCCTGCTGCATGAGGACGATCATCGTGAGTCCCGTGAACCATACACTGTACTGCGTGGGCGGAGAAGCCGAAACGAAGATCGACCAGGAATCGAGTACCCGAACTCTCCATAAAACGACGAGAAACAAAACGCTTCCATGCTTGTCACTGGGTGCCGGAATAGAACGCCTGCAATCATCGGCACGCCGTCAAAGACCTTCAACTTCGACGACGGTAACGCAAAAGACAACGGCGGAATGAATGCCGAAACCGAGAGCAGAAGCCAGGAGTGCCTAAAAGCAGGCATGGCTGCTCTTCGATCAGAGGAGAACGGCTGGCTGACATCCGTTATCAGACGTACTGTCGGAAAGGAACCGGAATAACTTCAGTGTTTCTATCCTTCGACAAAAGAAGCGAGTGCTGCCCGAAAAGGCCGCTTTCATCGCCAGCTTCTGCCGCGCGTTTTTCCGACGCAATTCCCGACTTAACAACGTCAACGACCACCGGAATTTCCTGCTCGCTGACTCCACGACCCAACGCAGAATGCTCGTTCACCGAAGCAGCAACCAGCAAAACGTCAGCGGTCAATCCTTCGAACTGACCATCACGGAATAAGTTTTTCCTTTTCTTTCGCAATCACAAAAGCCCATGAAGGTCGCACGAAAGAAACCGTTTTGTTCCCGTACTTAGCTCGTTTTTGCCCGGGACGGAACATGCAACCCTCCCGTCTTATACTCCGCTCGCCACGTTCATGGAAATCGTGGCAAAGTAAAGAATTTGATTGAAGACACGATTTCCTTGACAGCAATGCACAACTACTAATCAACGAAAAAGCAAGGCTGGCCCCTGGGCAACGACACGAGCAGAGCAACTCGTTCAGATGCGCTGTACACGTCATGCACATTCGAACCGCCGCAGTAAAAAACTCTTTTCCGCCTGCCTTGTTCGGTTGTTGAAAGAAGCCCTCCTTTTTGCTTGTGCGAACAGGCGGCATGAATTAAAACAAAACGAGAGCAGGTTCTGGAAACTATGACGGAGTGGCGCACGCGACGAATCGGGACTGTCGAGTTCATGCCTCTGGTCGAAACTTTGACTCAATTGCTTCTTTAAACGTCTTGCAATCGGGACGTAGTCTACGGAATGGTCCTGGCAAACCGCGGCAGTCGACGGTAGCAGCAGGAAGTCAGCGGCAAACGAACTCATGGCGTAATGTAGAAACATAAGAAAGCAAAAGAATGCGGCAATGGTTGCCTCTCGCCGTGCACGATCTCCCCCGGAATAAAATAAAGAACACGTCGTGAACATCACAACCTCGTCTGCAATGCCATTCTTTTTTGACTCTTGTTCGTTTGTTTCTGGGAAACACAAAGTCCGTTCGGAACAACGAAAAAATATAGCTTTTGATCGTTGGCGTTGAAAAGCCATTCCGAACGGCATCTGACTGCCGGAATAGCTATCGAGAAGAACTCCATCCGCCAGTTATCTGAACCAAAGGACTTGCGGTTCGCTCTCGAAATGAACCGCAAGCTAGACGTCCGTTTCTAAAGCAACGTGAGGTCCCAAGAGGCGGTCATGGAGTTAAATGCTGCAACAGAAAACACTCTACAGTTGGAGTCCAGCTCCTCGAAATCTTTCAAAATTTAACTCGAGCACTAATGCATCAATTCCTACGGAATAAAGCTAGCTGGACAGGCGAGACGTTTCTCCACTGCTTCAATCCACCATCCCCCGCACTTTTCACCCGACCGACCGTCCGCTCCAGCCACTGGCTGTCAAGCAGCGTCGCGGTTGCATGGGATGCAGAATTAGCTGGACAGCAACCACCGTCCACAATCAACAAAGACGCCACTGCGACCATTCGAGCCGGTCGTCGGACGACAAGTGCACAAGCTACTCTTCGATGCCATCAAGGCAGCGACACAAGCAGGATTTTCTTTTCAACCAGCGATCTCCTTGCTGCACAATTCGATCAGCGCCGCGTGCTCGGAATAAATCGACGAAAACGAAACGAACAACAGAACAAGAGAGAATTGTCCCCGTACTCGCTGCTGCAAATTATCTTTACCGCTGCGAATCCCCAAAGCAATAGTCGAAAGAAAGACTCATTCGAACATCATCGAGCTACTAAAAGATACGGAATCGACCCTAAGACCACCTCACCATCCGCTTTCTGTTTGGCCGACGCCCACCGCTCTGCAAGCTCCACGAACGACGGCAACTGCGCGAACGCTTGAACTCCCACTCCGATCAGTCGACCGGTTTGTCCTCCACTTCGGATCATTGCGCAATCCGGCCGCGTACAAAAGAGCGGCGGGAGCAGCGGGCCGCTCATTCCCACTCGCTTCCTCCCGCCGCTGCGGGGTCCGCTCCTCCGCTCTCCGCCTTCATTCTTCTTTCTTCGGCGAGGGGACGAGTGGTCGGTTGTTTCCTCCACTCGCGACTGCGAACGACTTCCACGACCACAATCAAGCTCCTTCTCTTTTCTGTTCCGGCCGGTGGTGCCCGCGCCGTTCGTCTTTTTCGCCGTGTGATTGGTGAGCCGTCCCTCGAATTGACATTGACGAGCGTTCATCGGTTGTCCTCTCTGTTTCAGGCCGCTCTTCGGGATCGCCGTGGTTCCCAAAAATCCCTTCGTCTGCACGATCAGCGGACAACTGCGAAGCAGTCGGTCAACGAGCATCACGATCAAAACGAAGGGGACGGTGAGTAATCGACCATCTTCCTCTCTGCTCATCCACTCGTCTGTTTGCAGCGTGTGTAAATGGATTGAGGAGTCACTTGCGACACGCGGCTCTTCCGCGAGACAAGACGCTCTTCCGTGCGAAAGCGATCGAGCTGGAGGGCGGCTTCTTTCGAGTGAGTTCTCTCTTGCCCAAGCAACGAGTTCTGCAGTGAGTCATTCGTTTTGCAGTTCACCTGGAGGACGTTGTGGAGGTCGTGGAGTTGAAGCTGCGATCGTCGAGAACGACGGCACACAAGGACATCCGCTCGATGTGGCTGTTGTTTCGAGTGAGTTGCTCCCTCTGCCCCCTCCATTCAACTCTTTGCTTTCAGCTTGCGGCCGTCCGGTCCGTCCACTTGCGGTTCTATCGGATGTTCCGGACAAGCCCCCGTCTTGGCGTTCACCGGCGCCTTCCGTCTCTTCGGATCCTCGCCACGGTCGTCCACTCGGTGAGTCCGCCCTCCTTGCGGCAACAAAGTGGTTCATGGACGGCCTCTTTCAGACCTCCGGATTCGTTTCGTCTATGCGCTTCGTGCCTTCGACTACAACCACTCCTGCCCTCGGAAGCGAGCATCTGTGGATGGAAGGCTGCGAACGCTCCCTGCGCTCACCATCAAGAACTCCACTGCCGCCGACTGGTCCTTGTACAGATGTGAGTTCTTCTCCCGTTCTCCTCTCATTCCCGCTGGTTTGCAGTGCGAATGGATTGCGGCGTCACTTGTGAATGGCGTGTGCACGCTGCAACAAGAAGACGTCCGTTTGCTGAACGGGGTGTTGCGAACGGACACTGCGGCAAGAAGCAAGCTCTTGGTGGCGGAAGGACGACGCGAATTGGATCTACAATCCTCGTTTGTGGATGCGAGCGAAGAAGAAAGCCGACTTCAATTTGCTTGTTTCGTTGGTTGAAAAAGGATGAAAATAAACTCGAGGGATGGACGGGCGGTCGAACAGAAAAAAGTGAAACGTCCAACGAGACATCCCCATTTGCTTCTCTGCGACTGGAAACAAGGGGCAGTCGAAATGCGGCCCGCTTCGAGCGTCTTCCGCTGCTTTTTCGATTGCCGCACATTCGTTGCTGCCCACTCGGAACTCGACGGTTTCCTCGTCAAGACGTTGCCGCGTTTTGATGCCTTTGGAGGAACCCCTCCATGGCCGCTTCTTCAAGTCGAAAGTTCCTTGTTCGACCACACGGACAGCGAGTGATCTTCTGGCCGTCAATCGAAGTTCTGCCGCTTTTCCGGTCAGCCCACTTCACGTCCTTCTTTCCACCCTTATCGATTCGAAGCAACACAAGAAGAAAGCGGTCGACAACGACCACAATACGATCGTTCGATCCAACGACTCAAGCCACCAATTAGCGCGTATTTTAGTTGAGGAATTTAACGGCGAAAAGGGGCAGCAAATGTAGCGATGAAAGCAATTCTTTGCGCCGCTTCACAACAACTTCAGCATCGCCATCGGGACGTGCGGGTGGTCAAGGGCGAACCGCTCCCACTTGGGCAGCCGCATGACCGCGTGCCGCTTCCCGAATGCGCTGCCGAAAGCCCTTCGGTTGCGGGCGGTTGAACGAGCTCCACGTGGTCGAGGACGCGGTCGACCGACAGGTGGGCGAGGATCGAATCGACGCCAAGGGAGGAGTGAGGGTAAGATGGAACTCGCCTGCAGACGCGGCAGCGGGCAGAACTCGGCGTCGGCAGCAGGCGAGTGGCCACCGCGTCGAGCCGCTCCACCTCGCCCCGTGTACACGAAGCGGAGCCTCCGCTCGACGATCTCCGCATCGAAGAGCTCGTGGTCGACGGTCGCCTCGCGCAGGCCGGCTGTGAGGTTGGCGATCGGGACGGGCGAGTGGTCCGAGAGCAGCGAACGGTGGATTTGCGAAAGAAGGAGCGAGTAGGGGATGTTCAAGCGGTGGACTTGCATGGAAGGAGCGATTGGCGTCGTCGAAGCTGCGGGCGGCGAGCATCTCGGCGATCTCCAGCGCGGAGAACTCGACCGGCGAGCCGAACAGGCGGATTTCGCAGCAGACGGCGACCAGCGAGTGGAGGGCGGCTTGGTGGACGAAATCGGGGCGTCCGCGCGGCTTCTTGAACTCGTAGAGAAAGGTTGGAAGCGAGCGGCCGAAAGAACCGACCGCTTTTCGGCGTCCGTTTGTCGGCCGCGTTCTCCAGCCACAGGCCGAACTGGACGTGGGCAACAAACGGAGGTGCAGGCGGAGGCCGGCGTGTTCCCGGCGGTCGTCTTCTTCGCCGCACGGCTTGAAGAACAGCCGCCACGTGACGCCAAGCAGCCCGTCCGCGCCGCCATTCGGCCAGGCGGACGGCCGCGTCGAAGCGGAGCGCAAAGTCGGCGAACTCCCAGCGGTGGGCGCGCGCTGTCGATCCGCGCGACGGAACGGCAGGCGAACGCACACGAAGACGGCGGGCGCGTGGCGGAAGGCGTTGAAGTGGGCGCGCCCTCCAGTCGGATGCGAGTAGTCCGGCTGTCCGTTGGTTCGTGGTTGGGACACGAGAGACTCGAGTTGGACGTCGGTTAATTGGCTTTTTGGCCTCAACTGCCGGCGGACGAGAGCGGCCTTATTGTCCGCTCGCCCGCACAGCAGTTGTTTCTCACTCTCACACACAACAGCGTCCAGCTCGGGGGCCGTCCGCTCGCGCGACACTCCGGAGATCGCAGACGGCTTCTGAACGAACGGCAAGCAAAGACAGAAGTGTTGAATGCTTCCCTTCACTTACGTTTGCGCTTGGTGGATCTCCTGTCCGCCCGTTCCACCCACGCCTCGCACTCGGCCGCCAGCGAGAAGCCGGGCGCGTTCCGTCCCACGCACACGTGCAGCGAGCATTTGGTGGCAATCGAACGCTTCAAGGCCACAGATTTTCGTTGCGAACACAACAGAAAGTGAGTCGAATCGAGTTGCTTTCGACTAGCAACCACGATCGAAAGGGAAGCGGGAATTCGTCACTCATTTATTCGGACACAACAGCAGAGAACGTAATGGAAACAACAAATGCGTGTTCACAACGAACGGAAGGTTACTCGATGCGGCGGACGGGGATCGGCTTCATGCCCTCGAAGTGGATGGGCGCCCATTTCTTCAGTTGGGTCTTCAGCGGCGCCTTCTCGATTTGCTCGTGGAAGCTCTCTTCTCCTTCGACCAGCTCACAGCACTTGCGGAAGGCGAGCAGGCTGAGCAGCTTGAGGGAATCCGGATTGCTGGAAGCAGAAGGAAGAAATGAAAGAGGCGAGGAGCGGATTCACCGGAACATGCGACGTTCGATCGGGAAGCGAGTCACCAGGTGGCCGTTCTGCCGCTCGCCCAACGGGTGCGAGGTCACGACTCCGTCGACTTCGCCGTGCACCGGATTGACGATCGGATAGAACCAATTTTCGAACGGCGAGTCGATCGGAATCTCTTCCCATCGCTTCGCTTCGCAGTTGCAATGGAAACGAACCAAGCGATAGACGGCCGGTTGCCAGCAGGAAAATTCGACGACTTGTTTTTTCTTTATTGCGAACAGAGATTGCGGTCCGAGGAACTGCCATTCGAACTTCTGAAATTGGAGCAGAAATTTTACAGAAGAAAGAGGAAACGCCTACCTTGTGGGGCTCGACACCACCCATCTCCTCTTTGGTCCACTTGCGCTCGTCCAGAGCGTACACGTGCAGCTCGTTCGGAGCGTGGACATCGAGCGTGTACAGCCGCGTTCCGTCCTTGCTCAATTGCGGCGCAAACCAACGCAGTGTGGGATGCTCGGTTGTGTGCTGAACGGTCGCGCGCCCCTCGTCGAGGTCGAGGCCGAGAAAGACGAGAGCAGGGGAAAAGCCGATGACCGCCCGCTTCACGTCCACTTCGGCGCCGGTGATCTCGGTCAGGACGAAGGTCGACTGGCGTCCGGGAGTCGAATGCAGGAGGGTTTCCTGATAGAAGTCGCTGTCGTCCGGGAGGCGAACCACATGCAGCTCGTCGAGCGCCTCGTTCCCGTAGCTGCCGGACGCAACAACGAGGATGGAGTAAAGACCGGCGATCAGGACGCCATCGATCTCGTATCCTTGAAGCCAGTTCGTCGGAGTTTTCCACAGCCTAAACACAGCAACTAGTCAAAAAACGAAAGAAGCAAAGAAACGTACTTGAAAGCGTTGCGGTAGAGGTCCGCCACGAGCAAATCCGCTTGCTCCGTGAACGCGTACATGTAGCGGCAATCTGCGGACCAATAGATCTGGTAAGTGAGCTGCAAGCACATAAAATTCAATGACAGAAATGCACGGAAAACAAAACTTGAATCCATCGTAGACGAAGAAGTTCTTGCCTTCCACTCGCTCGTGATCCATCGGTTTCGCCTCCTGCTCGACCGGTTCTTTTCCGGCCAGCCGGGCGGATCGACGGAGGAGGGGCCGAAGAACCGCTTTCTTCCAGCATTCCGGACAGCCGCACAGTTGGGCCGAACACAACTGAACGATGGGCGACTCCTGTTCTTCGGGCATCTTCCGCTTCCGGCTCGACGACTGCCGACTGGACTCGGCCATCGTCCTTCTGGAACTAGAAGAATTAGAGGACGACTAAATTCGAAGAGGAACACGCGGAAATTAACGAAAATCGGACAGACTAGTCGCCAAAACTCCGTTTTCTGTTCGAAATTTACCGCGAGATTTTTCGGAAATTCCGAGCACAAAAACTCGGCGAAATCCCACCGAGTAACCGACCATCAAACTAAGCGAACATCAGCGAAATCCACCAGCGAAAGCGGCAGGGAGGAGCACGCGGCGTCCCCCAAGCGGGACATGTGTTCGCCGCGGAAGAGTAGACACTCCACTGCCGGTCGGTCCAGTCGCCGTTTCGCTCGTCAAATTCGACTCTCTTTACCGAATCCCGAGCCTCTTGTGCGAGCGGCAGCATTGGAACGAGTGGTTTCCAATGAACGGCCGTCAGAGCGGATCGCGGCCTTAACCAGCTGACTGATCGAATCGTTCCACTTCATTGTTTGGCGCTTTTGCCGTTTGGTCCACCCTCCCCCGAATTTGCATGAAAGCGGCGACCCACCGGTTTCCTTTCGCGTGGAGGAAGCGGATCGCCACTCACGGAAGCGAACAATCATCAGAGGGACGTTTGTTTACCAACACGATTTGCCCAAACGCGACACTCCCCAAAGCTGATAAACACACGCGCACTCCCCCTGTGCTCTTTTCGTACGCACAAACGATGACTCAGGCGGTGCGCTTTTCAATGAGCCCCGTCTGCGGATGCGACCGAAGGCCCTGATCTCGAGAGACACCCGATCGACGCCAGCCAATCCATTTATCCAACAGATTCATCAAGAAAGCGAATACTTGGCGACGATTTGGGTCCACAGTGGAAGAACGCGTCGTTTCCTCTGAATTTCTTCCGCCACAGAAATTGGGAGGTGTACGAGTGGAGGAGCGAACGAGCCGTCCCATTCTGCTGCTTGTGGCGCTTCTTGAATTGGGGCCACGTACCCTCGATGCCGTTGGTGTGCGCGCCGGTGGTCTGGTTGACGACCGGCCGTTCGCGTGCAAAACGAAAGGAGGAAATCAGGAATTTTCGGGGAGATTTCTTTGTCTGTTTGTTCCTGTTGGTTTCTAATCGCATCGACTCATTCGTTACGGAGAACGTCTTGCTGACCCGAATGGCGCAGTGGGAAAGCGTCTTGCAATGCTCGCGTAAGCGTGCGGTTGGTTCGGCCGTTTATGCAAATTCGGGGGAGGGTGGACCAAACGGCAAAAGGACCCATTGTTTTACGCACACGATCAACGGCCGCAAGGACGAGCGAGTTGTCGTGACCTCCTGGACGAGGCCCGAATTCTCGCGCTCCAACTCCTTCCATTCGAGCAGCTCGTTTACCTGCTGCTTTGCCGCCTTCAACAGCTCGCATTCGAGTTCCTCGAGATGACCGAGGCTGAAGCCGAGGCGGAGGTCGTCGAGCACCGAGTCCACGGAAGCGGTGCTCAGAATCGTCGCAACACACGATGGAAATTTGCCCACTTCTCGTGGTCGGTCGCAAACAGCTGCAAAGCCGAGTGCAGCTCAGAAAGCGATTGTTCGTGCCACCACGTGGCTTTCGAACGAACCTCCGCACTTGTGACGCCATCGGGGAATTCGAAACCGCTTCGTCGGCCGGCAACGCGACTCGCGGCCGACGTGTAGCTTCATTTCAATCGATTCGCATTAAAATCTGCGGAATGTTCGATCTCAACCATATTTCTCAACCTCCTCCTTCCACGCAACACGAACGCGCAAGGTCGGCAATCGCTGCAGCTCGTGAACAAATGAGATTTGGAGGCATCTCCGTGACGATCGGAAGTCCACCCGAAGCTCACGTGCTGTCCGTCTCGAGCGTCCACTCGGCCACGCTGCTCGTGGACGCGGAGTGCGGGCGGCCGCGCGTTCTGCCCGCTCGGCGTGGAGGCGCGCGTGCGAGACGTTCGCAAAGTTCGACGCCCTCCGGTTCGACCGCCCCGCCGAATCGTCGACCGCGCAGCCGACCGGCGGAGAGTGGCGCGGCGGGCAGAACGGGGCGAGAGGTGCGGCGAGGACGGTGGATTCCGGACTCTTTTCAATTCGACAGTCCGTCCAGTACGGCCTTTCAATTTGCAGCCTCGGACGGTCCGGTTCGGCTCGAGCGCGCGCTGTTCGTCGACGCGTGGCAGTTGAAAGAGGAGTGAGTGGGCGATCGATCCTCCCGTTGTTCGGTTGTGTCCGCAGTTTGAGGACAGAGCGCCCGCTGTACGTACTGGAGAACGCGATCCCCGCCCCGCTCGTCGCCTTCGGTCCGCGCGGCGCGCTGCGCTTCGGCCGGCTGCCCCCCGAACGCGCCCGAACGGTGGAGACCGCCGGCGTCCGACTGGTCGACCCACCGGTTTGCTCCAAATCCTTCAGCTAAAAGAACGCTGGAACAATCCGAATTCCAGAGAGAACTCACCAGTCCCGAGGCGATCGACCAACGCGAGGGAGACTCGCATGAATAGGGCGGTCATTGAGGAAGATCCGTTCGGTTGTTAGCACAAAGTGGAGGATGGGAACGGCACTCACCAACAACCGAATGGCACGATCAGAGCGAGGAAGCCGCCCGTTGACGTGAATGTGGCAAGAGAGCAGCTTTGTGATGCGATCGGTGCGGAACACCCGGCAGAACGACGAGAACGTGCCCACTTCTTCTGCGAACAGGAAGAAGCTGCATTGGAAATGCGGGAGAACCCACTCGAACCGCAACAAGGAGAGTTGCCGTCCACCAGATCCCTCGAACTCAACAGCAGAGCGAAGAATACGGAGAGGAGCGCAGTTGGATTCGGTCGGAGTGCTTCTCCGCATCGCTCGTCGGAGTTTGGTGGAAGAAGCTGAACCAATGGACCCGCTTGCAGAGCCTCCAGCTGATAGAAGGCGGCGGCGGGTAGCAGATCTCGAGCGCACGCCCTCAAGCCCTCCACTTTGCCCGAGTAGATGAAGCAGAGGATTTTCTCGACGATCACCGCTTCGAAGTTCTTCACCTCGACGACGTCTGTCCGCTTCTCTCGCGTGTCGTTCGTGAACACCCGCCGGAAGTCGGCCGACTGCGCAACAAGGACGAGCATGACGGAAGTATTGAACGAACTGCAAGCAGAAGACATGGCTCGTTTTGAAGACGCGCCCATCCGCGTGCAGCTGGACGTCCGCGAACGTCTCGTCGCCCAGCAAGGCGCCGAAATTTCGCAGCACACGCCTCTCCGCAGCGTCGTTCTTGGCGAAGACGAGCTCGCTTTTCTTCCGCTCCAGACATTCGATTTTGCAGCAGAGAAACAGCGGCGATCGGTCGGCGTCGTTCTGAAGGGCGGGCCAATGGCACCGATTTCAGTTGCGTTGGTCGACCGCTCCGAACGTTTCTTCTATTCGATTGCTCAAGGGGGTTCTTTGTGTAGATGGACCCACCGCATTCTCCGCGTTTCGCTCCGCCGTCGAGTTCGAAGTACACGCGGTGGCGCAGCCGAACGTCAGCTGCGAGCAAACGAACCCGCACTTGCAGAAGCGGCGGAAGCGGGCGCCACGGAGTCCGCTCAACAAAAAGAAAGCACTCGTTCAGCTCGTCCGTCTTTCATCGGGCGGCGGCGCAAAATTGAACTAAGTGGACGAGCGCTCGATGCCGCACGGTCGTCGAAGACATCGCGATCGAAACGGAGGATTGCAAAGTGTAAAGAAGGTGCGCTCGACGAGTGCGGCCATCGGCGTCGGCCGAAGGAAACCCAAATGGAGACCGAACACAGAGCGAGTGCTCCCCGCTCTGCAAAAAGCTTGTTCATCCGCTTGCCTTGCTGCTCATGCACTCATTTTTGATTTGGTTTCGGGTGGCAAAATGGGCAAGAGGCGATCGCTTTGTTTACTTGAAGCAGGGTGAGTGGTCAAAGCATGTGGCCATGCTTGACGCACAGCAACTTCACAGCTGACCTTTGCTTGGCATTTATTAACTGTCCACAACAAACAAGTCTACCACAGAAAACGGCAACAAGGATTAGGAATTGGTCACTTTGAGGAGTTCCAGGACGATCTCCGGATTTTCCCGACTGAACTCGAGGTCCAGTTGCGGCAGGGCGGTGATGGCCGCTGCGTTTTCTTTGGCGAATTTCAGCACGCGATTCTTGAAATCTCCGAGGTGTTTGTGGGCGTACGCGAGCTGCAGCGCTTCCAGCACGTTCTCGACCGTCAAGTTCTCGAAGATCGACGCGATGCACAGTTCCTGGAAGCCAGAAGTCTGAATGAACGGATGGATTGCACTTGCCTGCAGCATCTCCAAGTTGTAGAAGTCGGCGGCGAGCAGAAGGTCGCGGGCGCATTCGTCGAGCTGGTCGACTTCGCCCGAGTAGATAAAACGCAGAGCCTTTTCGGTCATGGCTGCTCCGAAGTTCTTAACTTCGATCACGCCCGTCCGTTTCTCTTTTGTGTCTGTGGTGAACATCTTCATGAAGTACTCGGATTGAGAAGCAAGCATGAGTTTGTGGACCTAAAGAAAATAATGAAGTAACAAAAAGCATGAATGAGACTCACCTTAAAGATCTGCCCGTCCACTTGTACTTGAGCATGCGCAAACTGCTCATCTCCAAACATCTCCGCCGTCTTGCCTACGTGGTTGATCATGACGTCCTCGTTCTGCGGACCAGCACGTTTCCCCACGGAACCCAGCAGTTCGATCTCACAACACAAGTAAAAATAGTGGACGGCGTTGGCCGCCCAGCCTTGGAGAGTGGACAACGAATACCCGATGCCCACACCGTGTTGTTGCTTCGAAGCGAATTGTTGTACTTCTTCTGAAATGTAATCAATGCGAGACAATTATAAGTGCAGTCGGCTACCATGTCCGCCGAAATTAACCTCGTCGCGATCAATCCACGTTTTGTAATGCAGACGCACGGACGCGTGGTTTTCGAGGTGACGACAAGCCAAATAGACAGCGCAGTGGTTAAACTCATCCGTGCTCGTCGGATCAAACACTAGCTGAAAGAGCGCTCCGTCGACGCCGTTCAACAAAATGTGTTGCTGGTGCATTTGGTCTCTCCGGCAGCGAACAGCAAGTGAGTTTGGAGATCTTGCCGATACAAAGTCTTTGACATTGCGGTTGGAACGAAAGATCTGGAAAAAGGAGGAAAGCAGGATGATCAGTCGTCAAAGAAACTTACCACTTTATGCACACAAACGAGGAGCACGAGCGAGCGGAGGATGGGGAGTGCGGGTGGTCGGCAGTGTGAGCAATCCGCTTTTATTCGCTCTCTTCCAACCCACGCCGCCCGACCACGCCGAGCGCAATCAACGGGGTCATGGGAGCCCCGCCCAGTCCCCACTGATTGGGCGGTGGGAAAGTTGAGAGAGCGGGCGGCAGATGAATCGATTGGGCATTGCGTGTTCGCGGTGAGCAACTCGGAGTGCAAAGAGCGTCAACCGAACCTCCCGTCTTAGCCATCGACTACCGTGTTCGTTCTTTTTGCACCTTCAAGAGCGCACAAGCGGGCTGCAAGCGAGGCGGCGAGTTCCCATCAGCTGGAAGAGCAGATATCGACTGAATTCCCGCTCCTAAAGGAAAATGGGGCGAAAAGATCGCGAGTTCTCGTCACGAACTCGTCGACGAATCGGCCCAACCGGAGGTGTTCCGTGAGTGACGAAAAGAACGCGCGTTTGATCGAACAACAAGTGGAATGGCAATTACTCGACGACGGCGAACAGGCGGATGATCACTGGAGCTGGCGGACGGGGATCGGCTTCATTTGCTCGAGGTGAACGGGCGCCCATTTCTTCCGCGGCTTCTTCAACGTCCGTCGTGCAAGAAGCAATCGACGAAGCAAATGAGCAAACCGAATGCTTATTGAATCCCGAGTCGCCAACAACCATCGACTTCCGGCTTTCTTGCACGTCCTCCTCCAACTCGCACGGCAAACGACCCACTGATTTATTCGACCAAGCAAAAATCCCAGCAGGCGAACAGAAATCGACGGCCATTGAACAAACGAACGCCCGGTCTTGCCCTGGGTGACGCTGTCTGCTCGCAGCTCGTCCATTGGAGGAGGGCGGTCGGAGAACGCGGAGAAGCGGAGAATAAGACGTGTAGACTCCAGCCGCTAGCCCTCGCACGTCCATTTCGAATCACAGCTCAGCCGAGCGAGTTGTTGGCGGTCGGACAAACGGGAGATTCACTCGCACAATCAAACAGGTAGAGGAGTCTGCCTGAGGAAGCGGCGGGAAGCGGGGAGCTGGAAGGAAGGCGGATGGACGGGCGAGGCGGCGGAAAGCGGAGCAGAACTCACTTCTTCCTCATCCACTCCACTCGCTGCTCGTCCACTTCGATCGCTCGAATGTTCTTGTTGGCTGTTGTAGGCGAGAGACCCGCAAAGCGACAGGAACGCGCGGGATGAGCGCAACGAGCAGTCGGAAAAAAGTGAAGAGGACTCGGGGACGGCGAGTGGGAGAGCGAAAAGGAGGAAGCGACCTACAAGGTCGAGCTAATTGACGACTGCTGATTGCTGCTCATCACTTTGTCGAATAACCGTGCACCAGACGAATCCCCCTGCGAGGATCAGTCGTTCCATCCACCATCTTCGAACTCGTGAGTGGACGAGCGGCTGCGTGCAGGAGGGGACGTCGCGCGGAGTGGAGTCGACCGTTCCGATCGCTTCGGCCGTAGCTCGCAGACTTGTTTGAGAGGACAGCAAGCTCATCTAATCAACCGTCCAACAACCTCGCCGAAAGCCGGCGATCGATGCGTCAGGCGGCCGGGATTGCAGAGGAACGAAGGCGAACAGGTGAATTGGAAGGCGAACAGCTGATCGGAGCAAAAGAACCGACCCGTCCTCCCCGCAAATGAAGCGGTCGACCATTCGCCAGAGCGGAATTGGGCGACTGTGGACTCGCTTCTTTTCTTGCCGGCAGTTTGGTCGAGTGACCCCCACAAGTCGACTGCCAATTCAGAAGTGAGCTCCAACAACGACCTCATGGAAGCCGAGCGCGACGGCGACACCCAAGCGGTGGGCAGCCACTACGACGGTCGCTCGCCTTTGCTTTCAACCGTTTATTGACGAGAGGGAACACAGAGAAGACACCCGACTCGACCGATCCAACGCTCCTCGATTCTTCTTCTGGTGGGCCCGATCACTGCTGCTCTTTCTGCAAGCGGAGGGTGGAATGAGAAGCTGGGAGGGAGCACTTGCCGTCTCTTCTCCCGTCTTCGACGCGGCCGTCTTCCGGCCGAGCGGCTCCTTGCTGGCGGTCGTCTCCGCCGACTGGGCGCCGTCCACCGTCCGCGTGGTCGTCGTCGAGCCGCCGGCCGTCTTCTGCGTGGCGTCCAGCGGGAGCTCCTGGGCGGGCGCGACCGACGCGGCCAGCTGCTCCATTTGACGCAGGTAGGCGTTCGCCTCCGCCTCTTCCGCCTGCCATTTTGGTTGCTCCTTCTTGAGCTGGGCGAGCTCGCGCTCCTGCTCGCGTATGCGGGCATCGATGGCGCGCGTTTTGGCCTTCTTCTCGTCGATCCCCGGCCCGTATTTCTCGCAGAGCTTCTCGAGGGTCTCCACGTAGACTTTGTGGCACATCCGCTCAGTGCCCTCCTCCTCCCTCTTCTTCAGCTTGGCCAAGTGCTCCGGCGTGCTGGAAGATGGGAGTTAGTGGACGGGCTGAAGAGAAGCAGAGACTCACAAGGGGCGGCCCGAAGCGGTGGCGAGCGAAGTGGGCGTCGGGGTCTCGCCCGTCTTCTCCTTGGCCGGCACGACCTGGGCCTTCTTCTCCACAGCCGGCTTCTTCTCGATGAGCGGCGGGCGGGGCTCGTGGGCGGACTCGACCGGAAGCGCCTTCTTCTGCTTGGGGCACATCTCCGGCTTGTGGCCCTGCAGCTCCATGAGCGGGCGGTCCTTCTTGCCCACCTTCGGCTTTTTGCACTTGCACCACCAAATGCCAAACGCGATTGCCGACGATGGCGACGAGCAGCCTGCAACTCGAAAAGTGAAGTCGGGAGAGCGACGGAGGACTTACAGAAGAACGCCAATGACGAAGCCCGCGATCTTCAGGCTGCTGGCCGTGCCCCCGTCCTGCGGGTCGACCAAAGAAGCGTTTCTGAAAGAAGAACGTATGAAGAAGGGAGCAACGGCGACGCACGAAAACGATCGAGAACGGCTCGGCCTTTTTCGAGAGTGATGGCCACGTCGGCGATTGAGTGTTTGCCGCCCGCCGTCTTCTCGAAGTTCGACGGGCACGAGTTCCCGTCCGCCTTGCCGCCGATAGTGATGCCTCCGGAAGAGGCTTTTCCGGGGAAGGGAAACTTGAAGTCGTCTGAAACACACACTAGTGAGTGAAGTTCCACACCGCTTTCCCAAGAGCTCACCCTTTGAAGTGATATGGCACTTGCTGTTTTCTTCAGTACTGGACTTGATCACAATGATCAAGCCCGCCCGCGGGCACTTGTTGATCGTTAACTTCAAGCTGCAACGAGCGAATGATGTTTGCAACGCCATGTCCGACTTATTCCCCACTCCAGTTGGTTTCGCAGTCGGCGTACTTCATGTCGAATTGGAGCGAGTTACCGGTGAAGTAGAGCTTCGTGTTGGCGGTCTTGCACGCCTCGGTGCCCTTATACGTCCTGCAAGGAGCCAGAAGCGATCAGTAGATAGAGGAAGACGGCGGGGACTCACACTTTGCTCCCGCTTTCCGAGAAGCACGCTGTGGCGTCCGCGAGGAGCTGCGGGGCGGCCGACGAGATGAGCGGGACGCCTAGCAGCACGGCGACGGCGGCGAGGAGCATCGCGGAGCGCATCACGGACGGAGCAGAGCGAGAGGAAGCGGGAGGAGAGAGCGGGAACACGAGCGCCTGGCAGGTCGGTCGAGTGGCCCGAGCGGCAATTCGGACGCCCGCAGTCGACCGGAAATTTGCATCGCAGACGCAAATTCGGCGCCGTCTGATGCAAATCGACGCAGATTCCCGCCTTCCGGTAGGTTCGTGCACGACGAGCGGGCGATCGGCGGCTCATGCAAATTCGGGCGTTCAATTCGTTTCCTTTTCGCCTTCCCGACCGGCTGCGTTAAGCGGGTCTTCTGCTCGTCACTTGCTTGCCGGAGTCGTCGATCGTTTCAGAGTTCTTTGATGCGCATAGCGGGCGACAAATCGCTGGTTGTTCGTGCTCGAATAAGTCCCGTGCTGTCCGCTGTCATCCACACTTTTCCATTGAGAAGAGAAGTTCGCTGTGATGTTGAGAGAAGATGTGAGGAGTCGCCCCTCGGTTCGACGAACCCGCTGCCGGCTGCTCGCTTAGTTGCGGCCATCCGACGACTCGGTGAGCCCTTCCTTCTCCGTCGTCTTGCGAATAAACCGAAGAAACGCAAGTGGGCACTCGGGCATTGAGAGAAAAACAGCGGCGTCTTGTGTTCGCTTTGGAGGCTCGCTGGGAAGCCGCCGGAAGCTGCGGTTTATTCATTCCACACACTCGACAAAAATCGGCGAAGCGGAGGGGCGATTGGGGTCGTTGAGGTCACGATTGCCGGTTTGCTTCAAATTTCCACTTCTTTGACGGCAAATGGTGGCTTTTAGGAACACAAAGAGTGCATTTCATTACAAAACGAAGGGCTCTTGCTTGTTTTACGCGACTACTTCTTTACCAGCGGCGTATTCTGAACGTATATCAATTGCAGTTCAAAGAAAAGCTAGCGGGCCAGAGCAAAGCTCATGAACTTGGCGGTCACCTCCGCGTACTCGTGCTCGAACTCGGCGCCCCACTCGGGGCGGGCGATGAGCTTGCGGGCATATCGGCGGGCGAACTCCAGCACGCCGTCCTTCAGCTCGTGCAGCTCCGAGTAGACGAACACCAGCTTCAGGTCTTCGAGAACGCCGTCGACAGTCAGCGAGCGGAGGATCGCGGCTTCTGAACGGCCAATCGAAAAAGAAAAGAACCATTGGACTCGCCTGCAAGGTCGCCCGCTCGTAGTGGACGGTGGCGGGCAGGAGCGCGCGTGCACTCCGCTCCAAGTCCTTCATGCAGCTCGTGTACGCAAACTCCAGCACGCACTCCACAACCGCCGCCCCGAAGCGCCGCTCAACGACGGCGCCCGTCACTTCGGTCGGCCGGCGCACGCGAACAGCCGCCGGAAGTGGGCCGGCGGACTGCGACTCGAGTACGAACTTGTGGACCTGCAGCGGAGAGGGGGGAGCTGCGGGGATGAATGGAAAGTGCGGAAATCCGGCTGCCGGGTGAGCGAAAGGTAGAAAGGCCGTGAGCTCTTCGACCGAAGACTCTCGTGCATGTTTCTCTTGTGCTGGTCGACGAGCAACCCATACGTGAGAACTCGCCTTGAAGACGCGCCCCTCCACTCGTATGCGAGCGTCCGCGAACTGCTCGTCGCCGCGCATCGCTGCCGTCTGCTCGAGCAGCCCGGCGGCCTCATCGACTTCCGCGTGCATCGGGCTGGAGTGAGTGCGAGAGAGACCAGTGAGTGAGTGGTCAGCTGGACGAGCGCCCGATCCCCCCGTAAAGCGCGTAAAATTGTGCGTTTGTTCGTCAGACTCGCACCCTCAACTTTTTAGCCGTTGCCCCTATCGATCTGAAATTTTTTCTGGCTAGAGTAACTCGTATGCGCGAACTCCGAAAATGTGCATTTCAACCGCCGGCGGGTACATTCAACGTTCCGTGCCGACGTTCCGCAACGTACCGTTCTGCTCCGCCGCTCAAATTCACCCGCCCTGTGGACAAAAAGATGCGCCGTGGAACGAGGAACATTTCATCAGTTGATGCCATCATCAGAAAACATTGTTGAAGAAAGTTGTGGTCGCCAGAAGGTGGAAGGTCGGGGCGGAAAATCGAAAAGGTCCACACTCGGATGTGCCGTTCTCAGCTCCCAGAATTTTATTGCAAACACAAAAAAGATCCTCCCTCAAGGAGGGTTTGGCGCATCTTTCAAGATCGCATTTGGGTCGGGAGGAGTTGCCAGAAGCTCAGGCTCATGGACCTAAGATTTTATGTCGATTTGAAAATTTGAAGCGAATTTCAAATCCGTCGTTCTCATCGATTATCGGGCGTGACGATACATGTGTGGGCTCATTCAAAAGCGCAAAATCGGCGTTTTCCAGCGAACTGCATGTTGTTGTTGTCTTTGGCCCACTTGGCCACTGCGGCTTGCGTGAAGCGGACCCGTGATATCGCGCAAACACCGGGCGGGTTTTGACATGACTGGACGGATTTATCTGAAACTTGGCAGAAATGTCGAACACATAATTGCTCTTTTTACTCCCGTTTCAGATTTTTCACACGGTTGATTTTCGATGAGTAATTGGTCGTTCTGGGCTGGGGTTCTCCCCTCGGGTTTTGCGGTCGTTTTCTTTGGCCGCCGCAACCAACACCCACTTTTTCCGATTGCTGGGATCCAAACAAACTGTGAGGCGTTGTTTGCAAGTGACGAAGAGCGCCCTGCGCGCCGCCGTACTCAGAAGTTGCTTTCGCAAACGGCTTTGCAGTTCAAACTTGGGATCGTAAAAGCGAAATTGATAAACAGCCAGTATTGATCAACAACAGCCTATTCGCCGAGTTGCAATCGAACCCATACGTTAGTGAAGCGCGACTTGAGGTTATCTCACTGCGATGAGCGATCGGTTGCAAAACAAGGTTGACAAAGGGTTTGATACGCACCAGTCTAATGACACCCCCAGCTGGGGACGGCGCGAAGCGCCGTCACACGCTGGTTTTATCCACAGGCGTTCGGTTTGGCCCCTCCGATTACGTTGGGCGGTGGTTGCGGGCTCCCGCTCCGTTCTCATCGCCCCGCAACTAGCGAAAGTGCAGTAAGATGATCGAAGAATTGCGTCCTGCCCAAACATGAGAGAAGAAAATAACGCGGTCGACGGGCCGCTTGCAACGGGCGAAGAAAGGCCGAAAGTTGGCGGCCGTTGAGAGGAAGCGCGAATGAGCTTGACGATCGGCAGCCCGAACGAACGAATTCGCTCGACCCAAACAGCGGAGCTCTTCGGCCGGCCATTTCGAGTCAAGAGATTCGCGATCTCTCCGCAAAAACAGCGGCGAAGGTCCCCAACAAAGAAGTAAGTTGCCGCGCCCTCCACCTCGTGCTTTTTCTTCTTCTTCGTGTCAAAGACAAGCCACACGAGCTCCTTTCTCCATCAAACACCAGCCGATCCTCTCAATCCTAAGGTTTATTCGCTACACGTACACGGAACAGAACAAAAGACGGGCGAGAAGAAACGGGGGCACTCCTCCCCAGTGCCCGTCGGTCGGTGGGCTCACATCGGCGGCGGCGGGGGCGGCGGCAGGTTCTTCCACGCCAAGGGAATCTCGTACTGATTCTCCTCGGCGGCCTTCGGGGGCGGCGGCGGCGGCACTCCCGGCTGGACGGTGGGCTGAGCGGGAGCGGGCGCATCGGGGGCGGCGGCGGAAGGTTGTCCGGCGGGTAGAGCGGCTCGTAGAGCGGACTGCCGTCCGCGTTGAGGTCGCCCTGTTGGATGGGGGCCGGCTGCGGAGCGGCGGCGTCGGCGGGCTTCGACTTCGGGACGGACGGCTTTTTGCGGCGCGGCATCCGACCGCTCGGCTCGTCCGTCTTCGCGCCCTTGGAGCGCGTCTTGCCGCCGCGCGTGGCGCCGCCCACCTCCTCGTGGTTCGTGCCGCGCTTCGGGGCGCTCGCCGCTTCCGGCTCCTTCTTCTTCGCGCGGCACCAAAAGAAGACGCCGAGGCCGACGCCAACGGCGATGAGCACGAGCAGGCTGCAAGCAGGCGGAGAAGAGTGAGTGGAGGAAGCGGGAGGACTTACAGGGGGACGCCGACTCCAACGACGATCCAGACCCACGTCGGAGTGCTCGAGCCGCCCTCCTTTTTACCGTCCTTTCCTTTGCCGCCTCCTTTTCCGGCTTTGCCGCCCGTCGAGCCTCCCGCCGGCGCCTTGTCGTCGTTCTTGAGCGTCGCCGTCTGTAACGAGTGGGAGGTGAGTGGAGGGTAGAGCGAGGAGACTCACGAAGTCGATCGAGAACGGTTCGGCCTTTTTGTCGAGAGTGATGGAGACGTCGGCGATCGAGTACTTGCCGGTCGCCGGCGTCTTCTTGAAGTCCAAGGTACAAGAAAGCGGGTCGGTGTCGAAGTTCATGACGCCAGACGCGGCCGAGCAGGTGAAAGGAAAATCCAAGTTTTTTCCTGAGTTACGTCATGACCACCGAGCGCGTTATTGAACTTACGGTTGGAAAATAGCAGACACCTTTCCAAGCCCGCGGCAGGATTAACAGTGAGTTGGCCCATGCGTTCGCACTCATTGATCTTCAACGTCAGTCTGGAAGAACCGTGATGTAATAGAAGCTTTCGCCTCAACTAACGTCGCATCCGAAGCGATGTTGTTGTCGGCGTACTTCATCTCGAACTTGAGCTCGCTGCCGGTGAAGTAGAGCGTCCTTTGGGCCGTCTTGCACACGTCCGTTCCCGTGTACGTCCTGCAACGAGCGAGAGAATGAGAAGTGAGAGGACAGAGGGAAGAAGAGGACTCACACAGTGGTGCCGCTCTCGGTGAAGCACGAGGTGCGTCGGCGAGCAGCTGCGGGGTGGCCGCCGAGAGGAGCGGGCCGACGAGCAGCAGGGCGGCCGCGAGGAGGACGACCGGGCGGCGCATCGGAGCGGGCGGCAGGAGGAGCGGGAGAGCGAGAGGAGAGAGCGGGAGCACGAGTGGCTGACAAACCGGACGAGTGCGGCGGTCGGGCGAGCAGGCGCCCGAATTTGACCGCCGAATTTGCACGCGGCCGAATTCGACGCAACTCGCCGTCTAGAGTTGCCCGCTGCGAAACAAGCGGCCGGTCGGCGTTGCGCAACGACCGCTCTCGTTCCATTCGATCCGCAGCCGGCCGTCGCGAGCGGAGCGGCGGTTCTTTTCGCCCGGACCGGCCGTTTGGCTCTTTCTTTGGGATTGATTCCCATGTCTCTTTGACCTCCTGGTTATCGTGTTGACTTCGTACTGGGTGCTTTGGTTGTTCGGAAAGGGGAATGAATTCGAACACGATAACCGACTAGCTCGCAGCGAACACCCACACAGGACAAGGGAGACCCACAACACAAGAGAATCCGAGGCTTTGCTTCGCCCGTTGCAATCTGCTTGTCGAAAAGAACCTTGCCCGACTTCGGCCCTCGCCTGCTGCCCACGGGAATTTGCATGCCGCTCGCCCATTCACTCGAAATCAATCTCCTCCTGCCACTCGCTCTCAACCACCCGCCCGATCGGTCGTCTCCTCGAGCAGAAGGATGGAGAAGAAGTCGGGGACCAAGTCGAAACACCCGATTAGCCACAAATGACTTGGTTCACCGGCGAAGGGGAGTGGGCGGCCGCGCCCGGTCGTCCGCCACTCCGCCCTTGCAGAGGGGGACGCCGGCGGCCGAGGGCGACCGGCTGGCCGACTTCGTGGCGAGCGTGACGCGCACGAGCGGCCCAATGGCGGCGATACGCACTTCGAGACGGTGGCGGCGCCCGGCCGGCTGCAGTGCGCCGCCTTTCTCGAGAAACAGGGCTCCCGGCCACCGCACCGCCTGCCGGCCGTCGTGCTGGACCGGAAACGCGTGAAGCTGCCGCCCGTTGCCGCCGCCGCGCTGCCCGTTTCCCTGAACGCCACGTACGCCGACTGGAACCGCGAGGACTACGTGCTCGCCCAAGCGCCCCCTCAACGAGCTGGAGCACTTCTGGCGGCTGGTGGGCGCTCCTCTCTTCCTTCTGCTCACTCCCGCTCGTTGCAGGTGCGGCAGGACGGCTACCGGCTGATCGTGTGCGTTGTGGAGCGTGCGGGCTTTTCGCCAACCGATCCGCACGGCCGCCTTCTTTCGACGGACGAGCAGCCGCTACAGCTGCCGGTGAGTGCGCGCCGTTCGATCTGCTCACTCGCCGCCTGCTGCAAAGCAGCCGCTTCGTCGTGCGGCTGGCGAAGTGCGGCGAGTTCCAGGGCGGCGCCCAGCTCTACGAGTGCGACCTGACCGGTACCGACAAGGCGGACCTGTTGCGCGCCTCCGACTCCCAATCGGGCAGCTCGGACGCGCCGCGTGCGGGTGCTCCACTTCGGCAAGTGGCGCCGCGGCGAGTGGCCCCGCGGCGAGTGGCCGAACGTTGAACAGCTGGCCGCCTTTTCGCTCGCCGTCTGCCGTGCCGAGGTCGCCATCGTGAAGCGCGTCACCGACGACTCCGTGCCGCCCGTCGTGCTTGTCTCTCTCGACGCCTTTCAGCGGCGAGTGCGGGGATTCGCTGGGCGAATGGAAGACACTCCTCTTGCTTGAGCGGGCTGATGGTTCTTCCACTGCCATTGACTTCCTCCGCCTTTTTCTAACTCCCCCGCTGTCTGCCCACTTGCTCTTTCACTCACGTTTCCTTCTGTTCTTCCGCCTTCCTCGCCCACCCGCTCGCCCTTCGCTGCAGGGCGCCGGCGCTGTGCGTGTGGCTGATCCTCGGCAAGCAGATCGAGCGTCGCGCGAGTCCCTTCATCCCCACTTTATTCCGTTCTCCTTTGCAGGATCTTCGCCGTGAGCGCCCTCGTGCACCACGTGGCCACGTGGCGGTCGCGCGTTCTCACCGACCGCTTCGCCTTCTTCCTCACGCACGCCTCTGCCCTTCGCATTGCCGCCATGAACGGCTGGCTTACGCTCGAGGTCGGGGGTGTCTTCTCTCCTTTTCTTCCCTTTACTCGTTGCCTGCAGGTGGCCCAGACGCGCGTCAGAGAGATGTGGGGGACGTCTCTGCGGAGAGCAAGTGAGCGAGTGGATCTCGGCTGTCAAATGGTGAAATAAACTTTTCTTTTTCTTTTCGGTATGCGGGAAGCTGTCAACAATCGTTGGTCCGTTTTATCGAAAGCAAAGAGCCGTTGAAGCAACTGCCTTCTACTTCCACTCAACGAGTTCAGCCTATCGATGCACTAGTCATTTATTCCCGTCGGTCTTGCGTTGAAACCCGCTTCGATAAGCCCAACTCGTGGAGCGGCTTCACTCGCTGCCACAAACTCGCCGGCTTCTCTTGGAGCGGAAGTGGACGCAGTGGAAACCGAGGAGGTCGCCGCCGATTGTCTCGCCCACACGCAGCTGTCGTTGCACAAACCAGCGGGGAGTCCAATGGAGCGACTCGCCGACCGGCAGAGTGATTTCCAGCCGCTCGCCCCTCCACTTCGGCGCCGAGCGTCCACCGGCTGCCGCACGGCCTTCGAGTCGCCTCCTCCCGCGCGATCTCGTCCAGCGCCTCCCGGCAGCCGCGAATTCGGCCGGTCGGAAGGTGGACGTCGAAGAAGACCGCCCGCTTGTCGCCGAGTTTCGCGTGGAGTTTGCCGCGAGAGCAAGCGACCGAACGGGCATCAAAGCGGAGTGTTCGCGGCGCTCACTTGAACGTCCGAAGCGTCCGGTCGACCGGCGGAATGCCGTGGAACTTCCGCTTCCGCCCGCACTTCATCGCTCGTCCCGCCCGCCGATCACGAGCTCGCCCTCCACTGTTGGCTTGCTTCGAGCAGACTGAGTGGAAGGCTGGAGTGAACGCACGAGTTTCCGACGATCGACGGCGAGCAGCGAGAACCAGCCGACGACTCGCCCGGGCGGCGCCGATCGGCAGGACGCCCGCGAGCCCCGCCTCGCACTTCAGCTCCACGTCCACGCGGTCCACGAGGAAGAAGTCCAGCGGCTGCATGCCGGCGGAATCGGCGCCCAGCTGCAAGCGAGCGTTGGAGTGGCCGATTGTTGTGGTGCTTGCGAGAAAGAAAGAATTGAGCGTGTGAGCGACTCGGCAAGGACTCCGCCATGATTTGCCCTTTTCCTGCGAGCAGCAACATCGACACGCCCCTCACGCCTCTTTCCACGCGAACTCGAGGAGATCTGCTTCCGATGGAGTGGCCGGAAGAGATCGGCGCCGTTCGGCAGCCGCTCGAACGAGTCGGACGCCCGGCAACACGTGAGCGGTGACTCAGAGAAGATCGTAGAGGGGCGCGTGCTGCCCATCCGTTCGGCACCCGCACTCCGCGAAGTTCTCGTCAAACAAAATGAGCGTGCGCTCGATGGCCGCGGCGATGAAGCCGTAGACGACGGCGAGCTTCAGTTTCTGGGCTGTAAGCGGGAGGACGAGTGGGAGGGAAGAGCGCGCAATTTCCAGCACGCGCCGGTCCAGCAGAGAGGAGTGGGCGGACTGGTCGAGGGGGCGCACCTCGCAGCAGACCATGAGCGAAGTGCCGCTCGATGCCATCCACCCGCCAGACGACCACTTGCAGCATCTCGGAGAGCGCGAAGAACGACCGTTTAGTCACTTGTGTTCGAAGCCGACGGCCAATTGCACCTTTCCCGAATTTATCGTGAGTCGACAGCGAAATGAGAACAAAAGAGAGCGATCACAAATAGGAAAGTTTGAAGAGCTCGGTCATGATGTCCGGATTCTCCTGCGCGTACGTGGAGTTCAGCTGGGGCAACGCGGCGATCGCCTTTCCGTTCGTCTTGACGAATTTGAGCACGCGATCCTTGAAGTCGCCGATGTGCTTGTGAGCGAACGCGATGCGCAGGTCGTCAAGCGCCGTTTCGACTTTCAGGCTCGCGACGATCGATTCAACGCACATCTCCTGAAAGTGAACAGGAGTGAGAGGAAGATGCGATCGGACTTGCCTGGAGCGTCTTCAAGCCGTAGAAGTCGGCCGCGAATAGAAGCTCGCGAGCGCACGAATTGAGATCGTCCACCTTCGCCGAGTAGATGAAGCGAAGGACCTTCTCCACGATCTCCGCCGAGTAGTTCTTGACTTCGACGACTCCCGTCTGCCGTTCCGTGGTGTCCGTCGTGAACATCGTCTTGAAGTAGGCGGACTGTGCGGCGAGGATGACGCGGTGCCCCTGAAAGATGCAGGAATAGAAGAACGAACGTACGAACAGAGAACCCACCTTGAAGACCGGCCCGTCCACATGGAGTTCGACGTCCGCGAACTCCTTGTCACCGAACATCGCCGCCGTGTTTTCGGCATGGCCGACGATAGCTTCTTCGCTCTTCGGAACAGCCGGCTTCTCCAGCGAGTTCAGCATCTCGACTTCGCAGCACAAGTACACATGCCCACTGTCCGTCCACACCAGAAGGTTGGACGACTGAATTCCACCGTTCCAGCCGTGTTCTTGACCGCTCGAGAATCGCTGCGTCTGTTCTGAAAGAGCGGATCGATCAGCGAAGGTCCAGAAGCTTCGTCGCATACCGCGTTCGTACTGCTTGGTCCCGTTCACGGCGATCCACGTTTTGAAGCGAAGGTGCACGGACGAGCGGTTGTCGAGGCGGTCGCATTTGAGGTGGACGCCACACTGGCGGAAATCTTCCGCACTCCTCAGCTCGAGCCCGAGGAAGAACTTCACTCCGACGATTCCGTTCAGCGCGAAAGGAGGACCCACCAACCAACTTCCAGCTTGCGCGCCATCCAAACGTTCAGCAAGGTCTTCCAGCGGCCACCGGTGCGATGTGATCGACGACATGACGAGCGGCCGAGTGGCCTGAAACAAACGGTCGAATTAATTCGAAGCAGACAAACTGAAACGCGCGTGAATAGACGGAAATTCGAATCGAACCAGACACTACAGGCTTCACGAACCGGCGGAAAGAAACAAGCTGAAAACGCTGGCCGAAAGGGAAAACAACACCCGACCGGAGCGGAAAAATGCGAACGGCCGGGCGTCGATTTCTTCGCATCAAGCCGCCCGCTCGCCGGCGTCTGCCCGCCGTCTGTTCGCCGCCCGCTTGCACTTTTCCTCCGACCGGCCGCTCTGCCGCTCGCTCGTCTGCCCGGCCGGTGACTCACCGAACGCGAGGGGCTTGAGAATGCGGCTTCCGTTCACACCCGGAAAGAAGGCGAACGTTTGCGCTTTTATCGTTGAAAGCAAGATCGTTTGCTTCCCTGCTTCGCAACAAACTGACGTTCTTTGCAATCGAAATCAAACAGCAGGGTTCATTTCCACTTCAATCTTCCTTCAACTCAATTCAACCGAGTGGCCAACCCGACGCCCGGCAGTTCGTGGTCGTACAGAAAACACGCCCGCTTCTAGATGGCGACCGGAAACGTGAATCTCGGCGTGGATCCTCCGCCGTCGCTGCCGAAGCGCGCCCTGCAGCCGTCCGATCGCTCTTCGGTGCGGTCCAGCGCGGAACTCGCGGCCGCCGACCTCGATCAAGACTTACAGCTGCAAGATGCCCAGCTGTCCCCCAGCAAGAGGGGTCGCAGTTTGCGGAAGATCACGTTCGGGAGCACGAAATCGAGGGCGTCCAGTTGGAAGAAGATTTGCCCCGGCTGGTCGATCGTCGAAGAAGGCTGGAATAATCGCTCCCATCGAACTTGTGCTCACTCGTCCACTGCTTCCATTGCGAGTTGGGCAGCACGATCCAGTCGGCGGCCGCCCAACGTCAAGACGCCCGTCTCGTTCAGCGCCCAGTGGGTCGGCCAGTCGGCTCTCAACAAGGGACGAATGAATGACAGGATGAGGAGCGAGAAGGAGAGTGGAGCGCACGAATCGAGGAGAACACGAGGATCCTCTCCTGGAGGACCGTCTCGAAGAAGAGAGACGAGTCGTCTGAACGCCCAACGCCCACTTCGCCGACTGCCGCCACAAACTGCGGGCATTCCGCAGCGTGAAGGGCAGCCCGCTCAAGCCGAACTGCCGATCTGAACGGGCGGAGGAGTAAGCGGCAAGTGGAGAAATGAACCACAAAATCGTCGGTGCCGCTCGTCTCGATCTTCTCGCTGTTTCGGTCGAGCAGAAGCCCCTCCTGTTTCTCAACCAGAACGCGACTCTTCGAATCGTGTTTATCCGTTCTTTTACGCTTCACAACCAGCACAACAAAGTGGAAGATCACAAAGCGAACGACTTGATGAACTCCTTCGCGAGGGCCGCATTCTCGCAGATGAACTCTTCGGTGAACTCCGGGAGCTCGCCGATCCCCTTTGTCGCGTCCGTGAGGACGCGAGGAAAGTTCCATTCGTTTCGGTGCCCCCAGTGGGATTCGGTCGGGCGTATTTTCGAGCCAAAACGACGCGTGAGGTCCGCGGCGAGAATGCGGAACGGACAGAACGCCAAGCAGACGGGACGCGAGCGAAAGCGCGTGCGGACCGCCGCCTTCCCTACGAGCGACGGGCCGCCGATGGACGGGGCATTCGAGCCGATCGACGACCCGCGGGACGGCGGCCTTCTTTTTCTCCGCTCTCCCCACCCGCTTCCCCCTTTTCTCGCCCCACACTCGTGTTCTCGTGTATTCCCCCTCGTTTCCCCCAGCCTCATCGTTCCCGTTCCAGAAGAACGGGGCCACGAGCGCCCCGTTTAGAACCACCGTTTCACCCGTTTCGCTTGTTCGTGGTCTTCTTCAATAAACCCTCGTTGTTCGTTCGATCTTCGTCATTTGCGGCGTCCGCCGGGAGAGGAGACGCTCCCGCGCGCGACATTTTGGTGCCTCCGGTGAGGAGATTCGTCTCCCTTTCGGTCTTCGAGGTTTCGCGCGCTCTCTCGCGGCGATTCGCTCATCTTCGGTCTTGGCGAGTCTCGTGCACTCAATCGTGGCGATTCTCTTCTCTACGTGAGGAATTCGGGCATTCGTTCGCGCCGATCCTCGTTCTTCGGTCCAATTCGAGTGGACATTCGCGTGCGGGAGTCTTCGTGCCGTCGACGCGACCAGCGGGCGGATTTCGTCATCGGTTCTTCGGTCGAAGAGGGGAGGTCAACGACGACCAGCGGCCCCCTTTCGACGTTCACCGTCCATCAGGTGCGGATCGCGCAGATCCTTCGGTTCTCCATCGGTTTCGAGAGGTGTTCGGGAGCAAACGAGGAGTTTGACTGCCCATCGGTGTTCTCGGTCGTCGAGCAGATTCTCGGCGATTCCAGCGGTCTTCCGGGAGCGAACACGAGTTTCGGCTGCCCTTCGGTGTCTTCCGCTTTCGGTGCGGACTTTCGGTCGGTTCTTGGGGAAGAACGAGGTTCTTTGCCCCATCGTCGTGTTTACGGGCGGATCAAAGGTGATCGTCGTGCCCTTCGGTTGTTTTCGTGCTCGTCGGTGAATTCGAGTGCATTCGGAGGGAAATCGGTTCCCATTTGGTCGGAGATCAAAGGTGGTCTCGTGGTCGTTTTCGCGGTCGGGCAGACGCGGACGTGCAAAAAGGGAGATTTCGGGTGCTTTTCGGCCGACCGGCGGCTTTCGGCGTCTCGTCTCGGGCGGCGGTCGGGGTGAATCATCGGCGGCGCCACGAGGAGACGGACAGTTTCGGGCCGCGACCAGACTCCCACGGCAGGTGCAGGCGGCCGGGTACGTGGCACGTTTGTGGCCGGCTTCCTTCGTCGAGCGGCCGCGCTTGTTGTTGTTTTCGCCCGTCGGATCGCGGTGGTTGTTGGTAAACAACCGTCTGCTTCTCGTCTATTCGATCGGAGATCAATCGGCTTCTCATCAAGTGAGGAAGGAGGTTTTGCATCATGTCCACGACTGGACCCCTGCGACGTCGGTTGGGTCCGGCCATCAAGTGGTTGAAGGACGCCATGAAGGCGGCGGCCGCACTCAAGGAGTTCAAAGCGGACGAGAACGCTTCGAAGGAGGTGAACTACGACGAGGCGCAAAGCGCGGTGATTCGCATGTCGGCTGCAAAAAGTTCTCTGGAGTCGGCACTCGACAAAGTGGAGGGCTGTTGGGAGGAGTGGAATCTGCTCGTCAAGGACGACCCCGCGGAAGAGGTGGTGCAGGAGAACTGGCTGAAGGAGTACAAGCACGATGTCGACGACCTCTTGTACGCGGCGACCAACCAGCTGACGACGGTGAAGACGATGATCTCACTCGCGCAGCAGAAGGTCGACCGGTTCAGTGGGGACTTGCGCGACACTTCCCTCAACAGCAGCGGCTCCACTTCGGTGGGATTATGTTTCGGGAATGCGTCCCTCGCTCCGGTGCACAGCGTTTCGCCGGCCGCATCCATCCAGAAAGTGAAAATTCCTCCAGTCAGCCTGCCATCGTTCGGAGGAAACGTGCTCGAGTTCACGCAGTTCATGCAGCTCTTCACCACACTCGTCGACAAGCAGCCACTCGATCCGGTTCTCAAGTTGTCCCACTTGATTTCGTCGCTTCACGGAGAGGCGAAGCGACTGGTCGACTCGTACACCATCGAGGCCGACAACTACGAGGAGGTGAAGCGAGTTCTCATTCGTACGTACGGCCGGAAGGAGGTGCTCGAGTCGAAGTTGTTCGAGGAGCTGGTTCTTTTGCCGCCGCCGAGTGACCATCCGGCAGACTTGCGGCACTTCCTGAACTCGTTGAATCGGATCCGAATGCAGTTGAGCAATCGAGGCACGGTGTTGGACTCGAGGCTGATCACACAGGAGGTCCAAGTGAAGCTTCCTCCCAGCGTCAATCGGGAATTGACTCGCGTTCGACTTCGCACCGGTATCTGGTCGTTGGAGATGCTCTGCGACGAGTTGTCCAAGATCCTCGAGGTGCGCGAAGAGGTGTCGCGGTTCGAGGACATGCAAATGGATCGGCAAGATGGTCGTCACTCGCATCGACACGAACGGGCGTTCTCGGCGGTCGAACCGAAAACGTTGAGGTGCTTCTTCTGCGGTCAAGAAGGCCATCGAGCGGCAGTGTGCGAGGTGGTTTCGAGTATTCCGGATCGGAAGGAGAAGATCCGCGAACTCGGACGGTGCTTTCGTTGTCTTGCAAAGGGTCACTGGAGCGGCTACTGTTCTCGAATGTGCTCGACGTGCGGTCGATCTTCTCATCACGAATCGATATGTTTCCGTCGGCAAGGACGCGGGACTCACCACTCGTTCGGAGATTCGGAAGTCGTGAGCGCGGAGGTTCCTCCAGTCGATTCTGATTGTCAATCGGAGCCACTCGTCGGAGCCCAAGCAGCAGAGAACTTCGCTCACGTGCAGCCGGAAGCAAAGGTGCGAGTGCCAGCGGTCATGGTCGACCTCGTGAACGAGGAGTCGAATGTTTCGGTTCGAGTTGCGGCTCTTTTGGATTCGGGTTCGTCGCGCACGTACATCACGGACGACGTCAAGCGGACGCTCGGTCTGAAGGAAGGCGCCAAGCGGCAGGTGTTTCTCGAGGTGTTCGGCGGATCGCCGTTGTTATTCGAGGGAAGTGAGGTGGCCGTTGGGATACGGACCCAAAGCGGAGCCACTCACGGGCTGGACGCGTTGTCCATCGATCACATCGCCGAGGAGTTGCCAGTGACGGCTTTCGGAGAAGGTGGAGCAACGACTCGTGTGCTCAAGCCGCAGGTGCTCATCGGAAGCGATCAGGTGTGGCCACTGCTTGGCATCCCCATTCGTTGCGAGGCAAACGGAGTGCTCGTCATCGACTCGCAGTTGGGATCGGTGGTCATCGGGAAGCGGAAGAGCTCCCACAAGTCGTCTCGAGATTTCGGCGGGGGGAGGTCAGTCCCTGAAAAAAGAATGGCGGACCCCCAGGTGCGGCAGTCGTCTTCGAGGCACAAGGATCGAGAGAAGTCACTCGCTCGGAAGCCAGGTGATTCGTGTCTCGTCGTGTCGACAATCGGGAGTCCTCAGAGCAAGCAGGTGTTCGGGCCGTTGAGCCGATCGGTCAGTTGGCGGAAGGAACCGCGCAGCAGTCGTCCCCGCTCGTTCCAACAGTTGCACCAGAAGGTCGCCAATGAGGAGCGGCATCGGGATTCGTCAAGGCAGTCGCAGCAGCAGTCGAAGGTCGATGCCAATCGGGCAATCGGAAGTCACTCGGCAGAGGTGAATCGCGCGACCGCGGATCGGAAGCGCATCGCTTGGCCGCTCACTCGAAAGGGGTTTTGGAACTCCAATCGGATAAAGGAGTGTCCCCAGTTGTCGGCAGTGCAAGGAGGCGAAGGCAACCGATCGTAAGCCCTTCGGTCGTCCATCCGTGACTCGTTGAAGAGTCAATCATCGGCATTCGTTGGAGAGGGGTTGTCGTCTAATTAGGTGGATGTCGTCGAGACTGCGGTCGGGCATCAGGGCTTTCGTTCGTGTTGAGGTGGAACATCGCGGCGAGGCGGGAGTGTCGCGTCCGTGAGGACGCGAGGAAAGTTCCATTCGTTTCGGTGCCCCCAGTGGGATTCGGTCGGGCGTATTTTCGAGCCAAAACGACGCGTGAGGTCCGCGGCGAGAATGCGGAACGGACAGAACGCCAAGCAGACGGGACGCGAGCGAAAGCGCGTGCGGACCGCCGCCTTCCCTACGAGCGACGGGCCGCCGATGGACGGGGCATTCGAGCCGATCGACGACCCGCGGGACGGCGGCCTTCTTTTTCTCCGCTCTCCCCACCCGCTTCCCCCTTTTCTCGCCCCACACTGTGTTCTCGTGTATTCCCCCTCGTTTCCCCCAGCCTCATCGTTCCCGTTCCAGAAGAACGGGGCCACGAGCGCCCCGTTTAGAACCACCGTTTCACCCGTTTCGCTTGTTCGTGGTCTTCTTCAATAAACCCTCGTTGTTCGTTCGATCTTCGTCATTTGCGGCGTCCGCCGGGAGAGGAGACGCTCCCGCGCGCGACACCTTCACGTCCTCCTTCGCGAATCGCAGAAGTTCGTTCTTCAAGTCCTCGAGGTGGTTGAGAGTGAAGGCAAGGCGGAGATCGTCGAGAATTGTGGCCACGGAGAGGGAGTCGAGAATCGACGACGTGCACATTTCCTGAAGAAGAGTTAATGCAAGGACTCCTAAGCAAACACACCTGCAGACCCTCCAGATTGTAATAGTCAGCGGCGGGCAAGAGTTCGCGAGCACACGAATCCAAATCGTCGACCTTGCTCGAGTACATGAACTTGAGGACGCGCTGCACGATCTCCGCCGAGTAGTTTTTGATCTCCACGATGCCCGTCTTCCGTTCTTGGGTGCTCGTCGTAAACATCGTCTTGAAGTAGGCGGACTGCGCGCACAAGAATTGCTTGTGGACCTGCAAGAGAGGCGTGAGGGAAAGAAAGAAGACGCGACTCACCTTGAAGACCTTCTCCTCCACGTGGATTTCGACGTCCGCGAGCGCCTCGTCGCCGAACATCGCCGCCGTGTTGTCCACGTGCTTGACGATCGCGCTCGAGCGCTCCGCCGGCCACTTGACGCAGTCGAGGACTTGGGCCTCGACGCACAAAAAGAGCGGTCCGCTTCTCGCCAATTTTTGGGCGAAGTCCAGGCTGAACGTTTTGCCCCATCCGTGTTTCTGGTGCGGCAAGAAGTGCGCGCTTTGTGCTAAAAGCAGGATGAGCGGAAAGTCACCAGAGAGCTGCGAGTGCTTACCTCCCTCGCCATTCTTCACGCCATCTCTGTACTCGAACCACATGTTGAACAGGAGTCGAACGGAGGAGTGGTTGTTGAGCTGCAGGCACGCCAAGTACGGACCGCACTTCTCCTGCGTGCTCGTGCTATGGAGAACGAGCATGAGCTGGAATTTGCTGCCGACGATTCCGTTGAGTCGGAAAACCGGACTCGTCCACTTCTCTCCGACTTGGGCGGCAGTCGAGCGATTGATGAAGTCGACGAGCTCCCAGCGGTGAGTCGTGACCACGGGCATGATCGTAACGCCTGAAATCGAACGAATGGAGTGACGACCGGCGAGTAGCGCAAAACAACACGTGTAAACACGAAATGTGCACAAGAAACGACCAGGAAGTGCTCGATCCGCGAACGAAGCGCCCAAAAAACAACGCGGAAAGCGGCGACGAGGAGCGAGCAAGCGATTGGAAAAGGGCGCCGCGTCGCGTTCTTCCCGCCAAGCCGCTCGCTCGCCGCCTCTCGCGCCGCTTTTTTGCCGCCCATCGTGTCTTCTCCGCCTGCCCGTCCGCCCGACCGCTTGCCCAGCTCGTCTGCCTGCCGCGTTCCGCTCGGCGGTCGGTGGCTCGTCGAACGGGATGGCGGCAGGAAGCGCGGCCTTCATTCACGCATCAAAGAGAGGTGGAAACACCGACCGCTTTCCAAAAACGTAAACGAGACGGTTTGTCCACTTCACATTCGCTTCTATATTGTAAGCCGACTGTAGACATGATCCCATCGGCAACTCGCGAAATTGATTCGAGCAAACAACAATCCGCAAATCACGTTCGTTTATTCTCCAAGAAACAAGAAGAATGAACACCGGTCAACAAACCACCAGCAATAACTCATCGTCAACGCTGTTCAGACGATTAAACTCGCGGCTTCTTGCGGTCTACTTTTTGCAAACTCCCGCCCTCCGTTGAGAAGATCGAGAACGGGAACGACGGCCACGCAAAGCCCTCCACTTCTGGGCTTCTCGGCGACCTAGAGGATTTCGACCTCCGCGCCATTTGCCGAAAACAACGCCCGAAGAAAGCGGGCGGCAGCGGGACGCGGCGGCGAGCGGCCGGCGTTCGTTCGAGCGTCGAGTGTTCCGCTCAGACGAGTCATCACTCCCTCTCTCAGTCGTTCTCTTGCCTGTTCGCAGCATAAAATGAACGAACAAACAGGAAGCTGCACTCGTCGGAGACAAAAGGGAGTTTATTTCCGGACGATCACAGCGGGACGGTCTTCTTCTCGACGAAGCGCGGCGTGTGTTGACGACTCCGTTTGGCGCGCTCGGCCTCCTCGACGCTCACCTGCAGCCGCTCGACGGAGACGCGCATGTCGGCGGCGATCTCCAGACAGGCGCCCGTGTTTACGTCCTTCGAGTTGCTGCCGCTTGTAGCCGAGTGCCGGCGAACAGCGCGTAGCCGGACAGCGGGGCCTGAACGAGAGCAATCGATGGGAGGAAGCACTCTTCGCTGGGCTCACCAGAAGGCCACGAACGAAGAGGTCGACGTCGCTCGATGCCGTCGAGGGGCTCGCGCTCGAGTTCGGCCGGAAACCGCCGTCGGCGGGGGCGTGCGTGTCCGGCGCGGACCGCCGGCGGGCGCACTCCAGCGAGCCCACCGCGAAGTGGTCGATGGGGCGGCGACCGCCCGCCCGGCATCCCCAGCACGCGGCCGCCCACCAACACGACGAGCGGCAGGTGCACGAGCCGCCTCGTCGGAGAAGGAATGAACGCTGTGTGATCGACTCCTCGTGGTTCCCCCGCACGCGCTCGGCGAACTGCAGCTTCGGGTGGGCGTCCCGGCGATCCACGAAGTCGCCGAGGAAGACGGGCGTTCAGCGACGGAGGTCGCCGTACACGACGCGCGGCACGGGCACCTCGAGCAGCGAGCTTTCGGCCGCGAACACGCCGGCGGCCCGCTCCAGCACGTCCGCGAGCTCCTCGTAGTCGAAGGCGGACTGCCGCCGTTCGTTGCGCACGAGTCGGACGAGCAGCGGGCGACCAGCGGATGGAGGATCCCGGCCGGCTCTTCTGCAAGCGGCCGAGTGGGCGGCTGCGGACTCCTCGCTCCCCGCGATCTCGTCCGCCACTCCGAACACGACGACGCGCTGGATGGCCGCCGCCCTCCGGCTACTTGGCGCTCCACGGGACATCGAGCTGCAATCCGGGGGATCGATCGGGAGATGAAAGGAGCGCTCACTCGAGCAACACGCGCTGCTCCTCGGCGCTGTGGGTGGCGGGGACGCGCGTGTCCGTCTGGTCGAAATGGAGGACGGAGAGCGCGGAGGCGAGCGGCCGCGCGATCGTCTATGAGCCGCCTTTCGCTGTCCCGCGCATGTCGCCGCCGCGAGCCTGGCCGCCGCGACGGCCGCACGCTCACTTCTGTCCAATCCGCCGTTATTCGGATGCAACGAGAGGGAAAGTGAACGAGTGAGCAGAGCGGACGGGAGTGAGAGGGGAGCAGGCGAAGAATCCGCCGGGAATTCTCGTCGCTTTCCGTACGAAGTGGTCAGTTTGTCGAAGGGTTGAATGCAGTGAGCGGTCGGAAGTCGACTGCTTTTCTGCTTTCTCCGCAGTTGCAATTCGTGTGAGCGGCCGACAGCCATGCCAAAGGTTAAAAAACAGTTTAACGGTCCTTCCTGGTCGACGACTGCAAAAAGTCGGTAGCCCGATGTGGGGCTCGAACCCACGACAGCCAGATTAAGAGTCTGGTGCTCTACCGACTGAGCTAACCGGGCACACTCACGAGCGGCGCGGAGCGGTTCTTCTGCCTGCTCCTTTGCGGCGATAAGGTGGTGTGATTGATGGGCAGTCGGCAACTAGAAATAAAGAGTGTAATGCCAAAATGAAGCCTCCAGAGCTACAAACAAGTGCGCAGCGTAGTCTAACAGAAGCTCCGAAAGAATAATCCGCGGTTCTCGAGCAAAACGTTGAGGGCTCCGCCGCGAGTCGAACGCAGGATCTCGCGCGTCCTAAACGATTATCATGCCACTCACCAGCCCACAAAGCCGGCGGAACAGCAGCTGAAGATAGGAGCGATCACACAACGGCAATCAATCCACTCGCCTCTCTCTCCGCCCGTCCCAGCCGCCGATGAGATCACTCGCCCGCGGCGCTGTCTTTTTCAGCAACCCCGCGCTGATTGACGCATGAGAGCCTTTTTGTAGTTTGTGTTCGGCATTGACTTTTGAGCGGACCGACCGCCGCAACCTTGAGATGCCCGTGAGGAGTGCGCGCCAACGAGTGTCGAGGTCGCCCGCCACTGCCCCCCGCTCGTGCTCGAACGCAGCGAGGCCCAGTGGCCCAATGGAAAGGCGTCCGCCTACGGAGCGGAAGATTGCAGGTTCGATCCCTGCCTGGGTCACAATCACTTTTTGCCGTTGACGGTTTGAATCTGTGTTGTAGCCGTCGAAGGATTGGTTGCTTTGGACAGAGCAGTTGTGAGTCGGCTGTTGCATTGATGAACTCGCGGACAAACCGTTTACTTCGACAAAACAACCACGGACTTGTTGTTTTGATCGCCGGGTGATTTATTTAGCAGAGAGGCCGCGAAGAATGAAAGCGTGGGAGAAGCGGCTGCCTTCACTTCCTGCTGGTGCCCGGCTGCTTGCCGTCCGCGGGCTTCCCGTCCTCGTAAGCGGTGCGCGAAGATTTGGCGCGCTCCCAGAGCTCGGCGTGCGTTTCTCGCAACTCCTCTGCAGAAGTAGCGCTCCAAAGTGGTGGGCTGCAGGAAGGTGGAGGCGAGATGCTCCGGCAGGGGGATCGCCGCGAAGCTGCAAGCGAAAAGAAGAGACAGCTCGCTGCGAACTCGCTTTCCCTTCGCTCGGTCGGTCGGCATGCCGCGGGTTCTTGCGGAACTCCGCAAGGTCGTAGCGCCCGTGCAGCTCTTTCACGAGCATCTCGAACGGCGCGCCTCGACCAGCGGGAAGCAGACGCTCGTGATCACGCCGCCGTCCACGAGCAGCTGCCGGCCGGCGGAGAAGCGGCCGGGCGAGAGGCGGCGGAGGATGGGGGCGAGCGGCTCGTCGTGCGACTCTCACGCCTTCTCGTACGTAATGTGCAGGCGCCAGCGAAGGGACGTGCTGGACGCCCGCAAACGAGCGAGCGAGTGGAAAAAGGCGGGATTCCCGCCGATCAAACGAAGGCGTCGCCCTCGAGCAGCTCCAGCACGCGGCCGGGCGTTCCGACGATCACGTGCGGTTTCTTCTTGTCCAACAGGCGGTCGATTAACCATCCGTTCCTTAGTCTCTACTCTGCTTCAATCGACTGTTTATTCCATCGACCAAGGGGAGAACAGACGGCGTTCAGGCCCACTTCAAAACGGCCAGCGAGATGTCCGGGTGCTTGCGGCCGAACGCCGTCCACTCGGGCAGCTTCTCGATCGCCGGCCGGTGGTCGACGGCGAACCGGAGGACCGCCTTGTGGAACTCCGCCAAGTGGTCGAACGCGAACGCCAACTCCAAGTGCTCCAGGGCGCGGTCGACCGAGAGGTGGGCGAGGATCGAGTCGATGCACGCGTCCTGCAACGAACGAATGGAAGAGAAACGATCGCTGTGCTCGCCTGCAGCCGCTCCAGCGCGTAGTGATCGGCAAGTGGCAGCAGGCGGGTGGCCCACGCGTCCAGCGCGTCCACCTCGCCGCCGTACACGAAGCGGAGCATTCGGTCGACCGCGTCCGCCTCGAAGCGCTCGATCGTCGCCTCCTTTCGGTTGGACGAGAGGGCGGCTGCAAAGACGGGCGAGGTGGCGCGCAGGAGCCAGCGGTGCACCTGCAAGAAGCGAGGAAGTTGAGGAGAGCGGCGAGGACTCACGTGGAAGGTGCGGTAGCCGACGTGGAGCTTGAAGTCGGCGGTCGTCGGGTCGTCGAACGAGCGGGCCACTTGCAGCGAGTGGAGGTCGGCCGCCGAGAGGTAGGCGGGCGGTCCGAGCTGACAGAATTTACAGCAAACGGTGATCGCACCACCGTTCCAGAACGCTCTCAGAGCGGTCTCCGCGGCCAAGTAGCCTCGGACTTCGCCCGTTTGTTCGAAATCACGAGCGATGGCTGAAAGGTTCTACGTGGATTGATAGACGAACGGAGGAACTCACCAATTCTCTGCGTCCGCTCTTGCTTCGAGTTCTCGAGCCACATCTCGGCGAGAATGCAGACGGAGGTGCGGCCGCCGAGCTTCGTCACTTCGATTCCGACGACCGGAACGACCTTGTTGACCGGCGAAACGCCCTTCGGCGTGAACGTGAGTCGGAGGTGAACGTCGCTCGAAGCGTTGATGCCGAACTCCCGGCTTTTCCAGGTGTCGCCGACGAACGCCTCGTCGAAGTGTTGCTGGAAGTTGGGGATCTCCATGCGGGAAACGCGCGAGTGGCCTCGAATGCTCCAGAGTTTGCGGACCGCGAACGGAAATCGAGCGCACAGAAAGACGGTGGGCGTGTGGCGGAAGCCGTCCAACTCATCAGTCCAAAGGCCCCGCCGCACACGAGAAGAACGCCCAGCGAACTGAAATGTGACTCCTGAAATCGGCACTTCAATCAATACTGGTTGGATCAGCCCTTACTTTTTTGCGAACTCTTCCTTCCGTCGATCTTCTCCAGCCACACCTCACAGTTGACCGTGAACCAGACGTCCAAGGTCCCGTTCGCCAAGCACATCGCCAATGTGCAGCCGTTTTCGTGCTTCGGTTGGAGCAGGAAGTAGAATTTGATGCGTCCACGGGTCGGGTGCTCCAGCTCGTAGACGTCGCTCAGCCACTCGTCCCAGCGAATGGACGCTCCGAACCGCCGATCGAAGCGTTCGAGGCGCCACACGACGACCTTCGGGTCGCGGAAGTGCGAGACGGACGGCATCGCGAAAGAGCGCTGAAAGCAGCGGAGATGGAAGTTGAAGGAACGAGCGAGAGGCAGGCGACTCACCGACTGGAGCGAAGAACGCGCCCAACCGGCCGGCCGCAGCGAAAAGAAGCCGAATGAAACGGGCGAGTCTCCGTAGAGCGTTGTTTCTGCGCGGTCGCTTTCAAAAAGCAGCCACTGTTTAGCGCATTAATTGCTTTTTGTTTGCTGCTTTACCTGTCAGCGTTCCCTGCCAGCATCGATTCCATGGCGCAATGGCAGCGCGTCCGACTCCAGATCGGAAGGTTGGCTGTTTGAATCACTCTGGGGTCAACAACCTTTTGGATTCTTTTCTTTGTTGAGTGTCAGAGCAGGCGGAAGAGGAGGGCTGCAACTCGCGTCCACTTGCCGCTCTCTTTCTCGGCCAACGCGGCGAACTGCGGCGTCTTGCGGAACTCGGCGAGGTCGTAACGCCCCTGAAGCTGCGGCAGGCGCGCCTCGACGAGCGGAACGCAGACGCTCGTGATCACGCCGCCGTCCACGACCAGCCGGCGGGCGGCGGAGAAGCGGCCGAGCGGGAAGCGGCCGCGGATGGCGGCGAGCGGCTCGTTGAGCGACTTCCACGCCTTCTCGTACGTTTTGTGCAGCATGAGCGAGTGGACGTGCTGGACGCATGCGAATGAGTGAGCCGGTGGAAAGAAGAGCCGGGATTCCCCCGCCGATCAAACGAAAGCACCACCCTCGAGCAACTCCAGCACGCGGCCGGGCGTCCCGACGATCACGTGCGGCTTCTTTTTAGCCAACCGCCTGCGAGCCGCTCGCACACGAACGGAAGCGAGCGCCCGCGTACTTGCCCGCCGTCTGCAGCGTCTCCACCATCTTGTAAGAAGAGGAAGGACGCACGTGTTCGGCAGCCTCGATCGTCTTACTCGAGAGGAGCGCCTGGAAGCGATCGGAGTTCTCGCGGATTCGGTGCGGGACGCTGACGGCGTTCGAGGCGGTGCGGCCGGCTGCTCGTCCAAGAGGAACGTGTCGCCGTCCGTGATCACGAAGAGCGCCGCCTTTTGGTGCGCGATGAGCAGCCGGAGGCCCACTGGATGGGCGCTTTGAGGTGGTCGAACTTGTGGAACGGCAGAGAGGTCAGCGACGCGTCTCCACTGCCATTCGGCTTGCCGGTCCTAGAACGGAGGAAGAAGTGAGATGAGTGGAAGGTACTGGACGGCACTCACTTCTTCGTCTTCATTTTGTTAAGGCGTTTGTTGACTGAAGAGAACACGAACGTGAAGGTGGCCGAACAAATGGGTGTGCAGTTGGACGTCCGATTCTTGCGCAACAAAAAGATTGTTTTGTAAAGCAATTACGACTTGCGTGGCCTTTGACTTCTTTTTGCATACGCAACAAAATGTTTGACGAGAACTCGCTGGAAGGTCGCTATTTTGCTCGTTGCGTCGACCCAACCGCAAACAAACCGTTTGAAAGACGTGACTCACAAAATAAATGAGGGGCTTTTGAGACCACTAAAAGTCGTTGAAGTCGGAGTCAGGAACGACTCACGTGGCGAACTCGTTTGATCAACATTCTCGTCAACCCATTTTGTTTACGACGGCCCAGCAGCCGCGTGCACAGCAGTTAATTATAATTTCAGATGAACAACCGAATAGGGCTGCCAAACGTTGAAATGGAGGTGGATAAAAGAAAGGAACCGCTCTTTTCCACATTCTGAAAGTTTCACAGAAAAATGCGATCGTTCCACCTTTTTTTCGTCTTCTTCCTGTGTTCGTTGCTTTCTCTGACAGCGGCGGACGACTGCGCCTGGTTTTGTCTCCAGGACTTTCCGGGATTGGACTACTGCGGACATGGTGGGCAGAAACGATATTACGGTCATCTTTAGCTTGTTTAGAGTGCGGGTGCAATGCGTTCATCTGTTATAATGACGACAGGCGCAAGGGCCGCCTTTCTGAAATCCTGCTTGAGAAGGAAGGATTACCGGTACTTGCGGACAACGACGTGGTTTAAAGGTCGATATGCAGCTCAATAAACACATGCAAGATAAAAAAAGAGGCGGCATCGAACAACCAGTCGTTGACTGCTTATGAAACGGCAAACTGGAAGAGCTCGTTGACAGGCGCCGAATTCTCGCGGGTGAACGCGTCTGTCCACTCGGGTAGGTCGAAGATGTCGGCGATGTTTCCTTTCGCAAAGCCCAGCACGTCCCTTTTGAAGTCGTTGAGGTGGTCGGGGCGAAGGCGAGCTTCAGGTCGTCCAGCACGTTCTCGACGGTCGGGCTGCTCACGATGTCCGCTGCGCGCCACTCCTGTTCTCTACTCGTTTTTCCACACCAACTGCGATTTCTTTCCGACTTTTATTCTCGATGTTCATACGGGAGTTTATTGCAAATCGAATACAAATTGGAGCAACAAAGGAACAAATTAAGAAAGGCTCATCTTGAAAAACTCGTTGACCAGGGTCGGATGTTCCTGAACGAAGTCGTCCGTCCACTCGGGCAGCTCGACGATCGCCCGCACGTTCTGCTTCGCAAATTGCAGCACTTTCGCCTTGGCTTCTTTGAGGTGCTCGCGAGCAAAGACGACCTTCAACCAGTCGAGCACATTCTCGAGGGACAGGCGTTCAAGGCTCGATTCGATGCACATTTCCTGGAGAAAGAAGGACGATTAAAAAGGTAGGCGAATGGAAAGAACTCGCCAACAACGACTCCAGTCTGTAGAAGTCGGCAGCGGGCATCAGTTGGTGAGCGCACGACTTCCGGCTGTCCACTTCGCCCGTGTAAACGAACTTTAGCACTTGTTCGATCACGTGCGGCGTGAAGTTCTTGACCTCGACAATGCCGGTCCGTTTCACTTTCGTGTCGTACGTGAACATCTGCTTGAAGTAGGCCGATTGTGAAACGAGCACGAACTTGTGGACCTGCGAAGAAAGGAGCGGTGATTGAGAAGAACCCATGTACTTGCCTTGAAGACTCGCCCGTCCACGTGCAGCTCGACGTCGGCGAACTCCTCGTCGCCGAACATTGCGCGCGTTTTCTCGCCCAATTTCGCGAGACGCTTTTGCGTTTGACGTTGCGGATTGAACGGCAGCGGAATCCAATCGAGAAGGTCGATCTCGAGCACAGGAACAACGAGCGGCTTCTCGCGTGATGTTGGAAGCGGGACAGGTAATAATCCGCGTCCCACTTGTGCTGTTCGCCCGCCGCAAAGTCCCGCTCGTATGCTGAAAAGTGGGCGTTAGAAACACTCCAGGCGGTTAGAACGCACCTTTTTCGGAGGCTTTGTTTCCGTTCCGATCCTCGGCCCAAAGCTTGAAGCGAAGGCGGACCGACTTGTGCTCGCCGAGTAGAGAGCAAGCCAAGTAGAATTCACTCAACGCGTACCCGCTCGCAAACTCGGGCTTTGGAACGAACGCGAGTTGAAACGCCGCCTCGGAGATCCCGTTCAAATCGAACGGATCGCTGTTCCATTTCTCTCCGACCGCAGCGAAGTTCGCACGAGACCGAAATTTGGGGACTTCCCAGCGGTAGGCGGTGCGCGTGGACATTTTGCACGGAAGCGGGGACTGCAAGAAATTAGAGGAAGGATTAACCGATGGCATGCTCGCTGACAACGACTCACTTTGCTTAACGATCGGACAAACGAACACAAGACGAAGCGACCGGAGATTGAAGTGAACGGCCGCACTTCAGACCGCTTTTATTCGCTCCCGCTTGACCCACGCGCCCGTCCACGCCGCTTGCGTTTGCCGCGACACATGAGAAAACCCCGTTTAGTTCCCAGAGCATGAGTAATGGAAAGCTCACATGGTCGAGCGGCGCTCAGTTGGTCGCAGATCGCGCTTTCAGGTGATCAAAGATTGCGCGACGTGGTCCAACACGAATGAGAGACCGCTGATCTCGCACGAACAGTGAGGAGGGCAGCGGATCGACCGTCTTCTTTGTCGCTTTGAGCACTTCGAGTTCGTAGCAGAGAAACAGCGGACCGTTAGCTGTTCGAAGTGCTGCAGTGGGGGATGGTCGTGCCACTTGTGTTCCTAGCCTCTCATTAACAACAGTTTATTCTTCAAACAATATCAACAACGACTGGGGATCCGGTAAAAGCTACTTTGAAGAGCTCTTTCACAAGCGCGACGTTTTCGATCATGAACGCGTCCGTCCACTCGGGCAGCTCTGTGATCGCTTCGCCGTTTGCTTTGGCAAATTCCAGCACACTGTCCTTGAACCCGTCAAGATGTTTGTGGGCAAAGGCGAGTTTGAGGTCGTCCAGAATGGTGTCCACAGAGAGCGTGTTCAGAATCGAGCAAACGCACAACTTCTGAAAGAGAAGAGAAAGTGTGATTACACCGATGTAATAGAACTTACTTGCAAGGCCGTCAAGTTGTAGAAGTCAGCAGCAAACAAAAGATCGCGGGCACACGAGTCCAAGTCGTCGACTTTCGCTGAGTAGACGAAGCGGAGGATCTTCTCAACGATGTCCGCACTGAAGTTCTTGACCTCGACAATGCCCGTCCGTTTCTCCTTTGTGTCGGTCGTGAACATTCGCTTGAAGTACTCCGATTGAGAAGCCAGGATGACTTTGTGGACCTGCAAGCGGGCAGTAAGGGATCGAATGCATGGGAAGCTCACCTTAAAGACCTTCTGCTCGACGTGGACTTCGACGTCCGCGAACTGCTCGTCGCCAAACATCGTTGCAATGTTGGCAGCGTGCTCGTTCATCAGGTCTTCTGTATTCAGACCAACGAAGGCCTTTTCTACAGCTTCCAGGACTTCGACTTCAACACACAAGAAATAACGTCCGAGTTTCGACCGCTCGCGGTTGGCTTTTTGATTAAACCAACGGTTCCAGCCGTGTTCTTGGCCCGACGAGAATTTCTCAGTTCGTTCTAAAATGAAGGTAAGCGGAGTTACTTATTGAAGCGCCCAACATTTACCAAGCTCTCCACTTTTTTGGCCATCGCTGCATTCGAACCACGCTTTGAAGCGCAGTCGAGCCCATTCGTGGTTACCGAGTTGTCGGCAATGCAAGTAAACACCAGTATACCCAAGACCTGACGCTTCTTCTGGAATGAGCACGAGTCGGAAGCGGGCCCCGTAAATTCCATTCAAGCGAAACAAATCACCGTCCCATTTCTCCCCAAGCCCAGCGGCATTCGAACGATTTTCGAAGTCGACGAGCTCCCAACGATGAGTCGTGACCGTGGACATGATGGCCGACTGCAAGCAATGGTTGAATGCGAGCAGAAAAGCAAGCGGTGGGTGGACGCGGCGGAGTACTCACTGGGGCACACAAACGAGCAGCAGGAGTGGGCGACGGAATGATGAGTGAGTGGTGACCGGCGACCTCAGCTGCCCGCTTTTATTCACTCCTGCCCGACCCACGCCGCTCGCCCACGCCGCACGCGATCAGCGTGGACAGAGGTCGGGAGAGAGCCGCCCAGCTCTCATCGGTCGCCCGATGGAGAGGTCGGTTGATGAGCGGTGGGCGCCGAGTTCAAAGATCGTGCGTGTTTTGCTCTCCGCAAAAAGAAGTCCCCTCTCCAAGCCGCGTAACGCACTTTCGGGGAGAACGAGCGGGCTTTTGCGTACTCCGAGTTTACAGAACGGGGAAGCACTAACGACCGCTCGGTTTGCTCGCAGGTCGCTCCCGCTGCTTGCTTTCGTGCGCCAAGCGATCGCTCGCTCGCTAGCGGGCAAAAGGCGGAAGCACAACGCCCAAGAGAACGAGCGTCACTCTTCTTCTGTTCTCAGTCGACCCGCGCGCATCTTCTGTGGTCCGCCTAACCTCATTTCGATTTACCGAGTCGAAAGCTAGCGGAACAGCTGTTGATCGATAGAACGAGTACAATTTTCGCTTCAATGCTTCCCGCGAATCGCCTTCCAGATGCGGAGAACGCGAAAGGTGAGTGGAGATGGGGGCACTTGACACGAGCTCTCCAAATTCGACGACCACTGATCGATGCCGCTTAGGACCGCTCATTGAGCCGATCAGCGACGATTCGAGCGACGACGACGTGGATGCAGCGGAGATCACTTCTTTCTGTTCCCCTCCGCCCACTACCGATCGTCTTCGCGCGAGCGGGACGCTTCGAATGGACGTCGAGCGCTTCAGCAAGTTTGCCGCCACACCGTTCGACGACCAGACGGTGCTTGCCGAAGGCCAAAAGCGCCAAAAGCGCCAAAAGCGCTCGGTTTCTGGCTCGAATGCAACCACGGACTCGAGATGAACGACGGGCAAGACCGCTGGTCGTGCCATGCCGCTCCTCAACTGCGGGTCGTCGCCCAACGAGTGGGCGTCGAGCACTTCCGGCGCGCCATCCAAATGAGTCCGACTGGGGCTAGAAGCAGTTCGCCTCGTGCGAAGTCCTGCTGGACGAAGCCGCCTGCTACCGCAAGGACGACGTCGTTCGCCTCGAAGTGGGCGTCGCGGCCGAAATTCCTCGTCGATTCCTGTGCGCCCTCATCCTGAAAATTGCAGCTCGATCCCGCACGAACGCGCCACGCAGACGTTGCACCGCTGGCCGCCCGTGAACTTCGAGCGTCGCTTCGATGCGGCGGCATTCGCGGACGCGTGGGCAAACGACGTGTTCGCTGTGAAGGGCGTCTCCGAAGGTCAGCTTCTCAATTCGCTTCTTTTCGAAGGGACGCGACGAGAAGTGGACGGAGGGCTGCGGTCTCTTCATCTGCATTTGGGACTTTGGCTGCCATTCGTCCATTTGCCTGCAGTTTGCGTGCCGCTTCTTCAAACGCGGTTCGTTCACTCCATTCTTGTCTAATCGATCCCTTTTGTTCGGAAAAACAGCACGAATTCGATTCGACAAGCGACTGCTGGGGATAGACGCAATCCATCGGGATTTGTTGAGCAGGAGCGACTTGCCGCACTCGCTGCCAGCCAGGCGCTCTTCGTTTGCTTTGCGATTCGCCCGCTGCGGCCGTTCGGGGCGGTCGAGTGGGCGCAGCGGACGGCCCCGTCGAGTGTCCGGCGGAAACTCGCCGTCGGCTTCGATTCGAACGAGTTTGCGGACGTGGAAGTGCGCGCGCAGGGACGATTCTTCAAGGTTCGCTCCTTTCAGTGCTTTCCCACTCCTTCCTTCCGCTTCGCTTCAGGTCTCAAAGGCGATCATCTGCTTGAGGTCTCCGGTGTTCCGTCGGATGTTCGCGCACGACACGAAAGAAACGAACGGCAGTCGTCGAGATCAAGAGCGTGGACGCCGACGTGGTCGAGCTGCTGCTCCGCTTCTTCTACTCCGGCAAGGTGGAGGGGTTGAAGACCGTCGCCGCTCGTCTCTTGCCGCTCGCTGACTGCTACGAAGTGCTGGAGCTTGCCGCGAGTCACCCTCTTCGCTGGTTTGCAGGAGCTCTGCCTGGAGTCGCTTCTCGATCGGCTGTCCGTCGAAAACGTTCTCCGCAGCCATCTGCTGGCCGACGCCCACGACCATTCGGGCGCCTTCAAGCTGGAGTTCCTCGAGTTCGCGCAAAAGAACCTCGAGCGCGTGCGCCAACAAGACGACTGGACGGCCGAATTCGTGGCCGAACATGCGGCGATCGTCAAGGAGATAACTGGCTAGAGCTCCAATACTCTCTTCCTTGTATGTTCGCGGATGTGGTGTGAGAAGCGGTGGATAAACTGTTGTAAAGAAACCGTCGAAAAGTGCTTTGCGGACCCAACCATTTGCTCGGCTCGTGCTCGTCAGAAAGACGAAAAGGAGTGGCTTGTGGGTTGGAAGCACAAAATCGGGAAAGCTGTCGACCGCTCGAAGAAATCTGCGAGCTGCACTGGTGGCGATCCGCAGAAAGTGCGCGTCCGCTTTTCATTGTCCACTCGAACTTACTTGTGCTCTCGCTCGCTCCTCACATTCTCCAGCAGGCCACAAGGACGTCCTCTTTTCCTCTGCGAGTACCGCCCAGTGCTTTCGATCGACCGGAAAGACGCCATTCGAATCGATTTCGAAGCAAACACGCGGTGGGTTGAAAGCGGACGAAGCGATCGGAAGTTGAGCGGCTGTTGCCTTCTTTTCGTCCTCTTTCGCGGCACGTGGATTCCTCTCGCTTCGTCTGGGGTCGCTGGATCGAAGAGTGAAGCACAAGCTCGTTCTTTTTGTTCCGCTCGCTCTCGTACGCGATCAGATGGCTCTTTTTAGTCGCCAGTAGACTCACCGCCCGGTCGCTTCGATCACCTGCGGCTTCTTCCTGCCGCTCGCTGCGAGTGGCCGCTGCCGGACGGGACGGCGGCGTCCGCTCGTTCAGAACGAGCTTCTTTTCTTCTTTGAAGCCGCGGAGGCCGGCGGAGTGCCGAGTTCGCTGCCGCTGGTCGTCGCCGCAAACACCCACCCGCCTGTTCGCTCGGGTGCGTCCCGCCGCCCGCTTGCAGCCGCGCTTCTCGAACGGTTCCCGTCCGCCCAGGCGCCGTTGCTGCTGCGCCCTCGACAGAACGAGCGACCCTTTCTGTGAGTCTCGCCCCGCCATTCGCTCAGTCGTGGTGATTCCGCGGGGATTTTAAGGCGCTCCTCTCTGTTCTCGTCCTTGCCGGCTGTGTGGGGCGCAAACCACAGGCTGCTTCGGGGGCCGAGCGGTCGGGACGGCGGACGGATCGAAGCGCCCATTGGTTTGCCGACCTCGATCGAATTCTCCCGCCCACCGCCTTCCCACTCGCACGTCGCCGCCGCTGCCCACTCGCGAGTCGCCGACGACCCAACGGAACGCCCGCTCCCACCGCCCTACTCGTCCCGCCGCTCGAATGAACGTTGCAATTGGGACTCTTTGTTCTCGCATTAATGTTTTGATCAAACGACGCGTGTTCAGTTTGAGGATGACGGCGTCCCGTTTCGAAAGTGGGCTCGCGAGCAGGTCACTCCGCTGTTTCTGCTTTTGCTTTCAGTTCGAGGTGCCTCCTTCCGCTTGCAGTCTCTCTACTGGCTGCTTCTTACGATCAACGAAGCACCGAAGCAAAAGCTCTAGATCGTTCGACTCCGAGCGCCAGTCAGTTCGAGACGCGGCGGCAGACGACCTTCACGCCCGTCTTCTTCGCGGCGCAACTGAAGTCGATGAGGTGCTCCTCGCTCGCCTCAATGTCCCTGCTCGCTTAGAACGCGAGCCTTAATCACTCGTAAATGATTTTCATTGGATTGCAAATACCGAGCGCTTAGAACACCGACGGCCCGGACTCATGCTTTCTTGGAAATTTTGAGGACAGGGCAAAGATTGCGGGGCCTCTCCGCGCAAACAGCTTTATTGAAACGATCGTTTATTGGAATTGCAGATGAACGAGCAGTGTCGCGAAGTGCGCGAGAAGACCGCAGAGTTCGACCTTCGGCCCGAACCGCAAGACGACGTGGTTTTGCATCGACGATCAACGACGTCCGCCTTGCGGTGGTTACTTTGGCTTGCAAACGAAGCCCGGATCGTCCGTCCGCTCGTTCCACCGGTCGTCTGCATAATCCGCCCATTATGCCCGCCGCTCGAGGCGCCCAAACGACTGACACCAGGCAATCTGACCGGGAGTTCCGCATAAACACTCGTCGCATCCCGCACGTACCGCGCCCAAACCGCACGCGGCCAACCGCCTTTATTAACGGCCGTTCCACCCGCATTCTTCGTACTCCATTCATTATCGTGCTTGAGAAGCGACTCCCAATTGACCGCTCTCCCTTCTTTCTGCTCGGCTCTAAGTCCGAACAAGCGGATCGAAATTAAAACTCAGTGAACATCACTATTGCTTCACGTTTTCCTCCGCTCCATTCCCAACGATGCTCTCCATCTACCGCCTGCTCGTCTTTCTGCTCGTCCTGTTCGTTTCGGTTGCCGTGGTTCTAGGAGACAGTTGCAGGGAGCACCCTTGCTCAAACCACTGCCCAAGCGGTTAGTTGCACCAACCTATTGCCTAGTTGACGACTATTTGCAGGCTGTTATTGTGGCGACTACGGTCAGTGTGAACCAAAGTGAATAATCGAGGTGCAAACGCCACGGCCACTAAGATGATTTGATCGGTTTAACACACAAGGATAACGGCAATGTTGATTCAAGCAAATAAACGATGTAATCGTGGCGACCCATCGATACTTTGCTATGGCTCAACCGAACAAAGCAATCGGCTGCTGAGCCTGAACGAGAGTAAATGACCATGCAAATATCTGTTAATCTTCTAGAAATTGCCCTACCACTTCTGCCCACGTTGCCAGAACAACCAGAAAATGTTCGACCTGATAACTGGAGGAACAAGTTCTGAATCAAAAGCATATCGATGTGCTCCTGCTGCAGATGAGAAAAGGCGGTAGGAGAAAGCAACCATTTGCTTCGTGTTTACACGTTTGACCTACCTGCTGCCCACGCCGCGTGCAATCAGCCCGCCAAACGATCATTCGAATGCGGTCAATGGCGCAATCCAAACAACGCGACGTCTCCCCGCGCCTTGCCGCGTCCCCCGCCTAGTCGCTCACCCACTCACTTACTCATTAGACTAGCCGAAACGGGCCTTCGGCCCTCTCGGCTAGTGATGACAGAGGCTTAAAAGCCGCCTGCGGCGGCTTTAAGCCTGTTTAACCATTGTTCAATTCGTGAAACAAATGCCAAGTCTCAAAATAAATGACTCCGCTGTCACTGCCCAATTCGGCTTACGCCACATCGAGTCGACATTTCAGTCATCTGCTCGTTTTTTTAAACCTTTAACCATTCATGCCGTACAGCATGCTCGCACGTTCTATTGCGCGCAAAATCAACCCGCGTACTCAAACCCAAACAAATCCCCAGCTCACAGACATCAGCATACACTGTTCAGCCTACTACCTACCCCAACGCACTGCAACTATTCGGCTCTTCGAATGTCCATTGGCCCAGCCCGCCCACCCAATTATGTCAAACATCCGAGATACCGCAAACTGACGACGGCCAACCCACAATCGTTTTCGTATCATGCACTCGCCGATCATTTCCAAGAAAACGATCAGCTTCTAATCCATCCATCTTTTCCATTACCCGCTCCCTCAAATCGGAATTTCTTCATTTTCGTTCCAACCTTCATTTCCGTTTTTATGGCCCATTTCTTGGCCAATCGTCAAATCCATTCATTCCGGACGATTTCCAGCTATTTATTCCTCTCCGGTATCGATTTCCAAAACGCCGCTACCCGGGATCGAACCATCGACCTCCCCATCTTCCAACCCTACGCGGAACCCACTGCGCCACGCTTCCCCGCCACTGCTCCGTGGCCGTTCAAATTTCAAACCTCGATAAAAACCTTAAATTAAAAATCGTATGTCGGATTTTTCGTTTCCTCCACCCTCCGCGAGCTCCTCTATCGATTACAAAAAACCCCATCCAAATCCGTCCATCCGTTCCCGAGATCTCACCGTTGCTGTCACCTCCCCCAGTGCCCCGCTTACATATAGGTGGATCTGCAGTGGAGGTCGGCAAGCGGTGCACTTCGTTACTACTCTTACCGCATTCGACTCGCTTCACGATGGGCAATTATTTTTCACGCGGACCCAAAAAGGCGGAAGCGGCGAAGAAGTAGGAGAGAGCTCCGATGGATTAAATTCGTTCGAATTTCCAGAAACCTTCCAAAGACCGCGGTAAAGCCGACGATCTTCCGCTGGCCCCTCGACGACTTCGAGAATCGCTTCCAAACCGCCATCTTCAAGCAGAAGTGGGAGAGCGACGACTTCACTGTCAGAGGCATCCCGGACGCCAAATTCCGTCTCCACTTCTACCCGAAAGGGAATAGTGAGACGAACAGAGACAACTGCTCGCTGTTCATGCACGTACGGGACTTTGGCGAGCATTCTTCCATCCGCTTAAAGTACGAGATGTACTTCGACTGTGGAACGAAGCCCCAGATCGCCCAGAGCGGTAATTCTTCTGCTGCCAAGTTCCCATTTGATCACTCACATTAGAACCCGAGCGAAAATTCGCTCCCGACAGCAACAACTGGGGTTTCCCGGGCATTGTCACTCAAACGGGACTCGCCGAATTTGCTACGAACGGCCAGCTGGTTCTCTTCTGCAAGGTCACCCCGCTAGATCCCATCGGGCCGACAAAACGGTCCATTGAGGATGCGCCACAGGACGTGCTGGAGAAGATCGCAGCCTCTTTCGGCGCGGACAAGTTCGCGGACGTCAAAGTGCACGTTGAAGGAAAAGTCTTCAAGGTTATACCGTTTGAGTGCTTCTAGTTATTCTTTGTTGTTCAGGTCCACAAGATGGTCATTTGCGCGGGCTCTCCCGTTTTTGACCGAATGTTCACGCACGACACAAAAGAAAGGCGGACGGGAATTGTGGAAATCAAAGACGACGAGGCGGACATGATCGAATTGCTCCTTCGGTACCTCTACTCCGGACGAGTCGAGGGATTGCCGGTCGTCGCTCACCGCCTGCTCCCGGTCGCTGACTGCTACGAGGTGCCCGCGTTGGCCGTAAGCGCATCGACAGCTTGCCCACGCGTTTTCAACCCGTTTCAGGAGGTGTGTTTGGAGTCGCTCTACGAGCACGTGTCCGTTGGAACGGTCCTCCGCGACTTAAAGCTGGCTCACACCCACGATCACAACGGCGCTCACAAAAAGAAGTTCATCGGCTTCGCTCGAGCCAACTTCAAACTCGTCCGTGAACAGCTCGCGTGGACCGACGAGTTCATGCACGAAAATCTGGAGATCGTAAAGGAGCTCATGACCTTTTTGGACTTGTAAATAGTGTTATTATTTTATGGTGTTGAGAAATAAACTCATTGGTCAGCGTTGAAACAGCGAGAACGGACAAAGAGCAATAAGAATGCAATCAACCACTTCGTCCATCCCGACTGCCGCCGCTCGCTGAGCGAGAGCGGCAAGTATGTAGGTCATACACGCGCTCGCTCGTTCGCTGCAGCCGGGCGAAACGAAGCAAAAAGATCGCGGGCTGAAAGGAGGCAAGCAGACGACGAAGGAGCACTCGCCCCGCCGCGTGCTTCTCGTCGGCCGCTCGCCCTCCCGCCCGCACGAGTGGCGAGCGGCCGCCGACTTCTTCGGTTTATTGACCCAAGTTTGAGGTCAGTCGACAAATCCGACCCTCTTGCAGTGGTCCGGAGAGAAATTTTGGAACGTTCTGCTTCCCAGCGGAACAAACAATAGAGCGGTAGGCGGTGGAAAGCATTGGGATCTTGCATGTGTCTGGTGGAATCGGCGGTTGCTCGTGGAGCTGTTGGCTCACCTTTACTGTTCGTCCGCTACTAACCATCGATTTGTGCTCGCTGGAACGAGCTCCGCCGGCCACTGTTCAAAGCTGCACCTGCCCACGCGCACCGCTTTTTCGTCCAAATCGGGGGACAGCGCGCGAAGCAAGGCGCCACAGACTATCGCTCCTCCTCAATCTACTTTTCAACAAACAATAGGAGTTTACTCGCCAGTTCGCCAAATCCATGCGATTCAGAGGCGCCTGCCAGCACTTCAGTCCTTCTCCACCCTCCATGAATCGAAGCCGTTGTTTAGCGAGAGTTTATTGCCCGTTGATGTGTACACAATAGACATTTTGACGACAGTTGTTCAGACATTCGAAGAGGCGACCTTCTTGAGGAACTCGGTGACGATTTCGGCGTTCTGCTCGGTGTACTCGGATTTCCACGCGGAGAGGGCCATGATCTCGCTGGAGTTCCGCTTGGCGAAGTCGAGCACGCTGTCCTTGAAGCCGTCAAGGTTCTGGTGGGCGACAGCGAGCTGGAGGTCGGCGAGCGCCGTCTCGACGGACAGGTGGGCGGTGATCCACGAGGCGCACATCTCCTGGAACAGAGAGCTTTAAGGGAGGAGAGTAAAGAAGATGCTTGCCTGGAGCCGCTCCAGCTGGTAGAATGCAGCGGCGGGGAGAAGATCGCGCGCACTCGCCTTCAGGTCGTCCACATCTCCAGTGTACATGAATCGGAGGAGCTGCAGGATCTCCGGGTTGAACGTCTTCTGTTCGCTCACTCCCGTACGTTTGACCTCCTCGTCGTGCGTGAAGAGAGCCTTGAAGTAGGGGGACTGGCTGATGAGCACGTACTTGTGGACCTGCAGGGGAACGAGTGAGGAGAAACAAATCGAAGAAGACTCGCCTTGAAGATCCGCCCGTCCACGTGCAGCTCGACGTCCGCGAACTCCTCGTCGCCGAACATCCGCCCGCTGTTGTCGAAGACGCCCACCCTCGCCGCCTCCTGCTTGGACGCGAGACTCGTGGCCGAATCGAGCGGCTCGACGGTGCACGAGCAGAAGATCTCGCCTTCGCCGTCGTCCTCCTCGCTCAGCAAGTTGAACAGCTTGCGGTCGCCCCAGCCGTGCTGCTCGCCCGCCGAAAACTCCGTCGTGCGGTCTGACGATGAAACGAACGGTTGCAAGTCGGAGATCAACAAAATGTGACGCTTACCGGCGGTCCAGAACGCCTCATCCGTTTCTTCAGTCTCGAATTTCACGCGGACTCGGACGCGGACGGTCAGGTTGGGCTCCAGCCGGCGGCAGGCCAACGAAACGCAGCACTTTTGCTTCGAGTGCGGGATCTTCGGCTCGAAGACGAGTTGGAATTGGGCGCCCTCCATCCCGTCCAAATGGAAGAGCGGGCCCGTCCACTTGTCGCCCGCTTGGGCGCGGCGCATCCGCTCCACCACGTCGCCGCCCAACGACTAGCAGTGCGCGGTGGAGTCGGGCATGGCGGAGCGGCCTGAACGAAACGAGTGAATGCGAGAAAGGGTCGGAAGAACACGTAAACAGTGGCGGTCCTCGAAGTCAACAAAAAAGCAAAAAAATTCGCCCAAAACAGCGCGAAAAGCGGCGGCGGCGGCGAGCGGGCGATTCGAATGGACGGCGCGTCGGTTTCTTCCCGCCAAGCCGTCGGCCTGCCGCCTCTCCGCCGCCCGCCCGACTGCCTCGTCCGTCCGCTTCGTTTGTCCGTTCGCGCCGCCGCCCGTCTGCCCGCTTGCCGGCCGCTCGGTGACTCACCCCCGGGAGAGAGAAGGCAGGCAGGGGTGGCGGTAACGCCGTCCGCTTTCGAAATCCGCACGCCTGCGCCTTCCGTTGGCAAGCGCTCGAATGCTTGCGCGACTCACTCATCACAACGTTTATTCAATCAGAATTCGATTCAATCAACAATCATTCAAAAAGCGGCTCGAACATCATCTCGACGATCTCCGCGTACTCGGCGGTCCACCCGGGCAACAAGACGATCGAAGGCGCGTTCTTCCGCGCGAACTCCAGCACGCCGTCCGTGAGGCCGTCGATTTGCTCGTGCGCGTGGGCGAACTCCAGATCGTCGAGGATCGTGTCTATCGAAAGGGTGCTCAGAATCGACGAGACGCACATCTCCTGAAAACAAACGAATTGAGGAGCAGAAAAAAGCGAGGACTCACTTGCAGCAAGACGAGTTGATAGAAGTCGGCGGCGAGCAGGAGGTCGCGGGCACCCGCCTCCAAATCCTCCACTCGTCCGGTACCGTCTTGTCGTGCGTGAAGAGAGCTTTGAAGTAAGCCGAGTGCGACGCCAAGATGTTCTTGTGGGCCTGCAACGAGAGAAGTAAGAAGAGTGGAAGAGGGAACGCACCTTCCACGCGCGATCGCCCGCGCGCACTTCCACATCCGAGAACTCGTGGTCGTCGAGCATCTCCGCGAGGTTCTCGTACATGCGCGCCTTCACGGCTTGTTCTTCGAACGGAGTCGCCTCGACCGCGTCGAGCAGTTCGATCTCGCAGCTCAAACGGAGGCACGTATCTGCGAGATATCGGTGACGCTCAAAGCACGCGGCGAACAAATCGGGCCCGCTCCAGCCGTGCTCCGTACCCACTGAGAACTCCGCCGTCTTTTCTGAAATAATCGACCTCTGCGTAAAAGGCCCGACGTTTCAAAAAGCTTACCCGCTTGCCAGACCACGTTGTACTCGTGTGGGTAGCCCTCCTTTTCGAAGCGAACTTTGAAGCGGAGGCGCACGGTCACGTAGCTCTCGAGTTGGCGGCAGTCCAAGTACACGCCGAGAGTGTCGTCAGGATCTTCGCCATTCGGCTGGAACACGAGGCGGAAGCGCGTTTCGGGTAGCTCGTTCAAGTGGAACAGAGGGCCCATCCATCGCTCTTTGTCCTCGATCATGTCCATGCGCTTCCACAAACGTCGGATCGTCCAGCGGTGCGACGTGAAGGTGGGCATGACGGGACGGCCTGAACAAGGCAAGTGGATTCGAGCTAACGAGCGACAGAATGGAAGGGACGCAACACGACGAGAAATAACGGCGATCTCACTAATGCAAAAGCGACACAAAGAATCCCTTTCAATTGAACGAAAAGCGGCCGTCAGGACGGAAAAAGCGGCCGGCAAGCGCGTTTTGCCCTAAATCGGACGATTCCTCCGCCCGCCCGTCTGCTCGACCGCCTTGACTCGTGAGGGAGGGACGGGCAGAAACGGTTGCGTCACGTCTGCCGGCCCACAAAAAGCAGAGAAGATTGTTCGCTAGTGAACGAAAAAAGAGGTTAGCGGATTGAACGGGCAGTCGTAAAACCACCGCGCTCTTCTTGCATCGCAGTTCCTTCGGATCCAAGGAGAACGGACGAGAGTGAGCGACAACTCGAGCACGGCTTTTCGACAGCAAGCGGGCTGTCCGTGATGACGGCCTCGTCCCTCTTGGAAGCTTTTGTCGACTAATTGGCAGGCCACCGACAAAAGCCAATAGAGAGCAACTGCTCCTACTTGACCGCGATAACTGCAGGAAGTCGTTCCTCTCTCTGGGCGCATCCAAGACATCTGTTCGTTTCTCACTGCTTGCTGCTCGTCTCGTTCATAACATTTGCTCCTCGCCGTCGGGCACGTACACGTTCAGCGAGCGGCCGTGTGTTCCGCGGTCCAATTTGTGGATCCTTCGACACCCACCTGTATTTTCCGTTCGCAATCCCTCACCAAACGACGGCATCGATTGCGCCTACCAGAGAGAAGCCCGAGTGATTATTCGCTGCCTCGTTTCCACTCACTTCTTTCCGTTGCGCAATCCCGGCGGGTATAAAAGAGCGGCGGGAGCAGCGGGCGGTTCATTCGCGCTCTTTGCCGCCTTCCGATGCGCCTCGCTCTCATTTTCCTCCTGCCGCCCGCTCGTCGACGAGTCGGCTGTACGCTCGTGCTTCGATGCTGCGTTCGATGGGTACGACGTGCTGCAAGTTCCTTTCCGCTTCCTCCTGCCGTTCGTCTCTTCGGGTTCTCCGCTGGCCGTCCGATTGGTGAGTCCCCCTTCGAATTGACGGGCGTTCATCCATTCGTTTGTTTCAGGCAGTTCTCTTGTGCAACGACGCTTCTGAAGTCGTCAAGCTGCTGTGTCGGCAACCGTCGACCGCTTCGAACTGGCTAGTGCGAACAAAATCGCCCTCAAGCTGCAAGAACCACCGGCTGCTTTTGACTTCTCCCCACTTGTGTGGCAGAAATGGTCGCCTTCTCGAGTGAGTGTCCCCGCTCTTTGCTAATCACTCGTTGGGGCTTCTTTCAGGCCCTCATCGACTCCTCTGTTCGAGCTGAAGAGAACGCGCCCTTGCGTTTACGCTCCTTGCATTCAAACGACTTTCGAAGGATTGTTGCGGCCATCAAGTGCCACCATTCTCATGAACGCTTCGGCAAACAACCCCTTTCGGCGGCCGTGAGTCCACCCTTCTCCGCCGTTTGACGATCCCTGCTTACAGCCCGAATGGATTGCGGAGTCACTTGCGACCACGGACCCTGAGTTCGAGCAAGAAGCTTCTCGTTTGCCGGAAGAACGATTGGGAACGAGTGGTGCGAAGATCGCGTACAATCTCTTCCAAGGACCTCCTGTCAAGTGAGTATGCCTCTTCCATTTGCTCTCCCGACTAATCCACTCGTCTTCCAGCTGCGGCGACTAGAACTGCCCACTGCTGATCGACGACGTGCGAAACCACCGACGAAATGCCAGCAAGACTCGAACTTGATCCCCTTGTCGGCTTCTCTCTACTCGCAGCACAATAAACGGCTACAACCTCTCACTCTCTCTCAAGCTTTTCTTCCTTCACTCGGTTCTTCCCAATGAAAATTCGGTTGTTCGCGTAGTAGAAACCGAAACAAAACATTAGGGCGGCAGTCCGCCCGGAGCTCCACCCGACGTCAGTCGGGGCGAGCGGCGAGCGGCTGGCGACGCGCAAGGAGCAGCACACCTCCTCTACCCGTTGCAGTCGCCCTCAATCGGTCGGGAGGCGCCGATGTGGACGGCGAGTGGGCGGTTGGTCTCCGCGTTCACTTCGAAGCGGCCGGCCGGGCGTTGAGCGACCGCAAATCCCCGAGCGGACGGCCGTTGGGAGCGAAGTGATCGGATCGTGGAGTTCGAAGGCGAAAGCGAGCTGCGCCTTCGGTGCGCCCTGCCACGTTCCCTCCGCGTCCACTCACTTTTTTTCCCGCCCGTCGCGAACACGCCGCCCCCGTCGATTCGATCGGTCGACGGGCGGCTCGTCCACTCACGGTACGTGGGGAGGCCGCCCACTCGCTGCACGGCCGCTCCCTCCATCCACCAAAAATTCACCCGCTCTCGTTCAACCGCGCGACGACTCCCCGCCCATCGATGGGGAGAAGCCGGCAGTTCGGCTGCAAGAACGGACTGCCGCTCGGGATCCAAACCGAAAGCTCAGGGCGCGTCGCTCAACAAGACGGCGCCGAATTCCAGCCGCCGGACGTCCAGCACGCCGCCGATCGGCCGGAAGACGAAGGAGTCGGCGGCGAATCGGCCGCGGAGCTCGGCGGCCACCCCTTCAACTGCGAACTCGCCGCGATTCGACGAGTCCGCAGCGAAAGAAGTGGACGCGCTCGAGCGGAAGCAGCGGCGTGTCACAAAAGAACGCTCTCGTTTCTTCGCTGAGCGGCCAGCAGGAGGCGACGCCCTGGAGTTCTTCGCGTGGCCGTCGATCAATCGAAACCGGAAGTCACTCGCCATTCGTGCAGTCGGCCGGTCGTTGCCCGCAACAAACGAGAGTGGAGGGAAGCGAGAAGTCGGGCAGCCACACCCAACTTTCGTTCCCCAAGCCAACATCCACGCAGTTTGCTGAAGCAGGCGAGGGAATGACAGCGGGTTGTTCGAGGCGCATGGTTGTCGTAGAAGAAAGTGATCGTTTGCGAGCGGCCATTTCGAAAAGAGGGCAATCGAGAGAACATCGTCCAGCGTCTGTGCTCTCGATCGTGTTTCGTTGATTCAAATGCAAAACGATGTTCTTCTTGCTGCAAACAGGGGACAACTGCTGACTGATCGCCCAATGCCGACCGCTGCGGAGAGCGCCCGCGCGCCGTCTCGCCGCGCTTTTTTGTGGCGAGCGGCCGCTTGGCGTCTGCGGGTCGGCGTTCGCGGCGTCCTTTTTCCTCGCCGCCAAGTGCGGGCGCCTGGAGGGGAAATCGGCGTTGTTTTGCGGTCGGATCGCTGCCGTTTTCGTTATCTCTCGTTCGTCATTTTCGATTGATTTCTTGCGCAATTCGATCTCTCTCGATTGTTGTTCTCTATGCGCGTCGATTTTCGTCTGTTTTCAAGAAATTTCGGGTAAATAATTCCCGTTTGGTTTCAGGCCGCCACATGAGCGCCCGCTCGATCTTTGACGACCCGTGCGTGGTCGTCTGGCGTGCAGAGCACTTCGACCAAAAACTCCGAGCGACGGCTCCTAAGGACCAGTGGGCGAGTGACGTGCACAAATTCGTCCATCCGACTGCCGGCCAGATCCGCCTGAGTTTCTTGCTCACGCGGAAGGACGAAGACGAGGACGCCGTGTTCCACGTCCGCGTCCTCCATCCGGTTTCGGACGAGTCGCTCGAAGTGGACTGCGAGGTCTGGATCGAAAAAATCGACGGAACGTCCAACGTTCGAATTGGTGAGCAAAAAGCGAACAAACGAGGTTGATCGCGGACTTTCAGAATCCACTTTCAAACTCAACTTCCCCGCGTCCTACAACTGCGGCGTGTTGTGCTACAAGGCCGAAATGGACGTCTTTCGCAACACTCCGACGATCTTCATCTGCTGCCGCCTGCCGTTCGCGACGAAGAAGATCGGGACACCGTTGAATCATTCGTCCGCCCACCGTTTCGACTACCCCAACTTCCGACAGCGTTTTGAAACCGCTGAAACTGGTGACAGATGGCCAGAGGATGACTTCCAAGCGATCGGACTGAACGTCACGAACTTCTTCCAACAGACCTTTCCGAAAGGGATCAACGAACAAACGAACCGGCGGTTCGCCGTCAACATCGGCGTCAGGGAGTTCGGCACCCAGTCTTCTCTGTTCGTTCGCTCCACGACGTGGATCGAAGACACGAATCAACGGCGAACGTTCCGGTCCGGTAAGTTCGCCCACATTCGGGCAATGATGGGCTTTCTTTCAGACCACTTGATGAGTTTGGACGCGAATAGACCTTCGAGCATTCCCTACGAGATTTGCCACCATGAGCTCATGACGATCGTGGGAGACGGCCCGATCACCGTCTGCTGCGAGCTCCAGCCGATGGGCCCGCCGGTCGCCGAGCTCTCCAATCTTGAGCTCCGTACGATCGAGCAGGCGCGCACGTTCGACCAGCCGCTCTACTCCGACCTGGAAGTTCTCGTCGGCCAGCGGACCTTTCACGTGAGCCCAGCACTCATCTTCTTCTTCTACAGATTCATTGCGTATCTTTATTTTAGGTCAATCGCCTCCTCCTCTGCACTCAGTCGGACTACTTCAACACGTGCCTCTCGTTCCGCGGGAAAGAAGCCGAGAAGAAGAAGATCAAAATCGACGAGCAGAAGTGCGAAGTCGCGGACGTCGAGCGCGTCCTCCGCTTCCTCTACACGGGCGAAGTGGAGGGGTTGGACGAGGTGGCGGCCGATCTCCTGCCGGACGCCGACTACTTCGGGATCCTCCGGTTGCAGGTGGGCCTCTCTCCTCTCCCTTTCACTGCTTCTTGCAGAAGCTGTGCATCGACTCGATCCTCTCGAACCTCACCGTCGAACGCGCGATGCCGCTGCTGGAGTTGGCCGAGAAGCACGGCCACCTCGACGAGCACTTCGAGCCCAAAATCCACGCGTTCGTCCGCGAGAACCGCGCGGAAGTGAAGCAGCTGAGCGGCTGGAAGGCGTTCGTCCGCAAACACCCCCACTTCCGCCAGCTCGTGGCCGACGTCGTCTGATCGGAGGTTGCATTCTTTTCGTTGTTGCTCATTAGTCGGCTCTAAGTCGTGTCTTTGTTTCTGTTGTCCTCTGCGAATAAATTCGACTGCGAACCAGAGTGTGTCCTCCGATAAAGAGAAGTGGTCGTAGAGAAGAGGATGAGCGGTCGTCTTGCGGTCCTGCATCCACAACCGTTCCGCTCCAAACAGCCAGAATTTTGCGCCGAAAGGCGTCCAATTCGGAGTGATCGGCGCGCGGAGTGGTGGGCGGAGAGCGAACAGCGCGGTCGCGTGTTCGGCCACCACGAAGTCGGCGGGCAGGACGAAGCGAGCGTGTTTCTTCGCCGCGCGCACGTGTTCCGCGCAGAACGGGAGCGCCTTGCGGGCGGCCGGCGGGAAGCCGTTCGATCAATCCACGGCCACGGGGATCTCTCAAACCACCGCTTGCGTCCTCTCCGCCCGGATTCTGCAGTCGGTCGGTGCACGAGCCGTTTGGTTCGTCAAAGACGGCGAAGATTTCGTGTGTGTGCGAGCGCTCCGACTCGATTAGCCCGTGAAAAGTTTATTGCCCGCCCCAACAAACAGGTCCACAAAGACTCCAGCATGGCCGACGGAATGAGCGCGAGCTCGAGGCGGGTCGAACGCGAACCGGACGACCGGCAGCTTGAAGTTGCCGTCGTGGTCGTGGCGGAAGGCGAGCAGCAGGTGTTCCATCGCGTGCTCCACCGACAGATTCACAACGATCGGAGTGATGCAGGCGGACTAAAGAGAGGAAGCCAGGAGCACTGCCCCTGCAATGAGTGGTCGGCGGTCGGGAGAAGGCGAGTGGCCATGCGCCCAGCCCCTCCACAAGCGGAGCGCCCGCTCGACCAGCTCCAAACCGAACAGCTCGTGATTGATGGTGAGCTTTCTTCCTCCAGTTCGGAGGTCAACTTGGCGCTCACGACGGAAGAGTGAGCACGGAGAACAGAGCGGTGGCTTGAAAGAACGATCAGAATGAAAAGACGGGAAAGAACTTGGCGGACGCACGAACGGCCGCTTTTCCCTTGAACGCTCGTTGTGCGGAATGATGAGCGGCACCTTGAGAAAAGAGTGTTGTGAGCGAGCGATCACTGCCGAAAGCTTCTCGACCGGAGCAGGCGCATTCGACGGCCGATCTTCGAACAAACTGCACGCTGTACGTGAACGAAAGCAACAACCCGATCGTCGTCTTCGAGGTGGAAGCTGCCGGACGGGTCGACCCACACGATTCGGGCGATCGACTTCCAGACGTCGCCGTAGACGCTCAAATGGTCGATGTCCTCCGGCTGGACGCGGTGCGTGTAGGTGCACCACTCCTGTCCGTTCAGGAAGGATTGTTTGAGTTCTGTTGCTCCAAAAAGGCACGTACGAACTTGTCGTCGTGGCACAGGATGACGACGTGGAGCCACTCGTCCTTCGCAAAAAACAGCGTGCCGTCGCGCTCCTCTCGGCCCCACTGACCGTTCACGAACGAGTTGCGCACGATGACGCCCTGATCGAAGCGTATGTCGGACAGCAGGGCGATCGTCTGGTTGTCGCCCTCCATCAGCCGAAAGTCGCCGCGGTGGGCATTTGTGAACGTGGCGGAGTCCAGCACGGCCTTGCGGATTGATTGCTGCTGGTAGATCGCTTTCATCGCTCTGTAGCTGCTCTTACCGATCGTTAACGACTTCACAGCAATAATCTTACTGCTTACCGGGATTGAAGATGCCTTGCGGCACGGGCCGGCGGCCGATCACCTCCATCGTCTGGACGTTCATGCCCTCGACGTCGAAGTCGTCAATCAGCTTGACGTTCTCGCGGTACGGGAAGTCGAGCTGGAATTTGTTGTTCACGAAGATCGAGAAGTGGTCGCCGTTCGCTTGGATTCTGGAGGAGAGCGAGTGGAACAGCGGGGATCGGCAGGGAGCACACTTGACGTCCAGGAACTGCCCGTCCACGTACGGCCGGCTTTCGGTGGTGGTGGGCGAGACGACGCCCGGCGGATGGGTGCCGAAGAAGATCTGCGCGAGCGGAGAAGGGCGGTCGATCGAGCGCGCCCACTCACCTTCTGGGCGTTCCGGTCCCAGTACGCGTAGAGGGCGACGTCGTTCTGGGCGAAGCGGTCCTGGCCGCGGCCCACGCCCGGCACGCCCGCGAACAACACGATCGCCACCTCTTCCGCCGCCGACGTGGAACCGTCGATGAAGATCGTTTGTCCCTCGCGCAGCGGGCGACTTGCGGGTTACTGGATTGAGTGAGAAGTTTGTTGAAAGAAGAATGTTAAAGCGACGGCTATTGAACTGACTGAGCAGACCACCTGCTGGTTGAGCAGAGCGGCCGCTACCCCAATGGAACGAACTTACGCGACGATGGTCGTAAATAAGAAGCGAGTTGTTCGGAGCGTTCTCTGCGGACACCCGGCCACGCGAAGCGATGAACGAAAGCAAGAGCAACGAACAGAAGCCCTGCATTTCTTTGCGTTGAGGCGAACCGTCCGCTTCAACAAGAAACTGCGGCCAATCGGGGCTGCACAAACTCGATTCAAAGTGGTCAACGATGTCGTTCGCATGGTTAGAGGGGGGATTGTTGTGTCAAATCCCTCGTCTTGATGGGCGGCATTTGAATCCAGCCAGTTGAAAGGAGCTTTCTGCTCGTCTCTTTGTCAAAAACAATTGCTTAATGTCTGGCGGCTGCCTATTAGAACGAGTACTGCTGGAAAAGACGGCAATTCGTGAACACAAAAGCGATGACGACTTGCCGTTCAGCTCCAGGAATCGACAGTCGCTATGTGGAACGAACGGAGAGAGCAGAGCGTTCATTCAGTGCCCGACTGTCCTTCTGTTGTCGGCCTAGCATTTGAACTCAATCCAGTCCACGCCGCTTCGGTCAACATTGGAATCGTTCTCCTCTTGTTCCTTTTGCGCGGGTTGGAGCAGAACGGCTTGTTGTTTGTTGGCACTTCGCTCCGTTCCGCCCCGTCGATCGGCGATCACTCGGCAGACGAAGAGAGAAGAGCCGACTTTCCGCTCTGTTTGCTGGAGCTTTCTGGCCGGCTGTCAAAAGTGAATAAGAGCCTGTTTATTGACCGACCGTCCGGTCTGGCTCAATGAAAGCAGATCGACGAGAGGAATGCGCCGAGCGGGATGGCGGCGATCGGAAGGTGGGCGGAGAGATGAGCGGCCATGCCGGGCGGGGAAAAAGGCAACCGCAAAAGGCGGGAGGGTCGGGGCGGCAGTTTAAACAGTGGAGAAGAACGGATCCGCTCGGCGGAAAGAAAAGAGCGGCCGCAGCGGGCGGAGGGGAAAGAGCCGATCGGCGGTCGAGGTGTAAAGTAGGAAAACGAAGATCCGCCGATACGAACCAATTGATTACTCTAAATCAAGAGGATTCAACTGGAAATTGGAGAGACATCGCGATGAGCCGCGCGAGTCGCAACACGGCGATTCTTGTTTCCGTTTTTATGCCGCTCTTTTGTTCTTGGCGCAAGAAGGAACAGAGCGAGATTGACACAATTGCAGACATTTTTCGCCTGTCGTTAAAAGCGAATCCACGTTTTAAAAGTTTCTTTCTTCTCCTTCGGCGGAGTTCTCCAGTCGTTCGCACGATGTGGACGAGAAGTTCGTCTATTTCGCTGCCGACTCTTTTCGTTTGACCGATCGACGACGTGCTTTACAAATGGTTTCGAAAGAAAGCCCTTTGATTGCTCGCCGGTTTACATAGGAGGTGCCCGGGTGGCGTCTTTCGATCGCTCTCTCCGCCGTCTGCGGCCAGACGAGCGGCGACCGCGTCGAGCGGCGGCCGCCTGCCTGCCTGTCTCTCCGCTTGCCGCTCGGACGGGGCGTTTGGTCGCGTCTTTTTGGTCCGCGTTCCTCTCGCTGTCCGCTTGCAATCACGCGGATTCTCTCTTCATTTCGTTTCAGGTCGACCTCGACGATCATGGCCGCCGCGAAAGAGACGATCTTCCGCTGGCCGCTCGACGACTTCGAGAATTGCTTCCAAACCGCCGTCTTCCAGCAGGAGTTGGAGAGCGGCGACCTCAGCGTCGAGGGCATCTCGAGCGTCAAGTTCTACCTGCGATTCTACCCGAAGGGTAACCTCGCTGAGCACAAGGATTCGTGCGCCGCCTACCTGGGCGTGCGCGACTTCGGCGAGCTCCCGTCCATTCGTCTCAAGTTCGACTTGTGGTTCGAGAACAGCGACGGCGAGCAGCTGGAGAAGTTCGGTGAGTGTACGGCGCTTTGCTGCAGGTCACTGAAGTCTGAACGTTCTTCCAGAATACGAGAAGGAGTTCCGTCGAGCGGTCGTCCGTTGGGGGTGGTCGAAAACGTGCACTCAAACGCAGCTTCGTGATTTGGCCAAAAACGGTCGCTTGATCGTCGTCTGCAAGGTCGTGCCGCTGGATCCCATCGGCCCCACCAAGCGGGCGATTGAGACGGCGCCCTTGGATGTGCTGGAGAAGATCGCGGCCTCTTTCGGCTCGGACAAGTTCGCGGACGTCGAGGTGCGCGTCGACAGCAAAATCTTCAAGGTTTGTTCCTATTCTTTCTCTTGCTCCATGTTTCCACTCCTTCGTTCAGGTCTCAAAGTTCGTGATCTGCTCGGGATCTCCGGTGTTCTGCCGCATGTTCACGCACGACACAAAAGAGAAGGAGACGGGCATCGTGGAAATCAAGAAGGAGGACCCCGACATGATCGAACTGCTCCTTCGTTATCTCTACTCCGGACGAGTCGAGGGACTGCCGGACGTCGCCGCCCGCTTGCTGTCGGTCGCTGACTGCTATGAGGTGCTCCACCTGGTCGTACGTTTTTCTTTCCGAGCTTCTCATTTAATTCGATCTTTTAGGCGATGTGCCTGGAGTCGCTGTACAACGGCATGAGCGTCGAGACCGTCCTTTGTGATCTGCAGTTGGCGTTTGCCCACGACCACAAAGGCGGCTTCAAGCAGAAGTTCCTCCAATTCACCAAGCAGAACTTCCAACTGGTCCGTCAGCAGCCCGACTGGACGGACGTCTTCATGAGCGAGAACATGGAGATCGTGAAGGAGATCATGGCCCTGTTGTCTCCCTGATGTGTTCGATCCTGTTGTTGCTCAATGCTGTTACTACTTGCTGTCATTCTGTTGTTGTCTAAAATAAACCAGTCGTCGACTCCAGAAAGTAGTGGGCAGACGCCAGTCGGAAATCGCTCGATTCCACAGTTACTTTTCTCTTGATCAACCACCCGCTTTTGCGGCATCGTAGTGACCCTGCATGCAGATGCCCACACTCGACGCGCACGAATTGAAGTACGCCAGTGTGAAGTCGCTGGTGTGCGGCGGCCGTTTCCCGTCGCCCTCCACGGCGCACTCCGTGACGAGTCCCGTGGAAAGCGTTCGATTCGGCCCGCTGGCACCCGAGCGGAAAAGTGCGCGCGCTGTCCGATCGATTTTTGCGCCCGCCGGCCGAAAGTCCGCCCGCCCCCTCGCTTTTCGGCCCTCGCTCAAGGAGAACACGGCAGATTGCAACTGAACAAGTCGATCTTTTGCGGACGAGACTGCAATACGTCCAGCGACTTCCGTTCGCGGGTAGCGGGCAGGGCGGAACGACACATGTAACCGTCAAGTTGGGCCTGAAATCGGCGGCAAGACTGCTGAGCGTCGAGCAAATCGCGGCGGGTGGTGTTTAGCTCGTGGCGCATTTGATCTCGTTCCAGTTTGAACGCCATCGCTTTTCTTTAGCTGGTAGAAGACGGGGGGTCAAACAACCGCGTTGCTCTTTAAACTCGGTCTGTTCGGTGAGGGCGGAAAGTTGCGCGATTACAACAGCTGGCGATGGAGCTACCGTTTGTTCGCGACCACCGGACATGCTCACTGCTGCTTGCCATTCAATGGGACCTGCACGTTCAGTCAACGCCAATTGCAGTACTTTTGGGGCCAATGCTGGCTACAAATTCACATCCTTGCGGGTGCCAATGATTTCTATCGTTAAATTACGGCTGCTAGGTGACGTGGAATGGTTCACGGTTAGCTGAAATGAGTTGGTGTTCGTTTGGCAAAGAAAACGAAGCATCTTCTTATTTCCGAAGTCGATGCAACGGGAGACACGCGTCGACGTTGGTAATGTTTTGATTGCTCGCGATCTTATGTTCTCTTCTTTTTGTTTTTCTTGAAAGCCATCGCTCAGAAACACGCCCGGAAACAACAAATGAGTCAGATTCGGGAGATCTTCCGTTAATCGAGACACGAGGGTAAAACAACGTCAAACGAGTTCTTTCGCAAAACGCTAGCGTGCGTTTAAAGTTCACACTTAAAACAACCCGTATGCGGAGTGGAAGGCGAAACAAATCAGTACGAAGAACGGAAACTCCTTTGCTAGGGTGAACGCCGTTCCTTATTTATTTGAGCAGCAGAAGAGTAGTACCGAAAAAAGAAATCGACTTGATTTTAACCACATGGTTTATTAGAGCTGCTCTAAAAATTCCACTCCAAACGGCCGAGAAATAAGCGAAAAAACTCCTCCGAACGCCCGCCCGCAGTGCATCTTGGAAGGTGGCGGCGTCCTCGCAGGGACGTGGCGCAACCGACTGGCCGCCGCGCGCTCTGGGTGGTCCGTCTGGAGGGCCGCTTGCAATGGAGGGAAGAAAAGCGTCGATCGGGCGTCTGCAAGCTAAAATAAACGCCCGCAAAGAGCCTCGTGCATTTTTCAAAGCGGAAATTCTCGCGCCAAAATCAGGCAAACCGAATCGAACGCTTCGTCACGGAGTGCACGGCGTGTTCACGAGCGGCCGGCTGCTCGTCGAGTTGCCGAACTGGGGCGCGTGGACGAACGATCAGACTCCCTGCTTGTCGGCGGTTCTCGTGCCCGTTCAGCGTCCAGCTCCTCCACAAAGGAGGGGGCGGACCGCCTGCTGGTCGCCACTCGCGAGCGGCTGCTGCAAATCGCGCTGGAGTGGACGAGCGGCCGCTTCGGCGTTGAAATCCTCCACGAATTCCCGCCCGCCGCCGTCGGCTGCCGCCCGACCGCTTCGTCTTTGCGGCCGCCCGTCTCGAATTCCAGGGCGTCGATTCGAACACGCGGCCCGTCGAGTCCGTGGGCTCGCTGGCGGTCGACGCGCGCGCCGTCGGCGCCTCTTGTTGGTTTGCGGAGGGGGCGGGCCGTCTGCACGCGATCGTCCACGACAACGCGCTCATCGCTTCGATTCGTTTGGTGGACGGGAGCACGAGTCTAGTGGACGTGCGGAAGAAAGTAGGCGTGAGTTCACTCCTCTTCTTCTTCCACTCGTTCTCTCGCTTTATCCACTCGCTTCTTTAAGGCGACCCCACGACTCGCGGCTTCTTCCCGCTGTCCGCCGACTTCCGCGGCCTCTTTCTTTTCGTGCTGGAGGAGACGATCGAGGAGAAGAACCGATTGGAGCTCCGCCTCCGCCGTTTGAACCTCACGAGCGGCGAGTGCACCTCGCTCAAAGAACTCGCTGCCTCGTGTTGGCACGCCGAGTGGCAAGCGGGCGGCTGGAATTCGAGGGAGTCGACCGACTTGCTGCACGTGGACGCCGACGGCGAGCTCACCCTCCACGTCCGCCGCACCCACGCGGCCGCCAACGGGCGCACGTGGCCGAACGGAACGCCCACCTTCCGTTGGAATTTCTACTGCCTGAACGTCCGGTGCGTTCGAACGAGTAGTCGGCGACCAATCAGCTGTTCGTTTCTTCCAGCCCGCCCGCCTCACTTCTCCGACTCGCGCTCGCCGCCCGCCATCCCGCCGATCCGCGCCCGCTTCCCCCACATCTTTTGATCGAGAATGTCTTCTTTTGAGCTGCCTCTTGTTGGAGTGATGTGAATGAAAGGCTTGAAATCGTTTGTTCTTCTTCGAAACAGCGCGGATTTACCGGAAGTTAGCGAGAAGTGTTTATGCGCGAAGAGAAACCGATACGCAGAGAGTACATGCACAGATCATGGAGGAGAGTGGAAAGCAGTGGGGAACGATTGTTCGCCTAGTCGTCGCCGCCGTCGTTCATCTCGTCCTCGAGGTCGCCTTCGTCTATCGCCTGATTGTCGCCTTCGTTCTCGTCGTCCATTTGGTCGCCGTGCGGGCCCTAAAAGTGAAGAGTATTCGAGGGCAAACGATGTTCCTTTGACTCACCATCTCCATTCCCTCTTCCTCGTGCATCGACCAGCAGAATTCGCCCTTGATGAGGATGAACGTGGGTTTCGCCCCTCGCGGCTCGTTGTGTTTCAGGAACATTCGGATGCACTCGTTGACGTGATCAATCGTGGAAGTGGCCTTGTCGAACGGCTCCACATACTTCAGTTTCTCGAACCAGTCGGTCTTCGTCTGCAAGCGATAGAAATAAAGGACACCAGCGTGTGACGGCGCTTCGCGCCGTCCCCAGCTGGGGGAGTCGTTAGACAGGTGCGTATCGAATGCTGTTGTCGACTTCGATAAACGAGTGCTCACTGGAACGGTAGAACGCTTAGTCGCGCTTCACTAAAGTTTGGGTTTTATTGAAAGTTTGCGAATTGTCAGTTTCGAGACAAAGACTGCCTACTTACTCCATTCTGCTCATAAGAGCCCAAGAAGAACAAAGGCGAACGGTTGAAGTCGCTTGCAAACGCGGGCTTTGAGCGTGGCTGTGCGCAGAACGTCATCAAACATTTGCGAACGTTGCTAAACAGTTTGTTTTGCTCCGAGCAAGCGGAAACAGTGAGTGCTGGTTGCGGCACACAATGAAGCCGACCGCAAAGCTAGAGTCCAGGCCCTCACTATAGAACGATCCATTACTCCTCGGCAAGCGATTGTTTGAAAAATCTGAAACGGCGGAATGATGGGCAACTAAGTGCTCGACATTTCTGCAAAGGTTCAGAAGAATTCGTCCACTCATGCCCGATCCCGCCCGGTATTTGCGCATTTTTAGGGGTCCGGTTCGCGTAAGCCGCAGTGGCCACGTGGACCAAGAACAACAAAACAATGCATACCGCCGAAAAGCCCGCATTCTGCGCTTTCAAATAAGCCTACACACGAGTTTCCACGCCCGACAGTCGACGAGAACGGCGAAATTAAAATTCGCCAGTTTTCGAACCGACACAAAATTTTCGGTCCATGAGCCTGAGCTTCCGGCAACTTCTAGTGACTCAAACGCCAGCTTAAAAGATGCGCAAGACCTTTTTCTAGATACGTTTTTTTTTGTTTGCCGAACAAAATTCCGGGAATCGAGAACGGCGCGTCCGAGTGTGGACCTCTTCGATTTCCCGCCTCGACCTTACGACTTTGGACGATCATAACTTTTTTCAACGACATTTTCTGATGATGCGGTCAACTTATAAGATGTTCCTCGTTTTAAGGCGCATCTTTTTGCCCACTGCGCGGATGGATTTGGCCGGGCGCGAAGAACGGTACGGCGCGGAACGTCGGCACGGAACGTTGAACGTGCTCGCCGGCGGTCGAAATGCACATTTTCGAACTTCGCGCATATGAGTTACTCTAGCCAGAAAAAATTTCAGATCGATTGGAGCAACGGCTAAAAAATTGAGGGGGCGGAGGGGACTGACAGACTCACCGGTTAGCGCCGTTTACGAGGGGATTTAGTGGAAGGAGCAACAAACCCCAGTGAACAAGCAGTCGTGCTTGATCGTCAGAAAGAGGCGCTTCAGGCCCGCGACGTGCAGTCGGTCGCGGATCTCGAGGCACTTCGCCCACAGCTCCGTGAAGTAGGCGTTCAAATCGAGCACGTCTTCCTGCAATTCAACGTTAAAGCACGAGATGAACCAGCTGAACATCACCTCAATTTTGCAGCTGATGTGGAGGTCTTCGAGCGATGGAAAGCGACGAGCGAAGCCTTCGATGGAGTCGTAGGGAAAGTCCATCCAATTGCGGATGTGCGTGATGCCCAACGCTTTGATCGATGCGGAGATCGCTTGATTTCTGAACACCGCACAGTCATTCGATTGGCCAAGACAAACAACGAACCTTTGAAGCCGGGAGAAATGCTCGAGGGCGATGGAGGGCATGTCCAATCGGCGAATGTTGTGCCGATTCAACGCGTTGAAGTCATCGGCTGAAATCCGAGAATTATTCACAAAAAAACAAAAAAAAGAACAATACACTGGCCGTAGAGGCGGGCTCTTTTCAAGTCCAACGGCGGGAGTTGCGCCAAGACGGACCAAGTCGAATTGAGCATCTTGAGACGAGACGCCACACTGCCGATGAACAAACAGAGGTCGGAAGATTTGAGCCCGTGACGGACACCCAGACCGTTCACGTCTAGAAAAGCGAAAATAATTCCGAAGAGAAGCGGCTCCACTTACATTTTCCAATTTGGTGCAGTTCTTTCCAGTCGACTTCTTCGTACCGCGACCAGGGGTCGACGAACTTCAAGTAGACGGGCACGGCGAGAAGTTTGATGATGGCGATCATTTCCGTCTGGTCGATCGGAAAGTCAATCTTCGGCGATCCGAGTCCGCAGCCCATCCGCAAACGCCACTCGCGAGCCGTCCACTGGAATTTGATCCCGCGGGCGGTGCGGCGAATGGACTCCAAGTGAGCACAGAAAATCGCCTGCAAACGAACGAAAAATTAACGGAACACAAAGGAGAAAACTCACGGCCAGACGGACCAATTGCGCCGCTCCCTTCGTCTCGTCCGTCTCCATCGCGTCGGCCAAATGGAAGCGATTCAAACCGTCGCGCACAGCCGCTCGCATTCGCGGCTTCCGTTTGACGACCGCCATTTCCATTGTCGACGAATTTGGAGCAATCGGGCGAGCAGAAGGACGATGGAAAGCGGCAGAAGTGCGACGGCCGGCAGCAAGCTCTGGCGTTCCGCAGCACGCGCGGAAACGATCGCGGCGGAACGCCCCGCTCGGGTCTCCGGTGGGCAGCAGTCACTTTTGTTTGGGGAGCGACTATGAACGTTCATTTAGACTGTGAACGAGATTCGAGTGACTGAACCAAACGAAAAGACGGCGGCTACAGACACCTTCGTTCTTCTGCTTCATCCGACACGTCGACCTTCTAGCGGCCCGGCGGCCAAAAGGTTTTGTTCAAGCAGGTCCAATCATCTCGACCGTCTTCGGTCGTCATCAACGGAACGAACCGAAGAACGAAGTGACAGCCGATCAAAACCAGTCGCTTGTTTCGTCCGCTCGCCCAATTTCCGCTCCTTCCGCGTCGCTCCGCCCGTTGCGGGCGATCGGCTGCTGCGGTTCGTCTTCCGGTCCGCTTCTCCCCTCCGATCGACCGGCCGGCTGCTGCGAGAATGTTCGCGGTCAAATCACACGGTCGTTCTTTCCGCTCGCTCGTGCTCACTTCGATTCTTGTGCGTCGATCAGCAGCAGCACGTCAAGTCCGCTCTCTTCGCGCTCGCCGTCGTTTGTCTCTTCAAATTCTCCGGCCGGGTTCGTTCTCCAGCAGACCTCGCACCGATGACTCGTTTCATGCTTTCAGGCGATCGCCGCCTCCTCGCCCACTTCCACCTCATCAACGATCGATGAGACGCGTGGATGTGTTCGCCGTCAAGTCCGCTCTCCTTCGCCCCCGCACTGCTGCCCTTGGGCGTGTTCCTTCGCCGTACCTCCAAGTCGACTTTCACACCACCCCGTGTGAGTTTGCGTACTTTTTTACGCTGTTCATGAGTCTCCTCTTGCTTCCAGCCGACGAGCAACCTGACCTGGAGTGCGAGCAAGCAGTCCGCAAAGCCGCAAGCCCCAATTGCTCCAGTAAGCGTCCTCTCCTTGCCAGCATCTAATCTTCGCTTTTGCAGCTTAAGTCGACGTGCGCTGTGGTTCGAAATGGATGTGCGACGATCCGGTCGCGAAATCGCCAAGCGCCCTTCTGTCCGCTGCGAGGCGCTCTTCTCCGACTGCATCCTGCGGAATGCAGCCAGGAAAAGCAAACAAACGGCGGAAGGACTCGCTTCTTGAATGCCGTGAGGTGATCGTCGAGAGCGTGCAGCACGTCCTTTCTGTCCAATAAAGCTGTGGATTGGACGCGTGTCGTCGGTGAGCAATGGAAGGCGGAGGGAACGAAAGAAAGCCGGCAAAGTTCGTCGACGAAAAAGGAGTGAAGGCAGCCGACGAGCTCCTTTATCAGAAACGAGCGCCCATTGACGTGAGGATCAGCTCGTTTCGTTCCACGCCGCCACTCGACTGAAACAAACCCGTGACTTGAACACGGCATTCGATCCTCTCGTCAATGCTGCGAGGTGTGAAGGGCGTCCTGCAGAACGTCGGAGAACAAAGAAGAAGGGTGGGCGGGGACTCACGAAGACGGTCGAGAATCACGACGCCTCCACTCGAGCCGAACGGCAAGTCGGCGAGTGAGGAGCCGCGCCGACGAGCAGCGCCAGCAGGAGGCGGGCAGAGCGAACGAACGAGCGGGAATGTGCGGAGAAGAGCGCCGAATAAGACGGCCGATTCGGTGGAAAATTAACCGACTCGGTGAAGAAAGGGCACGATCGGTGGAAGAAGAACCCCTTTGCGATCGCTGGCAACAAACAGCGAATCGAATTGATTGCGGCCGTCGAGTTCAATGCAGATGCGGAAGGACGTTGAGACCATTCGATTACATTCGTTAGAACACAAAAGTTGACGAGAGGGCAGTCTCGAGTCGATGCACGCGTTTATTCCGGCAACTCATTCGAATTCCCCTGCTCGTTGCCGGCCGCTTATCCCCTCTCTCAGCAGGCGCCGCACGTCTTCCGGCTCGCGTTCCGCATCGCTCCTCTGTTGCGCTGCAAAGCAGAAGGAATCGTGAGCAGAAAAACCGAACGAACCTTCGAGTGGCACCGCCACTCGTGCTCCTCGCAGCCCTGCGGGACGTCGTCACAACAGGCGGCTTTCGTGAGAAAGCGAAAAACGAGGAATTTTCATGGTCGCCTTTGAGCCGCTGCTGGAAATGCCGAGTGGCCGGCCGATGCGATAATATGGCGATGAAGACGACGTGTGGATGGCGGATGAGCAGAACTCGTTGAAACGCGCTGTCGTCGTCAAAGCGGAACAAGAACGAGACGGGGATCTCTAATCTCGCCGCCGTTACTCTGTCACGACCGGAAGAAAGCGAACACGAACAGCCACTGTACGGCGACCGCGCAATCCTAAACGGACCGTTGGCTAATCAATGGACGAATTTCCACTCAAATCGTTGCGCAATCCCCTCCGCCGCGGGACACACGGGCGGGGCGGGTACAAAAGAGCGGCGGCGGCAGCGGGCCGCTCATTCTCGCTTTCCGCCGCCCTCCCGTCCGCCGCCTCGCTCCCTCCGCTCTCCTTCCCGCCTTTATTCGCCTTCCGCTCGCTTTCCGCTGTGTCGATCGGCTGCTCGCCTCGTCAAGTGCACTCGATTTCGGCGGCGAGTGGTGACGAGTTCGTCCACGTCCTCCGTCCTCCGCTCGTCTGTTTTCTCCCGCACCTTCCGTCTATTCGAATTCACCGCCCGATCGCTCGGTAAGTGGCGGCCGTCTTCTCCGTTCGCTTTCCACTAACCTCGCCGTCGATTTCAGGACTCGTACGAGCACCCGAACATCGCCGTCTCAAGTCTCCAAACCTTCCGGCTCGACGGACTAAAGGAGGCGTGCTGAGAGCAATCGTTGCCGCAGTTGACGAGGTTCCTGTGCAGAACGGTCTGCGCCTCTCCTTCCATCCCATTCACCCACCCACTCGTCTCGTTTCAGAATCTTTCGGATGATGACCGTCGGGGCGCGAACGCGCTCCACGATGGTGATCAAGATGGTGTGCGGGGCGTGGTCAAGGCTCCTACGATCAAGGAAGCGAAGAGACCGATCGAAGTCCTTCTTCTGTGAGTCACGAGTCCCTCCGCACTCACTAACCTAACACTTGCCGCTTTGCAGTGTGAATGGATTGCGGCGTCACTTGCGAACGGGGACCCGTGCGCGCAGCAAGGCGTTCTTCGCTTAGCCGGCCGAATCAAAGAAAGGACTGCGACGCGTAACGCGTCTTAAGCTCGACTCATCGATGGTTGGGTTGCTCTGTCCTTCTCGCGGCTACAGAGCGGCCGGGTGGACGAAGTAGGAGGCATGTGAACGAACCGACTGCCCTTCCACTTTTCTGTTCTGTTCGTGAGTCCTCCCCAGCCGACTGTTGATCGTCACGGCTTGCAGGTGTGTGAATACTCGCACCAAGAGCCTGCGTGACACTGATCATCCAGACCGCAAGCCCAATGTTTCTATTGATTGGTGAGTACTAGCCGCTCTTCCTTCGTCTAATTTCTGTTCGTTTTCAGGTGTTGCGCACAAAGACTCGCCTGACTCGCAAGTACGCACTGCTCAGACAGCTAACAGAAGATCGGACCTCCGGAATGCACCCCCATTGATCTTTCGTTTGCTCTCGCCGAGCGGCTGGTGAGTTCCTTTCGGCCCCTCAACAATCCACCCACTCTGCCTGCTTTCAGCGTCCCTTCGGCGGTCGTCTGTGCGAATCAAGCCTGCTCACAAGCTCAAGACGTCCTGTTGCTGCCGTTGAAGGCGACTCTCTTCTGTCTGTTGATCATTGGACCGCCGCCGTGCGAACGTTGCGCCCGTGGTGAAGCACGACCTTGGCGAACAGGTTGGCGATTCCGACCGCCTTTTCCGCTCATCTCACTCCTTCTCGTTCCAGTGCCGACTGAAGGAGGCGGGAGAGGACTCCTGCGATTCAAACCCGGCCTCTCGCACAAGTTCTGGACAGCGGCTGGTTCGTTTACTTTGCACTCGTTCGGGGGACCGCTGCTCACTTTCAGCCGTCTTCTGTATGATGATGCGTGCACGACAAGTCACAACCCACAAGATCGCCGCTCTACTTTCGGCACAACAGCGTAGTCGGTCCAGTGCGACGGCTACCTTCAGCTGCCCTCAAGTGCGAACGAAATCGAGTGAGTGCCGCCTCTCGAAGCAATCAACTGACTTCTCTCCCCAACTTTTTCAGCTCCCGATCGCTGCGGCCGCCAAGCAGCCGAAGGGCCAAGCACTCACCCATCGACGGTTTTCGGGATGAACGGCCGAGTCGTCGGTGAGTCCGCCCCGTCTCCTCCCACTTCTCATCCCTCGATTTCAGTGAGAACTCAAAGAAATGGAAGCTGCGAATGCGAGCAGATGCCGATTGCAAGAGACGAATCGAGCGCGTCGATTCGAAGGCCTTCGAACGGAATGCGTGTGAAGTCCGAGGACGTCTTCGACCCAGTTTCTTCTTTGCTCCGCTTGTAGTTGCTGAAAATAAACGGTGAATTGGAGTGTTCAGTGGGCATTCGGTCGTCTTCGAGAACGAGCGAGTGGGCAGAAGAGAACGAAGAGCGAGGCGTTGTTTTTGCTAAAGGCAACGCAAGCCGACGTCAGCAGAATGAGCGCTGGACCACGAACAGCCGCCCGGCCGCACGTGAACGCCGTTAACGAGCTGTTTGTCTGATCGCCCTCGAACGGCCTGTTGCGTTGGTTCTTCAACGAGTCGAGCGTCTTCTTCAGACAGCAGCCGTCCAACCAGGAAAGAAACGGGTAGGAGAACGGCGAGCTACGAGCAGAAACAAACAAGCGGTCTTCGGAGCGCCGCCTCGACGAAGAACGAGCAGAGTAAACGAACGCTCACTTCTTGTGCAAATCCCGACGACAAGCAGAAAACGATGCAGATTCCGGCGAAATCGACAGTTGGCGCGAATAAAAGCCGGGCGGCAGGAGCGGGCCGGCCACTCGTTCTCTAGCACTCCGCTCCGCTCCGCACTCGCCGCTCCTCCGCCCTCGCCCGTCCACGATGTCTGCCGGTCTGCTGGTGGGAGGAGTGGCCGCCCTCAAGTACCACCTCTCGCTCGACTACACGGCCGACGGCATCTTCGAGCCGATCTCCATGGACGAGTGCCTCCGCTGCATCGTTTTCAAGGACGCCTCGGATTCCGTGTTCCAACTGTGCGATCAGGAAGTCGAGTGAGTTCTCTCCCCGCTCACCTACCAGAAGGCGGGAGGCTCGCCGCACAACGGCGTCTTCACGTGCTACTCCGGCACGAACAATTGCAACACGGCGGCGTCGACTTCCAGCGCCGCGGCCCCGCGATGCCCTCCGACAACTTCGCCGCCCCGTTGTCCGCTCACCAACTGCCCGCCCTCGTCCTCCTCTCATTGTTCGTCTTATACTGCCCGCAAGAATGAACGGTGACCAGAGAACACTCCGATCGGTTCACAAAGAAAGAAAGAGCGAGGGAGTGCGTGTTGAAATGAGCGGCTTGCCGAATGGTTTTGCGTCGTGGGGAGACGAGGCCGCCGACCACCACTTCTGGTTGACGTTTATCACTCGACCACTGCTACACCAAAAGGTCTGGTGGCCGAATGGAGCGGCCGGTCGGCGCAAACACCCAGACGGGCCGGCCGCCCCGCCTGGTAGACGGCCGGGCGTCGTCGTGTTTTGAACGTCGAGTTCGTTTCGGCGTCGGGCACGAGAACCGAAAAGCCGAGAAATAAACGAGCAACATTTTACTACTGACTACGAAGGGAAACGTTCACCAACCGTCAAAGAACCAACCATTAACAACAAACGTAACGGTTACAAACAACCAGCAAGGAAACATCAATCGAATCGAGAGCAGTCGTATTCCGCTTTCCATAACTGCAGGCTGCATTCTGTTGCCAGGACTCCTTGTCAGAGACGTCTCAAAACAAGAAGTCCCTTTGTTTTGGAAGCTATTCCCGCCTGCTTCGATCTTCATCTGGCCGGCGAGTTCAACGAGGCCGACGGTCGAAAGGAGCGGTTGCAAACAACGAGCCAGTGGGCGTGTTTGAGCAACCGTCATTCCGAGACCGGAACGGGGAACAACCGCTTTCCACTCACCTCCTGCTGGACTGGACGACCACGGAATAAATAAGCAAAGGGGTTTGCGCGTGCTCCATTGCGGTCCGGCTGCTCAAACATCGAATTCTAACGGTTGAAGCGAGGAATGGAAAGCGGTGGAATGCATCGAGTGAAAGATGAAGCGCAGCGTTCTTTTTGTTCTCTCGGTCGTTGACGCGGAGGCCGCCGGGCGTCGCCGCAGCCGTCGTCCTCACTCCAAACGCGCTCACCGCCCGAAGGCCCCAACGGAAGACGGCGCGAAAGACCGATTCACGCGCCGTCCAACACGTGCCGTTCGTGCGACAGAGTGATGGCAAGTGAGAGGGGGAATGAACGCGCAGAACTCGTGTGTTTGCAGGCAGCCTGCAGGTGGTCGAAGCGCTCGTCCCCGCTCGCTCCTCCCTCGATTGCAGCCCGCAAGCTGAAGTAGGCCGTCGTCTCCGACTACGCCGGCCGTCAGGCGGCCGCCTTCTACGCGTTCAGCGCGGCCTTCCGCGACGCCCGCTGCCCCACGTTCACGGGCGGCTACGATTCGCGGTGAGCCTCGTGCTTTCCGTCGGCCATTCGATTCGTTCAGGACGTCCAGGACGTTGAAAGAACGCTGCGGGTACGACGAGCACAAGACGCCGCTCCTCTAAGATCGATTCGTTGCGAGCCGCTTGCAGTTGGGCGCCGATCCCGCCTGCATGCAACCAGTGGACTCCGCGACGGCGATCGCTTCCACTCGGGCTGCTCGGAGGGCGTGGCGGGCGTGTTGCCCTTCCAGCACTGGAAAGCGTCCAGCCTGTGGTCGCCGCTGCTCGCCGGAAAACCCGCGCCGATTTGTAGGCACTCCAGCGAGAGCTCTCCCCTCCATTCTCTCTTCGGAAGTCCGGGGCGCCTTCCAAACGGGCGAACTCGTGATCGACGGCGTGGACGAGCGGCGTTGCGGCGGCGGCCGAACGTTCCAGCGGGACGGCAGTGGGTTCCATCTGGAGGGCGCGAAGTGAGTGACCGCCGGGCATCGGCCGTGATCGTTCCGTTCAGCACGACCAACGGGAACAACGCGCGCTCCAAAGCCGAATTCGCGCTCGGAGGCTGTTCGTGAGCATGAACCTCTCGAAAAACCGAGCGCGCTTCAATTCCGACGACTTCGCGGCGCTCATGCGGGCTGGAGAATTCCGAAAGGAGCCCACGGACGGCGTGCGGCAGTCGCTGGAGCCTCGGCTTCCACTGGCCGTACACCAAACGGTTGGAGTTCCCGCTGCCGGTCGATCAGGCGCGTTCATCGTGGGTTTGCTTCACTCGACTCTCCGCTGCAGACTCGCCCCAACGGTCGCGGCGAGTGCGCGCTGCGAGTCGCTGAAGAGGGCTGGACGGACACGAAGCTCGGCGCCGAGCTCCTCGGCTCCCACTGCGTTCACTTCAACTTCGGCGGAAGTAGCTACAAGTTGGGCTTCTCGAAGCGAATTAGAGCTGCCCGTTCCTCGAGCGGTCCATGAATAAACGAGTGCTGCATCAATAGGCGAGCCGAGGGGTTAGAGCGAAAGAACTTGTTGAAAGCAGGAGTTGACGATCGCACTGAATTCCAGCTCGAGGCGATGCCGTCGGCCCACTGGACGCCCCACCGCGTGCAAACGGCCGTGAAGTTCGCGAATCAGCCGCAAACGCCCCAAATGACGCCCAGCGGCCACCGCGCGCACCCGTAGCTCCGCTCGACCGACTCGTGAAGAAGCCGCGAGGCCTTGCGCCCGCAGTTTGCAGCATAATTAGAACGAGAAGCGATGACTCAAGAGCGATCGCGTCCTTCACAGTGGCCACGATCGACCGTCGGCTTGCGCAATCGACTCAAAGGCCCGTCGGGTTAACCGAAGGCACGAATCGTCGCTTCCAATCGTTGCGCAATCCGGACGAGTATAAAAGAGCGACGGGAGCAGCGCGTCGCTCATTCCCGCTCGCTTCCGCCTTCCCGTCCGCTCCTTCGCTCCTCCGCCTTCATTCCTCCCGCCTGCGTTTCGGCCAGCCGGTCGGCCGCTCTGCTCGTCGAGTGGGTCGGTTTTTGGGGCGAGTGGGCGCGAGTTCAACCACGTCCTCCGCTCTCCGCTCGGCTTTCTGCCGTCCCGTTCGTCTGTTCGAATTCTGCCGGCGGTCGTCCAGCCGGCCGTCCAACTGGTGAGTTCTACCGATCAAAGGAGGGATGATCGTGACGGCGGTTTCGTTCCAGGTCGCCCGCTTTCTGTCTTCTGTGATGCGTACCGCGTGAACATCGATACTCACGACTTCATCGCGGTGAGGAGGGTCTTCTCGTGTGGAGGATTCGAATGATCGAGTGTTCTCGCCCTGCTTCATTCTGACTGCGTACGGACAAAACAACCTCGAGCAAGTGAGTTTTTCGTCTTCTACTGATCTCCGCTAATCACTCGCCGCTTCTTTTCAGGCCCCACTCGCTCGTCGACGAGCCGCGTGCACCTCCGCGCCGTTCGTCTCTTCGGATCCTCCATTGTTGAGTTCTTTTTGAGATGTTGTTGGTTCGCTCGCATCTCACTTAGCTCTCGCTCTTGACTTCAGAACGTGTGTGAGCCAACGAGGACTTCAATCGCAAGCCCGACGAATCCTCATTCGGCAGGGTGTTCGCTCTGCTGACGGGCGCCCGGCTGGCCGACGAGGAGAAGCGAGCCGAGTGCCCTCGTCCACCTCACCACCGAAGGGCCAAATCGGAGGGGTCGCCGGGCGGCGAGAAGACGCAGGAGGCGGCCAAGTGCACGTGCTTGGCGTGAGTTCCGTTCTGCCCTTCCGTCCATTCAATTCTTCTCGTTTCAGCCGCATGCGCATCTCCTACTGCTCTCTCGGACCCACCAGCAGATCGAACTGGTCGTGAACCGCTTCAAGCGGCTGCCCTTCGTTTGTTGTTCCGCCGTTGGTGAGTCGCCCCTTCCTCTCTCCCCGTTCATTCCCGCTTGTTTGCAGTGGGAATGGATTGAGGAGTCACTTGCGAAGACGGTGGAGGAGTACGTGCAAGAAGCTCTTCGGTTGGGCGACCAATCGGAAGGAGGATGTGTCCGGAAAGAAGGCCAGCCAGCAAGCCCTTTTCTCGGTGAGTTCTTCGACCATTCTCCCAACCAATCCACTCGTAGCGGACGAATCGAAAGGACGTGGACGAACCGACTGCTCTTCTCCGTTGGTGAGTTCTCTTTCGTGCTCTCCGTCATCTTCGGTTGCAGGAGGATTCGAAATGGGCGAAAGCTTGCGACGCGCCGATCGCCGCAGCCTCAAGGCCGCTGTTTCTGTTTACTTGTGAGTCCTCGTCTTCACCTCGCTCCGATTTCTCCTCACTTTCAGCGGATCGAGTGCGCTACGACGTGACGCAGATCCTCAGGACGTTCTTCTCTCATTGAACCCGACCGCTCTTGAGGGATCGCCGCGGAAGTTCGAACGTTGCGCGCGTGGTGAAGCACGCTTTCGACGAGCGGGTTGGTCTTCTCTTCGCCTTCCCTTTTCTCACTTCTTCTCGTTCCAGTCTTGAGCTTTCGAGGCGATGGATTGAAACGAACTCTTGGGGGCGTGTCATTCGCGAAGCTCCAAGTTTGTGGTCGGCAGTCGGTTCGCTCTTGTGTGATCGACCGTCTTGCTTTCAGGAGTCTTCTGTTCGTCGTCGCAAAAACCGCCGCTCTCTTCGTAAAGCCGGGCGTGTGCGAGCCCGCAATCCACTCACTCGCAAACGCCATTGAAGTCGGAAAACCGTGAGTGTTCCAGCTTGTGGCAATCGATGAACTCTTGCCTTTCATTGCAGGAAGCGCCGTGTGCCGTGCAGTTCAGCGTGGAACCAAGCAGCCGCCCGCTGGTCGAGTCGATCGGCGGAGTGATTGGTGAGTTCAACCCAACCACCATCTTGCTTCTCATCGCTCGATTTCAGGGCAAATGCGAACGGATGCCGATTGGGAGTGGTCGCTCGAGGGATGCCCTCGATAAGATCCGAACGGACTGCGATCTGCGAATGCTGCGCCTACCAAGAACCCCTCTTTTTTGTGTTTGATTGTTGTTGAAAATAAACTGCGGGCGGAACGGAGTGCGGACGGAGTGGCTGGCGGACAGTCGGGGGTTCTCGAGAACGAACAAGCGGGAAGAGAGGGTGCTTGAGAGTTTTTTGTCAGTGGTGCGTCCTCTCGCCGTCGCTTCGGATTCCCCGCCCGGCCGTCCGCTCGGTGAGTCCACTCGCCTGCAGCAATCGGGGGTTGTTCACGCGTCACAGCATTTCAGGCCACTTCAGCTGCAGAAATCATCCTTCTTTTGTTCATTCGACGGCGATCGACCGCCTCGAAGTGGGAAGTGCACATTCGCGATGCTCGCTGCGACAAGCACCGGCTGTCCGTCGACTGCTTCGAGCGAGTGCGTTCTTTCGATTGTGCCAACGATTCGTAGACTCCGTTGCAGTCTACACTCGACTACCCCTCCTTTGATTGACGAGAAGTTGGGAACGAAAAGGAAGAGAAGATGCACGATCAAACGGTGGACGGACTCGTCGAGTGCTCTCTTTTCGTCTGCTCGTCAGATTGCTCGCTCCCGGAATGTGCAGGGGAATTGCGGAGACACTTGGGACGACGACAGGGAAGAAGAAGCAAGCCAGTGGTCGCTTGAGCAACGAAAAGGACGATTAGCCGAGCGAGGAGAGCGAAGCGGAGGGGGAAGCTTCTTTCGAGTTCGAGTGCGTTCCTTTCGTCCTTCCCCTTCCGCTCAATCTACGCGTTTTGCAGACGAATCGTCTTTGTGGTCGCTTCGCAGAGGCTGTGATGGTCGCCGGATGGAAGCCGCGGTCGTTCCCGACGAGAACTCTCGAGAACATCGGCCGGCTGGTGGTTTGGAGTGCGTTTCTTTTGCTTCAACCCTTTAACCTCCTTTTTTCGTTTTAGCGGGCGCCTTCTTTTCTTGCGAATGGATTGTGCGGCGTCACTTGCGGAGGACGTGCCCTCGACCCAGCAAGAAGCGGACGGATTGTTGGAGAAGAGATTGCAGTGGGCGTTGTGGACAGCGGACTGCTCGGCTTCCGCTTTTTTCTCACCAACTAACCCTCCGTTTTGCAGGAGACGTTGAATGAGAGTGTTGTGCTCAAGCCGATAGCTAGTGAGCACGACTTCTTGTTTGTTCGTGAGTTCTTCTCGCGTTTACTGACTCAAAAACCCGTAGTCCTCTTGCAGCCTGCTCCATTGCGGACGCGCTCCCGAGCACGTGGCGAAAACAAGCCTGTTCTTTGCTGATTCGTGAGTTCCGCTTTTTCCCGCCCCAAACCGTCTTGTCTGTAGCGAAGGTCGCTGGAACCGGGAGGAAGTCGACTGGTGGTCGCCGAGGCGGATGGGCGGAATCTCTGCTCTGCACTTCCATTGATCTTCCGCCGTCCTCTCGCTTCATTGTGCTCTCCAAGGCACGATCGATCCGCCGTCAAGCCACCTTGTTTGAGGAGCGGAATGAACTCGTGAGCAATGGACGGGATGCCGACCGGAAGGAGGAGGTTGTCAGGGGCTCTCCACACGGTTGCTGCAGCTTCTCTTTCCATTCGACTCGTCTTCTCCACACCTTTAAGTCTCTGGTCTGTCTCTCCACGGCCTTGCAAAAAGTAGCAAGTCGCTAAAGCCCCCAACGGTCTCCCAACGGTCTCCTAACGGTCCCCCAGCAAGCATTCGAAGAACGACAGGAATTCTCGCCGTCTCGTCACGAACAAGCGCCCGTTCCCATCGAATAATCGCCCCCACTTCTCACCGATTCGACCAACATTCCTCGTTGTCTTGTGAGCGAGCGGGACGAAATGGAAATACGGCCATTCGATCCCTCTGCGGTCGGGGCTTCACTGCAGACAGAGCGTCTTTCCCACCGCATCGATCAGCGGTTTGATCGAATCAGTGAATCGATTACAGAAGTGGGCGGTGCGTTTCGACTTGCGGCAAGCTTTGGAGCAGCAAGGGCGCCTTTAAGCGGACGGATTGGTCCTTCAGCTCCAGTTCTTGCTTCAGCTAGCGAGCCAGTCAAATGGTTTTCTCTTTGTGGATCGGCCTCGAGAGCGCCTGGACAACAGTAAGCGGATGTTTCTTTTTTGTGCGCACTCAATCGATTCTTCTTTGCAGCCGGTAGTGCGCTCCGATCGATCGCCGCTTTCCACCGTCCGGCTTCTCGTAGCGGCAACTTCGGAAACGAACAGCTTGGCGGTTTGGATGAGCCGTGAGGATCTTGTGAGACTCACGAGTTGAGCCGACGGCTGCCAGTCAATCGTTGCGGTCTCCGGCTTCTGTTTGCGGTGAGTGCTCTCTTTGCACGTCCAGCTCGATAAACCGCGCGTTCTTGCAGTCCGCGTATCAATCAACAACTTCACCATCCCTTCGTGCCAGCGGCGTTCAGTTGAGTTCTGCTTTGCGGCGATCGTCCTTCGGCATGACTCGTCAAATCTTCTTCGTTATTTTCTTCACTGTCTTGCTTTGCTCCCAAGTCGAGCCCGCAAACGCCTCCGATGGTTGCGATCAACGGATGAAGCCGCTCGTTTCGTTCCTCGAAAAGTACACGAGTTTGGCTGCAGCGACTTCTCCCATGGAGTGGGCAAAGAACGCCGCAAATATCAGTGAGCGACTCATTGAGGATGTTCCGCAGTTGACCGAAGACGGAAGCTTTTTGCGGATGGTGTACCAACGAACGACGAGCACATCAGCGGAAGACCGGAAATGCATCGGAAATTTGGGGCAAGTCGCTAAAAAGGACGTCGATCATTTGAGGCAGTCGTTATGGCAGCTGAAGGATCTGCAGCTTTCGGATTTTACCAACCGTTTTACCGGCGATCTTTTGGATTCGTTCAGTGATCTTGAAACAGATTTGGAATGGGTTCTGTACGAAAATATGTCCGACCCAGCGATGTGGATCGACGGCTTTAGCCACGACTGCGATGTACGGTCGTTTCATCTGGCGGACCGCTTCCACGACTTGGTCAAACGCGGCTGTTCGGACGCGTCGACCGCACGCGACCCGAAAATCGACGAAATTGTGGACGGCTTGCTCAAGTGCATCTTTTCGTTCGCCGAAGACGGGGAGCTGTTGAACGAGGGGAAGGTGTTGGAGCAGGAAATTCGCGTTCGCTTCCACATTTTGATAGTCGTGGATGCGAGTAAAGTGGCCAACGAGGTCTGCCTTTCGTATTTCGACGCTCCCACGGGTGCGAAACGGACGAAGACCGGAATTCTGAAAGAGGTACGGCACAGGATGATAGCCGAAGGTGACGCCTGGGAATGGGTGTGCCTGCCGCAAGCTGTCCTCTTTCTGAGTCCCCAATCCGACGAGACCAAGGCTCAATTCCTGCAGTTTGTGTTGGATTACGCCGCCCGAATTCGTTGGCTCCGACTCAACTGCGGTGCTGCCTTCTCGGCACCCAACAACGCGACGGGCCATTCGAAAGAAATGTTCGAAAAGTCCGAAGAGCGTCTCGTGGATACGATTGAATCTGTTTACAAATTCTTTTTTGGTCCGTGATTTCTTTATCGTCAAATGAAGTGTTTGTATTCTAACGATCATCCATTTGATGCCTGGCTGTTGTTACCGCTTGTTCGTTCTTTCAACCCGTGATGCCTGCTCTTTCTTTTGAAGTTTACCCGCAGACCACACATCCTCTCGCTGTATCGATGCTGTAGACGTTTGTAGTTGACCGTCCACCAATAAACGCATGCAATCCAGTCTGTTCCAACAGCAGGCAAGCACGAGAGCATGATCCCGCGGAGGAGACTCGAGCTAAAGCGAACGGTTGGAGACCGTTCGAAGCACAACGAATTGCGCGTTGTTGTTGACCACGCACGACGACCCGATCAACCATCTGAAAAGCAATGCCAGAACGAGTTCCACGCCCAGAATCGGGGCGGGCGCCGCGTGTTTCAAGCAAAGCGGTCAGTCGAGCGAGCGCTGAACAGACGACGAGCGGCGGGAAATCATGAGCTGCTTCAATCACTCCACAATCAACTGCATCTCGCAAATCGTCTTTTCCATTCGTTCCACCGCTTTCCATCCGCGTGTTCTCCAAATTTCTCGATCATCCCAACGATTCGTGCGCAAAGAATCCCCAGCAAACGAAATCAAAAGGTTTATTTGAGCACCACAAACGAACACGAAAAACGTACGAAGAGAGGAGCGGGTTCACTTGCTTTCGGCCGTGACACTCGAGAGCACGCCGACAGCCGACTGCTCTCGTTTCTTCTTGAGGCAGGAGCACACGACGCTGCCGACCAGAAAGAAGAGGACGGTCACGAGCAGGCTGCAAGAGCGGAATAGTGGGAAGAAGAGGAGCGACTCACATCCCGGCCGCGAAAAGGAGTTGCGTCCGCCAGTAGGTCCCCTGCGACGGGTTCTCGCTCTGGGCGGTCGTCGACGTTCCGTTCGGCGAGGGGCCGCTCGTTTCGGAGGAGGGCGGAGCGTCGACGAGGAGCACGAAGAAGAGCATCCGGTCGGCAGCAGAACGACCGTCCATTTCGCTCGTCGGAGAGTGGGCGAGAGAAGCGGGGAGGCCGCGAGTTGTTCGATGAGAACGAGTGAGCTTGTCGGTCCTCCCGACCGGCTTTCCACTCGCCTGATGGCCGAATGCAAATTTTTGTTGTATTTTTGTCCATTCGTCGAATAGACGCGAACAGCGGTCTTTCCGCTACATTGTGTTGGTGCGGCGAGCGGTTCGTCTGTCACGGGGAGTCGCCGTTTGATTCCCGCAAATGTCGCTCAAATGCGCCTTCTTTGCGCAGAAGGACGCTGTTAGTCGTCGAATGGGGCAAACAGAAGAGTAATTTGTTAATGTTTCAACAACAATAAACATAAAACGATTAAAAAAGCGAGTAGATCAAGCGACGGCCAGCTTGAAGAGCTCGTTGAGGATAGCCGCATTGTCCTCCATGTACTTGACATCGAATTCGGGGAGACGAGCAATGGCCTTCCAGTTCTCGTTAGCAAACTCCAGCACGCGATCCTTGAAGCCGTGGAGGTGTTTGTGCGCATACGCGAACTGAAACGCCTCCAGCGCATTCTTCGGCGTCAACGTGTTGAAGATTGATGCCATGCACAATTCCTGAAAGAACGCAACAGTATTTGAACAATGAATAATGCTTATAACGTGCCTGCAGCATCTCCAGATTGTAGAAGTCGGCTGCGAGCAGAAGCTGTCGAGCACAATCGTCCAGCTGATCCACTTTGCCCGTGTAGATGAAGCGGAGCACCTGCTCAACGATAGGCGCGCTGTAGTTCTTGATCTCGACGATGCCCGTCCGCTTCTCTTTCGTGTCGTTGGTGAACATCTTGAGGAAGTACTCGGATTGAGACGCGAGGATGACGCGATGTGCCTGGAGAGTGGAAAATGGTGGACTAAACAAAGAAGAGAGACTCACTTTGAAGACCCGTCCATCGATCTGCACTTGAACGTCCGCAAAGGCTTCGTTCCCGAATATTGTCGAGTATTTCGCAAGGTGAATCACGGCTACGTCTTCATTCCTCGGAACAGCGTGCTTCTTCGCCGCGCTCAGAAGTTCGATTTCACAACACAAGTAGATAAACGAGTTGACTGCCCAGGCTTGAAGAGTGGATAGCGGATAGCCGATGCTCCCACCGTGTTCCTTGTCCGCTACGAAGGTTTGTGTTACTTCTGGAATGAACGAATTCATAAGGACGAGAAGGTTCGTTGCCTACCGCGTTTGAACCGCGTATCATCATCGACTTTGATCTGCGTCTTAAAACGAACTCGCACGGACGAGTGATTGTCGAGTTGGCGACAAGCCAGGTAGACGCCGCAGTAGTTGGAGTTGTCCGGGCTCTTCGGGTCGAACACGAGCTCGAAGTGCGCTCCGTCGATGCCGTTCAACGGGAACATGTCGCTGTTCCATTTGTTCGCAGCAGCGCTGGATTCCAAGTGGCTGCAAATCGTCAGCTGCTGCGTAGTTGTATTCGCCATTGGGGATGGAACGACGGGTGGTAGCTGAAAAAACAGCAGATAAACGACTGAACCAATTTTCGCAGTCAGCGACCACCAGAAAACTCACTTTTGCACGCAACTAGTCGGCAGGCACAAGCGGGTGGAGAATGGGGAGTGTGGGGGGTCGGCAGGAGAAGCAGTCCGCTTTTATTCACTCCCGTCTAACCCACGCCGCACGCAACCATCGGAGGTCATGAGAGCGCCGCCCAGTTCTCGCCGAACGCGCGATGAGAAAATCGAGGAGGTGGGCAGCAGGTCGATCGGTTGGGCGTTGGTCTTTGTTGGATGAGGGTTGAGAGAAGACCGGCGGCAATCGAACCCTTTCGCTGGGTTTTTCGGTCGCTGATCGACTGCCGCCTTCCCCGCTGCTCGCTCGAATTGAAGTGAATGAACAAATGCCCTTGATCGTAGGATTGCATCGTTTTAATTTTCGGCCGTCCAATTCGAACGAAAGTTTCTTCACTTTGCTCAAGCAAGAAACAATCATAGCAGGAATGGTGGAGACCATCAGATAATTCGAACTCCTCACTTTATAAGACGGAATGAAGCTTACGCTCGCTTTCTTCCTCCTTCTCTTCGTGGCGGCCGAACAAGCGAAGTCCAACAGAGAACCGTTGACTGTGCGCGCGAAGCAACGACGATGGCTGGCCGACCACCTCAAGCAGCACCACGCGCAAATGCGGGAGATCCACAAGGGGAGCAGAAGAACGCAAAAAGATGATTAGTTCTTTACCTCCCCGGTTTAGAATTACAGGCACAGCTACCCCGACGAGCCCGTGTACTCTTTGATCACCATTGGGATGCCCGTTAAGCCCCTTTTTCTTCGATCCCCACTCACTGCTGCTTTCAGCGGTCGACTACCTGGTTTCGTGCGAGAGCGTATCGGAGGCCACCTTTGTGTTGGCCCGGGACTGTCTCGGTCTTGCAGTCAATCAATCCTTCTTCAATCCGGCCCAGTCGTCGACCGCTCGCCGGCAGGAGGGCGGCGACTACTACGCGTTCACTGGTGAGCTCGATGCTTACGGAACGGCCTACACTGGCGTCGTTGGGGTGAGTCAACGTTGGCTGGGTGTGTTCAACAACCCTCGTTCGTTCCTTCCACTCACTTCCCACGCCTTCGTTTAGGGTTGGGACGAGACTACACGGCTGCACGCGTCGTAAGTGGGAGGAATTCTGCTCTGTCAGGGAATGCGATCCGTTTCGTTTCGTTCGCTGCAGCTTCGGGCATTGTTCGGACGGGTCGTGTGCAGCGGCGACTCCCGAGAACACCTGCCCATCGAGGAGACGCGTTCGCTCGTCTTCCGCGTCGATTCCCTCACGTACCGCCGGCTACGCGGAAGTGGACACAGGAGTGCTGAACGTCCACCTCGCGTTCGATCCGCTCCTTGCGATCCTCGCTGACGTGCAGCCCACCTACGACTACGGGCACTTACTCCCCAGCGACCTGAAGAACTCGTTGCCCGATTGGAAGTTCACGATCGGCACTCCGTGACGAAACGTTCGATTCGGTTTGCCTGATTTTGGCGCGAAAATGTCCGGTTCAAAAAATGCACGGGGCACTTTGCCCTCGCTTATTATACTCGGCATACGCCCGATCGATGCTTTTATTCTCTCCTTCCCAAGCGGCGCCCAGACGGACCACGCTGAGCGAGCGGCGGCCAGTCGAGTTGCGCCACGTCCCTGCGGGGACGCCGCAACCTTCAAAAATGCACTGCGGGCGGGCGTTCGGAGGAGTTTTTTCGCGTATTTCTCGGCCGTTTGGAGTGGAATTTTTAGAGCAGCTCTAATAAACCATGTGGTTAAATCAAGTCGATTTCTTTTTTCGGTACTACTCTTCTGCTGCTCAAATAAATAAGGAACGGCGTTCACCCTAGCAAAGGAGTTTCCGTTCTTCGTACTGATTTGTTTCGCCTTCCACTCCGCATACGGGTTGTTTTAAGTGTGAACTTTAAACGCACGTTAGCGTTTTGCGAAAGAACTCGTTTGACGTTGTTTTACCCTCGTGTCTCGATTAACGGAAGATCACCCAAATCTGACTCATTTGTTGGTTCCGGGCGTGTTTCTGAGCGATGGCGTTCAAAAAAACCAAAAAAACGGCAGCAGAAGATCGCGAGCAATCAAAACAAAACCGAAGTCGACGCGTGTCTCTCATTGCATCGACTTCGGATGTAAGAAGATGCATCTTTCTCTTTGCCAAACAAACACCAAATCATTTCAACTAACCGTGAGCATTCCACGTCACCTAGCAGCGATAATCTAGCGATGGAAAATATTGACACCCACGAGGAGGTGACTTTGTAGCCATGCATTGACCTAAAAGCACTGCAATTGGTGGTGACTGAACGTGCATGTCTTATTGAATGGCAAACAGCACCGAGCATGTCTGGTGACCGTAAACTAACGCTAACTTTCTCGCCAGCAGTTGAATCGCGCAACTTTTCGCACTCCTCGAACAGGCCGAGTTTATCGGCAGCGCGATCGTTTGGCCCCCGTCTTCAACAATCTAAAGAAGAAGCGATGGCGTTCAAGCTGTAGCGAGATCAACGGCTGCTCGAGAAGAACACCACCCGCCGCGATCTGCTCGACGCTCAGCAGTCTTGTCGCCAAATTCAGGGCCAACCCGACGGTTTCATGCGTCGTTCCGCCCCGCCCGCTAGCCGCGGAAAAACATTGCCGAACGAATTGCAGTCTCGTCTGCAAAAGATGGCCTCGTTCGGCAGCAATCTGCCGTGTTCCCCACGGGCGGGAGCCGAAAATCGAGGGGGCGGGCGGACTTTCCGCCGGCGGGCGCGAAAATCGATCGGGCATCGCGCCCACTTTTCCTCTCGGGTGCCAGCGGGCCGAATCGAACGCTTTTCACGGGGCTCGTCACGGAGTGCGATCGGCAGCTGCCCCCTGCTCGTCGTACGTGGTCGATCTGCTGCTCCCCAGCAACCAGCGCGCGTTGAGCACCTTCGTTTCGGACGAGAAGACCACCGGCTTCGTCTTCGGCTAACAATTTGTGGTGAGTTGAACGAACAAAGTGGCTGGCAATAAGAAGCTTCTGATTGTGTACAGGTGCATCAAGAGGGACGTCAACAACCAAGCGATCAGCCTGCTGGACGTGATCCCGCCGCCCACCGGGGAACCCGCCGTGAACAGATCGGTTGTGTTCGTTTCGCACACGAGTTCTGCTTGCAATGAAACGATCAATTGTTTGTGGGCAGTAGAGAAAACAAATCACTCTCCGCTTGGTTTATTCGGAAGAACAAGACACAAAAAGCAAGTAAACAGTAGAAATCTCCTTCAGTTGATCAATGCTCGCGGCTCAACACAAAAGAAGGCGGCGGACGAACGGCGGCAGGCGGTGGCGCTCCTCGTCGCTCGTCGAAGGGGCGGCCGGGGCGAGCGACTCCACGGCCAGCTGGTGCAGGCGGAACGGCTTCCTGCAAGCGGGGAGGTGAGTGCGGAAGTGAGAGTCCAGAAGGTGTGTTCTCATCGATCGCCCGTCCTCGCCCACTTCTTCCGTTCATCGACCCAAGTTTGGGTACGTTTTCGCTTTCTGCCCACTCTCCGGAGTGTGTCTCGAACACAATATTTTGGAACGGTCGATCCCTGCGGTCGACCACAAGTCGACGCACCCCATGAAGAAGAGAGAGACGATCGAAAACCCCTCGAAGGACGACGAGAATCCAGATCTTTCCGCTGGAAACGGGCGCCCGTCCCTCCCGAATTAATGCACCGCCGACTTGGTCGACATTCCTCGCTGCCTCGTGAGCGAGCAAACGAAACAAATGGAAATGCGGTCACCTGATCCTCTTCGGCAGCTCGTTCTTCCCACCGCATAGATTAGCCGCTTGATCAAAACAACGAATTCATTGCAGAGCGGTAGGAAACGGGAGAGATTGCGGTGCTTCTCGGGCGCATTTCAACGGGCTCTCCGCTTCGTCGCTTTTGCCCGTTGGCTTCTTCGAACATCCAGCCGCTCCTTCCTCCATCGACCACGTTAAAGAGCGTCCAGCCAGCTGTGAGTGGACGTTTCTTTTCTGTCCTCACTCGAGAGTTGCAGTCAGCGGTCGTTTCGATCGATCGCCGCTTTCCAGCGGGTGTACGAACCCGACCGTACCCCGCCGCCGGCCACGTGTCTCCGGTCCCGCCGCGATCCGCCCGCCGCTCGCCACGTCTCCCGCTCGCCGCCCTACCCGTCACTCGTTCCCTCTCGCCCCTCGCAGAGCGGTCGCCTTCGCCGCGCCGCTCTCCCGCTCCTCGGCCCTTGCCGCCGATCCCCGGACTCCCGCTCGGCGCCCCAGGCCTCGCCCCTGCCGCCGCCGCGCCCTCGTCGCCGCACCGCTGCGGATTGGTTTGATTCCCGAGTGTAACCCGTTTATTGTCCCTTTTCCATCGTCTCTGTAATAAATACTCGTTTAATCCCGTTCGGCTCGTTCCAGAACCGAAAGCAACCGAGCACGGGCTCTCATTCGGGCCGGCTTTTCTTTGCGGCGATTCAAAGAAGCAAAACGGTTCGTTTTCTGACACGTTCGTTTGAAAATCAATAGGCTTCTTGCAGGCATCACAAGTCCCTGCGAGAGCCCGTAGATCGACTGCTTCCTCTTCTAGCAGTTCTTCAGCCTGTCGTCGGTTGCCCTCCGTGGGACGGACTTGCACACTCGACTTTCCGTCCGCATCGAATGCATTCGCCTTCCACAACTCTCGATCGACGCCCAGCTGAGTTCTTCGCTGCTTTGCATTGCTCGTTCTCTTCCGCAATGCCTCGTAGAATCTGCCGTGTCCTCTTCGTCTTGCTCTATTCTCAAGTCGAACCCACTGCCTCCTCCTTCGATTGCGACAAAAAGATCGAACCCCTTGTTTCGTTCCTCGAAAAGTACACCGCCTTGAAGCCCGGCAGCACTCCGGTCGAGTGGGCGAGAGACGCCGCAACGATCAGCGAGCAGCTCGTTGCGGAAGTCCCCGGATTGGCCGAGGGGGAGGGCTTCCTGCGCGCGGTGTTCAAACCGGCGGCCGAGAAGACGGCCGAAGAATTCGAGTGCATCGGCCGCTTGGGGCAACGGACGGGAAGGAACGTCCAAAACCTGCGGCGGTCGATCGCGCAGCTGGGGCGAACGCTCAAGGTCGCCGATTTTACGTGGGAGTTGCAGCAACGGATCGTGTATCCGCTGAACGGGGCGCAGCGGCACTTGCAGCCAATTCTGACGAGCAATCACGATCCCGATCTTTTCATCAAGAGATTTAAAGAAGGCTGCAAGGAGCGTGGCGCTGCTGTGGAGCGGTCGTTTCGCGAGCTGATCGAAAGCCCCTGCCGACGGGGTGCTTCGTTGAACGACTCGAAAGTAGACGAACTCGTGCGCGGATTGTTCGAGTGCGTCTTTTCGTTCGCCGCCGCCGAGGAGCTTTCGGACGAAGCGGAGGAGTTGGAGCGAGAAATTCGCCTTCGTTTTCAACCAGCGTGTGACGGCGCTTCGCGCCGTCTCCAGCTGGGGGAGTCGTTAGACTGGTGCGTATCGAATGCTTTTGTCGACTTTGTGAAACAAACCGAGTGCTCGCTGACGGCAGAACGCCAAGAAGTGTTTCACAAACGCCTGAATTCGATGTAAGTTGACGAATTGGTCGTTTCCGATCAAAGACTGCCTGCTTACCCCGTTTCGCTTTTACGATCTCAAGTCGAACCGTGAAAGCCGTTTGCGACTGCAATTTTCGGGTACGACGGCGCGCACAGCGCTAACCGCTTCCCGCAAAAAACGTTCAATCAACTGTTTTGATGCCAGCAAGTGAAAAGAAGAATAGCAACAGCGGCAACCGAAGAAACATGCCGCAAAGCCATCGGCCAGGACCCCACCACAGGACGCTTCATTATTCCTCGAAAACAAAACGTTTGAGAAATTTGAAACGGTGGTAAAAAGAGCAATAACGTGCGCGACATATCTGTCAATTTTCAGATAAATCCGTCCACTCATATCCGAACCCGCCCCGCTTTTGGCGCCTTTTCTGGAGTCCGGTTTGCGCGTGTCGCAGTGGCCAAGTAGGCCAAGAACAACAACAAACCGCACACCATTGAAAAGCCCGTGTCACGAGCTTTCGAATGAGCCCACCCGCGTATCCTCACGCCCGACAGCCGATGAGAACGGAGTGATTGAAATTCGCCGATTATTTTCAAACCGACACACGAATTGCTTTCCATGAGCCTGAGCTCCTGGCAACTCTTCCCGACTCAAACACGAGCTTAAAAGATGCGCAAGACCTTTTTCTAGATACGTTTTTTTCGGTTGGCGACAATAATTCTGGGAGCCGAGAACGGTGCGTCCGAGTATGGACCTCTTTGATTTTCCACCTCGACTTTTCGACTTTGAGCGATCACAACTTTCTTTAACAACATTTTCGGTTGAAGCCGCCAACTAATAAAATATTCCTCGTTTCACGGCGCATCTTTTCGTCCACAGGGCGGGTGACTTTGAACGGCGGGGCAGAACGGTACGGTGCGGAACGTCGGCACGGTGCGGAACGTCGGCACGGAACGTTGAACGTGCCCGCCGGCGGTCGAAATGCACATTTTCGGGATGCGCACCCATGACTTCCTCTAGCCAGAAAAAATTTCAGATCGATTGGGGCAAAGCGCTAAAAGTTGAGGGGGCGAGTGTGTCGGACAAACGCACACAGGGTCCCGCCTTACGAGGGGAATTGGCGGAGCTCCGCGAAACGCGCCGATTCGCCAACGAGTTGTGCCTCTCGTTCCTGAACGCTGCAACCGATGCGGAGTCCAAAAAAGTGCAGATTTTGCGGCAGGTGGTGCAAGAAGTGCGCGCAAAACTCTCGGCGACGAACGTGTGCTTCCCGCAAGCTGTCGTCTTCGTGCATCCGCAATCCGCCGAAGCCAAGGCTCAATTCCTGCAGTTCGTCCTGAACTACGTCGCGTGAAGCCGCTGGCTTCGACTCAATTGCGCTGCGGCTCTTGCGCTGGCCGGCAACGCGACGGGCGCTTCCCGAACGTATTTCGAGGCGTCCGAAAAGCAAACGGTTAGTGCAATTGAGTTCGTCTACAAGTTCTTCTTTGAGCAATGACGCTCTTTTTGGTTAAGCAGAGACGCCTATTGATTTAACTCCTCTATGTTTTCCTTCTTCCGCCTGCTATCGTTCATCCCTCTCCCGTTCATTCTTCTGAAGACCCGCTTGTAGACCACATTGTAGTTGACGTCCACCGAATAAAGGCATGCAATCCGTTTCGTTCAACCACGTGGAAACCACACGGCAAACTCATCCCTTGTCGATAAAATTTACTCTTCTCTTCGCAACGATCGAAACGCTTTTCACAATAAAACGGGCAAGGAACTCGTGGATTGGAGTCAAAGCAGGGCAAAAGAAACAACCGAAATGCAACAACAAACAAGTGAAAAGAATCGAAACAGAAGTCAGTTGGGCGGAAGGACGTCCAGCGGCTGGCCGTGGGCGAGGCCGAGCTTCTCCTCCAGCGCGTAGATTCGGAGCTCCTTCAGCCGGTTCTCCAGCAGCTGGCCGCGCAGTTGGGCGGCGGCCAGGCGGGCGGCAAGCGCTCCGGTGGGCGCCGGCACGGGGTCGAGGTCCGCCGCTTCCGTCGAGCTGAAAGCGAAGAGGAGTGAGCGGACGGATCGACAGTAGGCATAAGACCGCTTACCTCTCTTCGTCTCCTTCCGCTTCCTCTTCGTCTTCGCTGATCAACGGAACAATCTTCTCTTCGTGCTCCTCGTCGTCCGCTTCGGTCTTCACGCGGGCGGTCGTTCGTCGTGAGTCGATTTCCACGAGCGTCCGTTCAAAACAAAACGACGTGCTCGACGAAGCGGAATCTTCGCTCGACCTCGAGGGTCCATCCTTCCGTTCTTCCTTCGGAGCCGGCAGTCGACCGTTGGACGTGGACGACGCCTTCAGCTCGCCTTCCTTCGTCCGATCGGCGGCCTTCGCTTCGTCCGTGCCGACGACGCGGAACGGATCGGAGAGGAATTTGCGGACCGTTTCGTCGACCGCCGCGGATTCCTCCCGCTGCACGAAGACGAGCTGGACGGTCGGCGCGAGGAGGCGGAGGACCGCGTGCACCATCGCGCGCCCCGTCCGCAGCTGCTCGTCCAGCTCGTCGAACACGACGAAGCGGAGGGATTGGGCGTCTGAAAGCGGGATGGCGCAGTGACTAAAGCGATTGATTGCGGCGGGGAACGAACCGAACAGCGGGGACTCGACGATCGCGCGAACGCGTTGCGCCACGCCGACGACCACGTGGACGCCCGCGGCGATCGCCTGCAGCTGCTCGGCGATGAGCTCGCCGCCCAGGCAGACGCGCGTCTTGAAGCGGAGGCACTGCCCGTAGCCGTTGAGCAGGGTGTCTTCGATCTGCAGCGGGAGGATTGGATGGACGGAAGGGCACGAACCTCCGCAGTGGTCGATCGCTTCTGACACACGACGATCGCCTGCACTCGCTCCACGGCGGGGTCCAATCGTTGGAGGAGCGGCAGGAGGTAGACGCCCAGCGTTCCCAAGCCGTTGGGTGCCCGCACCACGGCGTTGCGGCCGGCGAGCAGCGCGGGGATGGCGCGCCGTTGGACCGACAGCGTCGTGCGGATTCCCATTCGCTTCACGGCAGCGTGGAGCTCCGGCCGGAGGTTGAACTCGAGGAAGGAGTAGCGGGGGATCGGAGTGGAGCGGCCGCTCCCACGAGTCGAGGAGGCAGCCGAGGCGAGCGGAACACTCGCGGCGGTCGCAACAGTCGGGTGGGGCTCTTCGACGACCGGAGCGGTGGGCAGAGGCGCCGAACGGACGGAGTCGACGTCCCCCCGTAAACGGCGCTAACCGGTGAGTCTGTCAGTCCCCTCCGCACCCTCAACTAATCGCGCTTTGCTCCAATCGAGCTGAAATTTTTTCTGGCTAGAGGAAGTCGCATGCGCGAAGTCCGAAAATGTGCATTTCGACGGTCGGCAGGCACGTTGAACGTTCCGTGCCTACGTTCTCCGCCGTACCGGTTTTCGATCACGGCCAACTGCACCCGCCCTTTGGACGAAAAGATGCGCCTTGAAACAAGGAACATCTTATCAGTTGACCGCATCGTCAGGAAATGTTGTTGAAGAAAGTTCTGATCGCCCGAAGTCGGAAGGTCGGGGCGGAAAATCGAAGAGGTCCACACTCGGAGGCGCCGTTCTCGGCTGTCCGAATTTTATTCCACAAACCGAGCAAAATAGTCCTAGAAAAAGGTCTTGCGCATGTTTTGCAGTTGTTTTCATGTTGATTGGGTCAAACACAAAAACGTATAAATCGGAGAAAAATTGTGTGTCAATTTCAAAACTTTCGGCCATCTTAAAATCCGTCGTTCTCATTGCACTCTTGACGTCATGACATAAATGTGGGTACTTTCGAAGGCGCAGAATCCGGGCTTTCCAGTGATGTGCAGTTTGTTTTCGTTTTTGGCCCACGTGGCCATTGCGACGCCCGCTAACCGAACCCCCGATATCGCGCAAACTGCGGACGGGTTTGAAGAGACGTGGACCGTTTCCTCTGAAACTTGGCAGAAATGTAGAGCTCGTAGTTGCCCTTCTAACTACCTTTTCAGATTTTTCAAACTCTTGGTCGCCGAGGAGTAGGTAATCGATTGTTCTTGAGCGGGGTTCTGCACCCCGGTTTCACGGCGGCTTTCTTTGGGTGTCCCTGCCGCTATTATTTTTCCCACTTGCTGACATCAAAAAAAATATTGAGCGTAGTTTGCGGCTGGCGGATAGCGCTGTGCGCGCGGTTGTACTCAAATACATCATTTTCTGTGCGGCTTTCGCAGTTCCGATCGGTTTTCTTTGGAATCGTAAGAGCGTAATGGACGGAAAAAGTTGTTCCTGCTGAGTAACGGCCCATTCGCCAGTCCAATCTACCCAAGCGTTCGTGAAGTGCAAATCGGCATTCTCCCGATGCAACGAGCATTCGGTACGCACCAGTCTAACGACTCCCCCAGCGGGGGACGGCGCGAAGCGCCGTCACAGGCTGGTCCAGAACATTGCCGTCCGGTTGCTTGTTGCTCTTCTCCGTCCGCCGGTCGTCTTCTTTCGATCCCGAGCGGCTGTAACGATGGGATTTGAGCGAGGAAGACAGCGGAGAAGTCGGGATTGTTTGAACGACAGCTCAAAGCAAAAGTGTGTGACTTTGCGGCAATTCTCGGGAATTGTGCAACGAGCAAAACGCTTTGTTGCGATCATCTCTCTCTGCCTCAGGTCTCCACTCACCTCTCACTCTCCTCCGCTTCCGCATCGACCGTGGAAATGAGCGAGAAGTCGACCTCGAGCCGGTTACACAAGTCGAGCACCTCGTCCGTGACTCGCTCGGCGACGAGGACCGTCTGGAAGACGGGGGCCATCCGCAGGCAGCAGTGGAAGGTGGGGATTTCCCACAGGAAGGCGGCCGTCGTGTTCGCGGCGCCCAGCTCGAAGACGACGAAGTGGCGGACGGACGGGAGGCCTGCAATCGATCGAACGACGAAGCTGTCGGTTGAACTCACTAGAGATCAAGAGCGCCCGCTGGAGGAGCGCGTGGAGCTGCTCGCCCGTTCCGATCAACACGTGGAGCTTCGAGTCGAAGAGGGCACGCGCTTGAGCGGCGGACTGATCGTCGGGGCACGCGCGCACCACGAGCTGCATTTGGGCCGCCATTCCCTGCAGTTGATCTCGGAGCTGCAATCCACGAATGAGTTCAATGTTCGCTTCAAAGCGAAGAGCTCACCCGAACGACCTCCTCGCCGCTTTGGGTCATGCAGATGGCCTGCAGTTTGTCGTTGTCGGCGTCCAGTTGATTCAAAAAGGCGATCATCACGGCGGTCGTCTTGCCCGCTCCCGGCGGCGCTTCAATCACGAGATTCCCGCCGGTCAGCAGTGCGGGCAGGGCGCGTTGCTGGAGCGGTCGGGGCAGCGAGAGGCCCGACTGGAAGAGGGCGACGACGAGCGGGATCTTGAGCCCGAAGTCCGCAAAGCAGCTGTGCAGTCGATTCCACTCCTCTTGGCTTCGCTGCTCGGGCACCGAAAGGAGGGACTCGACGAGCGAGCGGTCGGCTCGCGGCGGCCGTTCGCGAGCGGGCGGCGGCGGTAAGGCGGACCGCTCGGCGCGCAACGCCTGGTCGACCACTTGGGACAACAGCGGAGAACCACCGGAGAGTGCGGCTAGTTCGAAGACCTTGGAGATGGAAGAGGCCCTGAAAGTGAAGAGGAGTGAGGGAGTGGTCAATTAGAGAACCAACCACGCGGGTTGCTGGAGTTCCTCCTTCGGTCGGGGCGTCGTTTCCACTCCGGTCTTCTCCAGCAGCTCCTCCTCCTTGGGGTTCTCGTCGGCCTTCTTCGAGTACGTCGTCTTGGACTTCGCTTTGGGCGCCGGCTCGTTCTCAACCTTCGCCTCCACGTCCTTTTCCTCCGGCTTCTCCTCGTTCGGCATCGGCTCATTAGTCGTCGCTTTGGAGTGCTCGGAACCGGGCGGCTTCTCGCTGTCGACGGGGACTTCGGCTTCTTTGGGCGGACCGGACGGACGATCGTTCGACTTCTTCTCATCCTTCGGTCCGTTCCGCTTCGCCGCCTTTCCGTTCGCCTCCGCCTTCTTCGCCTTCTTCGCTGGTCGCTCGGCGCTCGCCGATCGGCCGACGCTCTTCGGTTGGACGGCGCGAAATTCGGGCAGGCGCTCCACGACGTCGAGCAGCACGCGGTGGGCGGTGGCGGAGAAGGCGGGCCCGAAGTGGATGTTCGCGACCGCGGCGGCCGCTTTCGTCGCGTCCATTCGGCTGGCGTGCACGCAGCAGTTGGCGTTGAAGAAGTCGTCGATTTCCCGGACGACGGCCGCATCGCCCGAGTTGCTCGTCGCTAGCACTTGGACGAAGACGGGCAGCGAGCGGAGCACCTCGTGCGGATCCTCGTGGTATGCAGCGCCGAGCATCTTGTGCACTTGCGCGAACACGACCACCTTCAGCTCGGCGGTGCCTGAAAGCAGCGGGAGATGAGCGGCAGGACGGCAGTCGAAAGTGGTGTGTGTTTGCGAGAAGCTACTGGTCGCTCGGAGGATCCTTGTCCGGCACACCTCATCGCCAATTGTTGGCCTTCCATTTCCGAGCCAAAAGAGGAAAGGAGCTAAGACTTCAGCTCACGCTACAAACCACCCCTCTGCTCCATAAGGAATTGAACGCCGCCTTTGATGGAAGAACTCACGAATGAAACCGCCGGCGATCAGCTGCCGCACCTGCCGCGGCTTTCCGATCACGATGGAGGGCGTCGGAGTGCCGGCCGGGAACTTTGGGTGCTCCTCGCAGACGTAGATCGAGGGATTGAGTCGCGCGCCTAGTCGTTCGAGCAGCGATTTGAACTGAAAACGGTGGAATGAGGCCTGGAGGGGAGGGAAGCTGGGAGTGCAGGATGTTCGTGCAAGCAGGAGACGGCCGAACGAGCAGGAACTTTTCGTTTGACCGCTCGGTGCTCCTCTTTCTTCTGATACCCCTCTACCCGTCTTTCTGCGCTCACCTTCTGCGTCCGCTCCACACTGGGGACGAGGACGACGGCGTGGACGGACTGAATGGTGTGCAAGACTTCGAGGACGACGATGGCGGCGGTCGTGCTCTTGCCCGTCTCCGGCGGGCCGCGAATCAGCAGGCTGTGTTGCTCGCCGAGGCACGTGTACAGCCACGCTCTCTGCTCGTCTTTGAGCGCTTGGATGCCCGCCTCGGCGATGCCCAGCACGACGTCGTCCGCCACGAATTTGTGAAATTCTTCGGGCGGTACGTCGGCCGGCAGCTCGGGAACCTCCGTCCGCATTTTGAGTGCTTCGGCCACGTGCTGCGAGTTCTTTTCGCCGACGCTGAAGCGAGGAGCGTCATTTTAGGTGTAAATGACTCCAAACTCACATCTGATCGAAGCGGAGGGCGTCCATGTGCACCTTCGTCTTCAACTCGCCGTCCACCAGCGAGTAGGTGACCACTTGGAGGTCCTCTTTGGTGACGGAGAGGAGGACGGGGCTCGGCTCTCCGTTCACCAAACGGGGCGGCATGAAGTCGCGGGCGATGCGCAGAACGTCGGCCGTCATCTCGGCGGCGGTGATCACGAGCTGGACGCGCGGCGGCTTGGCGCGGAGAATCGCGAAGATTTTCGGCCGGTCGGCGGCGAGCAGCTCGTCCACGCGATGCACGACGACCATCCGCAGGGCGTCGCTCTCTGCAAGCATGGGGAGGAGTGAGTGGAGTCGATTGGACGAACCCATGCACCGCTCGGCGATGGTCGTCCGGCAGCTCGCGGTGGGCGAGTGGACGAGCACCTGCTGGTGGCCGTGCGGGTGATCGCACTCGTCGTCCGTCGCGCACGCGCAGCCGCCGATCTCCACGCCGTTCAGCTCGCAGATGCACGCCGTGTAGTTCTCGATCTGCAACCGGGTTGTTGGGAGAGTTTGGTGGATTTTGGAGATCGTTAAGGCCTTCTAGTTGCCTCTCTGCCCTCCCTCCAATCCTTCACACTCCTCCTCCTCTTCCTTTCCCATATAAATCCTTCTTCCCTCCCTGTCTCGCCTCGCCGCTCACCTCGACGTCTTTGCGGGGCTTGGGCTTGAGGACGAGCACCTGCAAGCCGGGCACGAACCGGTCGACCCGCTCGTTCACGAGCAGCGAGACGGCGAGCGACGTGCCGCGGCCGGGCGGCGAGATCCCGACGACGTCCTTCCCGTCGATGGCGGGCTGCAGCAGGCGCTCCTGCAGCGAGTGGGGCGTCGCCATCTCGTAGCGCTTGCCCATGAGGATGCCGACCGTCACCTCGGACATGTGCGGGTGGAGCAACGTCGCCGAGTAGTGGCCCCAGTTGGAGACCAGCGAGAAGTCGGGGTCTTCCGGTTGCGGAGCGGAGGACGAGGCAGAGAAACTGCAATCGATCAATCAATGAGAACAAGGGAACTCCCACTCACCCCGCCTCATCGCTCTTCTCCGCCTCCTCCTCCTCTTCGACGAAGGTGCCCAGCGCGTAGACGCCGGCCGAGTTCTTCGCGACGACTCGACGCGGCGCGGGCAGCCGGTCGGCGATCAAATCGAAGCAGAAATTTCCGCGCCGGCCGCCGTCCGAAACGATCTGCAGGCCGGCGGGCAGACGGCGGAGGATTTCGGCCGTCTGCTGCTGGAGCGTCTGCCACGCCGCCTCGTCGCAGCGGTGGAACACGAGGGCGCGGACGTGATCGACGGCTGCAAGCGAGCAAAGAGTGGACGAAAGAAGGGGGAACGAACCAAGAGCCTCGCGAGCGAGCAGCACGTTCACCCGGCCGGGCAACCCGACGACCACTTGGACGCGGCCGTCCGTCAGCAGCCGCCGCTCGTCGTCCACCGACAGCGCGCCGCCGACACACGAGTGGACGCGGACGGCGGAGCGGGCACCGACCTTCGCGAGGGCGTCCGCCATCTGAACTCCGCCGATCAATCGAATGAAAGCGCGGAAGAACGCACGTGTTTGGCGGACTGCCGGCTGGGCGTGAGGATCAACGGTTGAACGCGGTCGGCGGCTTCGTCCACTCGCTGCAGGATCCCGACGGCGATCGCGAGCGTCCGGCCGGCCGCCTCGCCGTCCGCCGCCTCCGCTTTGATGAGGAACGACTCGCCGCTGCCGATCGCCTGGACGACGGCCTCCTGCAGCGGTGTGGGCGGCCCGTAGCCGGCTTCCATCACCGAAAGCAGAATGCGCGCCTCGCGGCGGAGTTTGGGCGTGACCTCTTCGGACTGGACGATCCTTGGCGCGTCCCCGCTCTCGTTCGGTTGCCTGAAGTTGAGCGAAGAGAGTGGACAAAGGCAGGAAGCAAAGGAGAACAAACAAAGCTTGAAAGACACTCACTTCTTCATGCCGCTTTCGATCTCCTCCTGTTGATGTTCGATGGACCGTTGGGCCGCGATCTTGCGGGTAGAGACGAACGGATGCACAAAGTCAAATCATCGGTCCTGTAAGAGCAGAAAGGTTGAGACGCGTGCACGAACGACGATAAGAATCTGGCGAATCAGCGCGTCAAGAAAACGATAAAATCGGGTCTGTTCTCGGCGAGGCGCGAGAGCACATCGCCGCGAGGGAGGTCAAAAACTTTGGAATTTATCGTGTTTTTATTTCAAGCGGTAATTCCCGATCGCTTCGACGGACTGCAGCCAGAAATCGGTGGGAATTCTGCAAACAGGTTGAGATTTTGAAATTCTGCCGATTTGCGGCAATTTCTCTCGAATTCGCGGCACAAATCGAACGGAAACAAGGTGAAAAACGGGCGAAAACACCCTTGTAGCGATCGGAACAACCAAGAACGATCGGAACGGCAAGAATTCCCCCGTTCGTTTCGAGTTCGTCAAGATTTCGGGCGGATAAACGCAAAATCCGCTCGATCGGCCGCTCGCCGGGCGTCGGGTGGCGCGTCTTCCGTTCGGCCGGCCAACTCTTCCCTTCGATCCGCTCGGGTGCTCCCGTTCGGGTCGTGTGAGTCATCGGGCCTGCAAAGAGCCGGACCAACGAAACGGAGGTGTTTGAGGTGTGATCAAACACACAGAAGAGTGCTAAGCAAAGGTCGAGTACATCGTGCTTCTCGTTTGATCACCCACCGAGTACACACTCCCCATCCCTCTAATCGAATGCTTGCCGATCGTGCGTCGGTTCACCTGCAAAGTGCTGGTTCAACTCGAACGACGCAGCAGAATTCGTTACCCAACTGAATCGATTGCAATGCATTTATTAGAAGAATGGAATGTGCACATCCACCGAAAGAAGTCTTCTGCTCGCTCAGGCCTGGTAGACCTTGAGCGAGTTGATCAGCCAGTAGGCGTCCCGAAAGGCGGCCGGATTGTTCTTCACGAACTGCGTGCAGGAGCCGGCCTTCGGGGCGCACACCGCGTCCTGCTGCCACACGTTGCCGGCCCAGTCGCCGCAGAAGGTGAGGTCGAAGATGAGGTGCTGGTCGCGGAAGTGGGCGTCGATGTCGCAGCCGCCCGCGAAGACGGCGAGCGGCGTCGGCCACTGGGCGGGGGTGGGCGTGCCGTTCTGCACGTCGGCCGGGATGCTGGAGCGCGGGAAGAACCACACTTTGATGGCCGCCGACGTCCACTCCAACGCGTAGACGCCCCCGCCGACCGCGTTAAAGCCCGCCCCGTAGGTGCGCGTGTCCGACGATTGAATCGAACATCCCGCGTTGTTCGATTGTCCGGCCGCATTCACGTCGCAGTTCGAAGTCACCAGACGGCCGCTGAAGCCGTTCGACTGTTGAATCGTACAGCCGGGCGTTGTGTGCAGAGTGGCCGAGTTCACCGCCTGGCTGTTCACTCCTGCAATCAATCAACCGATCAATTCATTCGAGGGAGCTCTTTCGTGCCTTCGATCACGTCGATTTCGCCGTTCTTCGGCCAATCGGTGAGCGACGTGAGCCAGTAGGCCGGCCAGGTGCCGCAGATGCCGCCCGGCTGGTGCTGCAGATCGAGGAAGAAGAGGCCGTGGTTGTAGCCTTTGATCGAGTGAATGCGCACGGAGTCCCGGCCACGAGCGCCCGACTGGACGACGTTCGTCGAGTCCGTGCCGATGAAGAGGCTCCCGTTCACGAGTTTCGTCAAGCCGCGACTCGCCGCCGTCGGTTGGTCCACGTAGTTCACGAAGCCGTTGGTCAGGTCGTTCTCCGTCTCGAACACGAAGTTGTCGAGCAGAGTGGACGGCGTGAAATCGTCCACCAGCCGGTAGGCGGCGTGCACGGAGCCGACGAGCAGGAGGAGGAAGACGGCGAACGAATAGGCGGCCATGTTTCTGGTGGGCTGTTTGGTTGATGGGATGGGAGGAAGGATGCTCTTCATGGAACTGCTCGCTGCTTTTATACTCACTTTTGGGTCAGAAATCGGGAGCAAAGTTCGACGGAAAAGCGGAAGTTGGGCGGCCGTTCGGTTTGTCGGAGAGCAATCGGGGCGGGGCGTGGATGAAGAGTGCACTCCAGCTTTGTTTTCCATCGACAATTCGACAGCGAAACGGATTTTGGTGGGCTGATCGAAGGATTAGTGGGTTGTTAAGAGCCGCCAATTGTCTCAAAAAACGCGGGGGCCCCAATAAGAAGCAGTGTTCGATCAAGTGTGTTGCTGGCGGTCGGCTTTCTATCGGCTTACCGGCGTTTACTTCCGCGTGCACGGAGGTGTTTGTTTGAACGTCCTCTTCCGCTCTCTAGCTTCTGCTTTGATTCGAAATCACACGAACGAACGCAGCTGCCCACACCGGCCAGCCCGAGCGACGGAACGCCATCTGTCCACAAAACACACAAACAATCTCTCGGCTTTTTGGGGCAAACAAACAAAAGAAGAACGACAAAGACTGTGAATTGAAGAAACACCTTTTGATGTCGAAGATCTCGTCCACAAAGAAACGCGCAAGAAGTGTCTGCTATGCCGACTTCCATCTAACGCACGAAATTTGCATCAGTCGAGTCGAACCGGCAGCACGAAGAGGCGGCGGTTGGCGATCGGCCGGCAGTTCGTTCAATCGGAGGCCGATCGAGTCGCCCGCTCTCTCCCTTCCGCTCTCGCTCATGCGCCTTCCGTCGGCCCCGTTCCGGAGCGGTCGCTCTCTGCCGTTCGGCCTCCTCCTCGTCTTCTGCTCTGCCGTCGTTCTCGCCGCGCCGCCCGCCCGCCTGCTGGCCGAAAAGCCGGGCTGCTTCAAGCAGGTGGGCAGCGAAGTGTGAGCTTCCGCCCGTCTTCCTTGCTCCCACTAAGCGATCGGATTTCAGGGTCTTCGAGCTCACGGACGTGTGCAAGAAGGCGTCTGCGACTCTCGTGTTCTCGGGCGCCAAACTGGATTTCAAGGCCGATTACTCCAACAACAATCTCGAGCCGAAATCCCGGTCTGTTCTTTTTCTACCTCTCCTCACTTGGGGGCGTTCAGTGGCGATTTCGAAATTGGCGGCAACTCCGCGAAGCTCGCCATCGGAAAGCTCGAGAATGTTCAACTCGAATACAACGGTAAGTGCGGTTAGGTCCCTGCAAATGTTTCTGTTTCTGGCAACGCCAAGCAACCGTCTTGCACGGGCGAGGCCACGGCCGAAAAGATCGTCCTTGGAGCGGGAAACAAAGCGGGACCCGTGAAGTTCGAGGACGCCGGCGAAGGCAAGAAGAAGACGACCGTCAGCTTCGACATGAGCGCTGCGGCGCCCGCTCTCGTCTTTAAATTCGTGAGCAACCGGTCGATCTTCTCCCGCTCATCGCTCGTTTGCAGACTGCCACGCTGGAGAAGAAAGAGGAGTCGGAAGGCGCGGGCTGGTCGGTGGACGGCTGGAAGCTGTGGGCGGCGGTCGGCGGCTGCGTCGCGCTGTGAGTTCCCCACCGCTCACCTCCCACTCACTTCTTCCACAGGCTCCTCGCGGTCATCGGAGCCGTCGCCGTCGGCTTCTTCTGTTGGCGCCACAAGAAGAAGACGGCCGTCGACAAGAAGCCGTCGACCAAATCGCGGCGGAACGAGTTGCAGAAGCAGGCGCGCTCGCTCAAGAAGGCGGTCGGCGGCTCCAAATGCGCGAAGCCATCGAAGGAGAAGCCGAAGACTGTGGCCACGGCGAAGGAAGCCACCGAGAAGACGCCCGCTCGATCCAACGAAGCTTCTCGCCCGTCGAAGGACCCCTCGAAGCCCACCGAGCCGGAGACCGCGAAGCAGAACACGTGGGCGACCATAGCGGACCCCAAGGAGACGAAAGCGGCGCCCAACGGCGACCTGCGGACGGCCGAGCCCAAGGACGAGCCGAAGCCGTTAAAGAACCGGAACGGGCGGGCCGCGAAGACGAAGATGTTCACTGAGGACGACTTCACGGGTGACTCGGCCACCGAAGAGCTCGAGCGCAAGGAGATGGGGCCCAATCAGAAGTCGGCCGGCTCTGTCGTGAGTTCCACTGCTTTCTCCTTACTTCACCACTATTCTGCGCTCTCCGCCCCCGACTCCCCTCATACGGTCGCTCCGCCGCTCAACTTACGGCTTCTTCGTTGCAGGTGAAATACGCGAAAGGATTGCGCTTCGATTGGCGCGAGGATTTGGAGCTGCCGGCCGCCGGAATCGAGGGCGTCCGCAAAATGAAGCTTCTGGTGATCTTCGGCGATCCGAACACGCGCTGGGAGCACTGCTACCGCGCCCTCATCCAGCACTTCCCGCTGAACTCGGCCGTCCGCGAGCGTCTCCAGGCGATCGTCCAGCAGGCGGACCGCGAGGCCCGCGCGGCGGTTCGTCCACCTCCTCTCTTCCTCCCATCCATCCCTTCTACTTCTAGGCGTACGAGGAGTCGAAGGAGTGGACGAACCTCGCCCAACTCCTCAAGGCCCTGCACCAAGAGTGGACGGTCCTGAAGACGAAGAAGTTCGTCGAGGAGCACAAACAGAAGCAGGCGAAAAGCCGCTCGAAGCAGTCGGGCGTTTGATCCACTCGAGTGTCCCACTTGTGAACCGTTTTGTTCTCGTCGTTTGAAGTAGGGAATAAACAGTTAAGATAAGTGAGTCGTTTTGAGAGGAGGTTCGTGAGAGAAAAGTGGATGGACGACGAGACGAAATCTCCGCAGCATCAAGAGCTTCATCGGCGTTCGCCGCCCGCTCCCTTTGGAATTGCAGCCCGATTGCTGAGAACAGCGACAAGGAACAGCCGATTGCGGTCTGTAGGCGAGCGAGTAAATCGCTTCTACTCGTCGGCATCAAGCGGATTGAGACATGAGTGGACGAATTCACGCGAAACTTGGCAGAGATGTCGAGCACATAGTTGATTGCCGAGGAGTGGTGAACTGTGCGGTGTTGGAGTTCTGCGCTCCGTTTTTGCGATCGGATTCTTCAGTCGCCGCCGTCGCTCTTTACTTTCCACTTCACTCGCAGTATCGTTCGCTGATGGCGGACAGCGACGTCAGCGCCGCCATGCTTGAAGACCGCATTCGCAAGCGACTTCCAGCTGTTGGCGTCCGTCCTTTTCGAGACCGCGTGGTTTGAGCTGCGAAACGGCATGTTAGTCGAGTTCAATCAATCACGAACGTTTATAAAAACTGGATACGTCGCATTCTTCGCGTTGCGACGAGTTCCTGCACTGCCGCACCTACTTGATGATGCGTTCGATTCGCCCCGTAGCTTAACGACACCCCCAGCTGGGGACGGCGCCAAGCGACGTCACGGGCTGGTTCGGTGGAAACAGCGACTGTCCAAAACAACAACGGACTGAATTCTGGTCGTTCTTTGCGTGCTTGTCGTCAAACCGTTTGCCATGACTTGACAAGCTGAAGGAACCGTTGGAAACTGTCTGAAGATCACAAATGCCCGCAGCAGAAAGCTTGTCGAGGAGTGCACTGGCGTGTAGCCACTGTCGCTCTCCTCTACCAACACTTACGCAAGAACCGTTTGCTTAGTCAACTCCATTCAAGGAAGGAAATTTGCATGCGTCGAGTCAAACCGGCAGGACGAAGAGGCGGGGGTTGGCGATCAGCCGCCAGTTCGTTCAATCGTCGGCCGCTCGAATCGCCCGCTCTCTCCCGATCGCTCTCGCTCATGCGCGTTCCGTCGGCCCCGTTGTGGAGCGGTCGCTCCTTGTCGCTCGTCCTCCTGTTCGTCGCTCTCTTCGCCGCTGTCCTCGCCGCTCCGCCCTCTCGTTTGATGGCTGCGGATTCCGACTGCTTCAAGCAAGTGGGCAGCGAAGTGTGAGTTCTCCACCTGCTCTCCCACTCAGCTAATCGACCGAATTTCAGGGTTTTCGAGCTCACGAACGAGTGCATCAAGGCGTCGACCACTCTTTCGTTCTCGGGCGCCAAACTGGACTTCGAGGTCAACTACCCGGGCGGCGAGGTGAAGACAAGGTTTGTTTACCACACTGGTTTTTCTAACTCCTTTTGCTTGTTCAGTGAAACCTTTGAGGTCGGCAGCTGTAGCGGCAAGCTCACTATCACGAAACCCCAAGAAGAGGATGCCATTCTCTACTACAATGGCGAGCGATAATTACCCGGTCACTAATGAGATTTATTTCAGGCGAACAAAAAAAGCTGCCGGTTCAGGCTGAAGCCAACGCTCAGGAGATCACCATTGGCGCTGGACAGTCCAATTGCGCAACGTCGCCGAAGCTCGAGGACGCAAGCGAGGGCAAGAAGAAGACGACCGTCAGCTTCGACATGAAAACTGCGGCGCCCGGTCTCGTTTTCAAATTCGTGAGTGCAATCTCTTTGCTTCTCTACTCTTCCGCTTGTTTTAGACGGCCACTCTGTCCAACAAACACGAAACGGACGCTGCGGACTGGACGGTGGGCGACTTGAAGCTGTGGGCGATCGTCGGCGGCTCTCTCGCCTTGTGAGTCACCCGTCCTTTGTCTTCCATCCCCTCACTCACTCCTTCCCTTTTTCTAGGCTGCTCGCGGTCATTGCGGTCGTCGCCGTCGGCTTCTTCTGTTGGCGCCGCAAGAAGAAGGCAGGCACGTCGGACGGCAAGAAGTCTTCCGCAAAGTCCCGCCGGCACGCGTCCAAGACCGCCGTCCGCTCGTTGCGCAAGTCGCTCGACGGACCGCGGCCCAACTCGCGCCAAAAGACCCCCAACCAGCCGCCGAAGGAGCAGCCGAAAGAAGCGGCGGCGGCGGCGGACGTGACGACCGCCCAAACGAAGGCGGCCGCTCAGGAGACGAAGGCGGTCGTCCAGGAGACCAAAGCGACCCGCGCGGAGTTCAAGACGACTCGAGCCGAGGGCCGGACGGCGACCACCGAGGAGGACGCGACGCGCTCGATCGCCCGCCTGGCGGAGGAGGAGAGCGACCCGGAGGTGGAACAGCGGAAGAAGTCGCGCGCCGTGAGTCCTCCCCGCCTCTTTCCTCATTCTACCAAGCAGGCGGCGATCGGCGCCGTGCGCGACTTCGCCTGGCGCGAGGACCTGATGCTCGTGGACGAGGGCGTCGAGGGCGTGGCCCGCATGAAACTCCTGCGCGTCTTTCCGGGCCCCACCGACTGGCGTCACGCCGACTACCGCGCGTTCGTCGCGCGCTTCCCGCCGGACGTCGCCGTTCTGCCGCTCGTCCAGCACGTCGTCCGTCTGGCGGGCGAGCTCTCCGCCGACCGCTCGTTGGTGCGTTCTCTCTCCCGATCTCCCGCTCACTCCTGTCCGCTTTCAGCCGCGCAAGGAGCGCGAGTTGTGGACGTCGCTGCACAACCAACTGCGCCGCTGTTGCCGCCAGTGGCAGCGGATGGAGACCGCGAAGGGCGCGAGCGCTTGATTCGTGTTCCGGGAAGTGTAGTTTCGTTTGAAGGCAGCATGGACAATAAACAGTGGCGATCATAGGTACTTATTGCGCAGCGGGTCGAGCGGTCAGAAACACGAGCAGGCGAACACGCTGTATCCACGCGCCTTTGGGTTTGAAAGTACCAAGCGACATCCGCAAAGAAGAGGCGTGAACCCTTGTGGCAAGCGGCGGATTGTTTCTGGACGAGAAAGATACTTCGGGTCCCATCCGTCAAGTGGCTCCTTTGCGATCAAATAAAGACTTCTGTTCACACGAGCGTTTCTGCCACGAACTTGCCTCAGTTGGGTCAGTCCACAAAGGCGAGCAATAACTGGAGGGCGGCACTCAGTTTGTTCAACCGGTGGCCGCACAAACGCCGCTCTTTTCCATGCGCCTGTCGCCGGGCGCCCACTTCAATGCTCGAAGCGATGAATGCGGCACGGAGTCGCCACCCACCGGTTTGGGCCCCGAGCGAAAGACGAAGGCGTCTCGCTTGCTCGTCGTTCCGCGCGGTTGTTCCGGCCGCTCGGTCGACCGCACGGCCGGAATTTTGATCCACGGACTGCTCTTTCGCTCGCTCGCTCGTTTCCGTTGGCAGAAGGAAGACGGACGCGCTTCTTTCGTTCTCGGCGGACAGAAGACGGGAGTTGGCGCATTGAAATGTTTCTCGACTAATCGACGGACGAATTTCCTTTTCGAAGCGTTGCGCAATCCCCTCCATTGCGAAACACAAAGACGAGGCAACGTACAAAAGAGCGGCAGGGAAGCGGGCCACTCATTCCCGCTTTCTGCCGCCCTCCCGTACACCTTTCGCTCTCCCTTCTCTCGCCTTCATTATCCTTCTGCTCGCTCTCCGCTCCGTCGATCGGTTGTTCGGCTCCTGTGCGCGTCAAGTTCGCGCTCACCTTAAGTTCTTCCGCTTGTCCACCGCCTGCTCCCCGCGCCGTCCGTTTCTTCGGTTCTCCGCCGTCCATCCGATCGGTCGGTAAGTTCGCTCGTTAATTCCAGAACGTTCGCGTGTCTCTGCAGGTCGTGGAAGAAGCAGCTGCGTGTTCTCGTGGCGCCCATCGAAGTGATCCGTGCGGTCTCTTCTTCCGCCAACTGACAAGCGCTTCCGTTCGGTCGAGGACGCCGAGTTGGACTTCCGCTCAAGGAATCCCGATCGTGAGCTCCTTTCTTCCGTTCAATCACTCGTTGTCCCCTTTGCAGTCGACTGCAGTCGTCATGCCCCTCAGCTCGTGTGTCTTCGGGAATGCAAGACTTCCAAAAACGACGACGAACAGAGGACGAAGCGGAACTTTTGATGATAAGTTCCCGTCTTCCCTTCTTCTCATCCGGACGCCCAATCGTTGCAGTGCGAATGGATTGCGGAGTCACTTGCGACCATTGACTGGTCCAGCGTGCAAGCCCCGTCCCGGAAGAAGTGGAGGCGACGAGCAGCTCCCGAAGAAGCGGCTGTCGTTCGATGGAGGACGTTCGTTGCCCCGAGACGACCGAAAGCAACGCGGACCACTGGACTGCACTCTCATTGATCTTCGTTGCGCGTGATCATCGATGGCAACTGCAAGACTCTTTAGTTGCGAATAAACGCTTTTGATCGTCGAGTAGTTGGCAATCAAAAGGAGGAAAGAACGGCTCCTCGTGCTGATTTTGGCGGGAATCCTGCTCGGAGAAGAGGACGGGATTGGAGAAGACTCGCAGAGAGTGGCCCCGTGAACGGCCGCATTGTTCGTGCACCTTGAAGAAGGCGGCAGTTGTGAGTGGACGAGTGGTGAATGCGGACAGGTTGTGGGATGACCCGTTCGAAACGCAGGTGGGCGACGAGGGCGACGTGATTCGGTCCAGAACCGTTCGTTCGTTTCGAGTTCACAGGAAGGAGCGGCCAGATTGGCGGGTTCTGCTCCCTTTAATGGTTCGGTAGAGAGCAACACGCACTTTGCATGCCGGCAGTCGGAAGCACACTCGAAGAGCGGCACGAAGCATTTGGACGACCGCCGCTCGTAAGAGGAGTGGACGGGAGTCCAACACGTGAACGTCGCGCTCTCCGTTCGTCCAAACTCCATTGCTTGCCGGACGAACAACCAGCAGCAGGCGGCATTCAGCGAGCAAAGGGCCCGCTGTTCGCCGAACGGAAGAGAATCACGGCGCTCCGGCTGGTCGACTCGCTCGTGCGGCGTGAAAGCGGAGCTCGACCGCCTGAACTCCTTTCCGCTCTCCGCTGCTCGTCGACTGCGTGGTTTGGGAGGAGGCGGGCGGCACTCAAGAAACGAGCGAGCGGTGGGGGCGGACAGGCGGGTGGAGTGGACAGCGGAGGTCGCCTGTGGTGGGTCCCTCTTGCCGCTCCTTCCGCATTCCACTGTTCGATCAGCAACATGCAATCAGGCGAGAGCGGGAATGGATCCTTCTGTAAGCGGACGGAGTGGAGGTCAACTCCCGCAAGCACTCCACTTTCTTTCCCCTTTCGCTCGTGTAGTCGTGCTCCAACGAGTCGACGGCACCGTCCTCCACGAAACAAACCGGCGAGAGCAGCAGCACTCACGTGGACAACGAGCGATCGGGGGAGTGAACGGGTAGGTGGACCCCGAAGAAACTTCCGCCGTGTCGCTCGCATTCCACTGCTCGACCAGCAGCATGCCGGCAGACGACGTCTTTCCAGTCGGTCACCGCTGTAGGCAAGTGGAGTGAACGAAGAGGTCGGGTCACGAACAGCCCTTCTGTTCGCTCGCCCATCTCCGAACTTCAACGAGTGCACGACAACGCTCTCCACGAAACAAACCGGTCGGGGCCGAACTCACGAGCAAGGGGCGGGATCTCGTCGCTCGTCCGAAATGGGGGAATCGGAGGGGAGTGAGCAGGGAGCGGACAAATTCTTCTCGCATCTTCCTTGTCCTTCCACTCGTTGCTCCCGTCCACTCCTCGCCGTCGACCACTCGGCGAACACACAGCCACCACGCCGCATTCCACGAGCACACCGCTCCCTTCGCCGATGATTGTGGGCCGCTCCCGGAGGCAGGTGCAATACCGGGGCGACCCGCGTCGGGAGGCGAGCAAGCCCGCCTGCCCAACAGGTCCCAAAAATTGGATAATCTCGATGAGTGCATTTGCACTCGTACCAGAGATTAAGCTGATAAGAACAGTTACTACACTTTGATCCTAGCCAAGAGGCCGAGAAGCGATGCCTTTGCCGTCCCGTGCGGCCCCTGATGCCCGCTGCCGGCTGGCCGCTTCGGTGATGGGCACCCCCCTGGACGAGGGGGGCTCGAAATGGCGGTCGGCGCGCGCGAGAGAGCGCCCACGCGGCGGGAGGGACACACAGCCGGGCGGCGGGCAGCGCGCCGCGAAAAGAGCGGGCGGCCGCGCGACGCGGCGGCGAGACGGCGGACGGGCGGCGGCGTCGGCGGGCAAAAATGCGGAATTCGCTCGAATTTTTGTTGGAGCTTCCTTTCCGATTGTTGTAATCAATTGCAATCAACTCGCTAGACCTCCTTGCACGTGCCGGAACAACGACGGAGCGGAACGGCGGCCCCTTCGGGCGTGAGCGGCCGGCGGACTCGAAATTCGCGATTTCTTCAAGGAATGCGCTGTTCACTCACAAGAGAGCGATTTGTTTGTTGAACACCCTGGTAATAACGTGTTCTTGCTGTTTGTGCACTCCGCACAACGTGTCAGTGGACCACCCGCCGTGAAAAGTGGAGAAATCGGCGAGTTTCCGCCCTGTTCCAATTCCTTCGAGCCGACGGGCAGTAAGTGAGTTCCTTGTTCGATTTGATCGTTTATTTTGCTCTATTCTTGCTCGTCGATGTTCCAAGCATGTGCTTCATCGCTCACTCGTAGCACTCCCCTATGAAAGTGAAGAAACGAGGGGAATTCCCGTGATTTTCCCCCGATTTCTCGCGCCGTCCTGGAGTTCACCCATGAGCGATTTCTCTCGATCACAAGCAGCAGCAAAACGACCAGAACGCACTCGACTATCCACAAGCAGCAAGCCACCAGCGGCAAAGCAAAGCACATCGGAAAGAAATCGAATGCAGCAGTCAGGCGGCCGGCGGACTCGGAATTCGCGGATTTCTTCCACGGCGACCCCTTTGCTCCCGAATGGGCGGCTATTTGTTGACCACAACGACTCTTCTCCCTCCCACACTCCTCGTAGCGTGCCGGTCGACGGATCTTGCTGGATTGTGGAGAAATCGAGGAATTTCTGCCCGCTTTTTCTCCGTCGAGCCACCGGCTTGAACGGAAGTCCTTTAACCAACTCCCCCGTCCTTGCTTTCCAATGCTCCAGTGCATGAGCGTCATCGATCAGCGGCAGCACCCTCCATGAAGCGAGCGAAAAACTCGTGAATTCCCCTCCCCTGCACTCCTCCCCCACAACCAACAGCAGAACGCACTCGTTTATCCCCCACACAGCCTGCAAACAACAGCGAAAAATTTAAATGTACACACGGATCAATTGGAGAGCTCGTTCATTTGCTCGAAGGGCTTGCGGGCGCGCTTCAACTCCTCGGAGAGGGAGAGCAGCTCGCGGACGCGGGCGTACTCCTTCGGGAAGGAAGAGTGGACGTCCTCGAGCCCCCACCGACGGGCAGAGCTGCTGAACGTACGCGAGCAGGACGGCCTCCAGCTGCTCCAGCGTGTCCGCCCAAGGTTCCTGCAAGCGAGCGGGGCACTCTTGAAGGCGCCTTCGCGTCGCCAAAGCCGAACAGCATGGCGGCCAGCTCGCGGCGGAAGGTTTGCCGGCGCTCCTCGGGCGTCCGCTTCTTCTCTTCGGGCGTCTCCTCGTCGCCCGAATCGAACGTCTCCGCTTCGGCCATCAAGTGGGGAGTGCGCAAAGGACGGCGGAGGGCGGCGGACGGCGCGCGGAAGCGAGCGGCCGACGGCGGGCGGGCGGGCGGAGTGCTCACGCGTCGATTTCGCCTTGATTTGCGGAGTCCTGGTCTGTTTGTTGTGGAGAACGAGGAGTGGTTCTCGGCGAGCCGCCATTTAGTTCGTGAGTTTGGTGGATTCACGTGGTACGAGTAGCGTTGGCAGAAGGAATTAAACGACCGTTTGGTTGAACGAGGACAGGGCGAGTCCTCGATGGAGCAGAACAACCTTTTTCCGGCTCTCCAATCGACCAACCGCCTATGCGCTCGCCGACACTCGACGTTCCCGCTCGACCCGCTGGATCGATTGTCCACGCGCCTCCTCGAATCCAACTTCCAGCTGGTCGTCGGGAAGCGGCCGGGCACACACGAAGAATTCGAGTGGCCCCCACTTTCCGGTGGCCATCCGTTCGGAAGGAACGCTCGTTTCTGATCGTGTGCGTGGAATCGAGAGTTGATGGTCGCACAAAACGAATCCATTTGCTTCCTTATTGCTCGTGCTGTTCAATGCAATCGGCTTCCGTCCTTTTGTAAAGAAGTAGTGAATCACGCCGCCGCCAGACGTACAGACGGACGAGCAGGCAGGCGAGCGGAAAGTGCCCGAGCGGGCGGACGGAAAAGTCGGCCAGTCAAATCACGAAGACGAATCACGAGCGACGGAAAGTCGGCCGATCGGTCGGGGCGGCGAGCAGTCGGCGGTTCCGTCGGCCGGGCACTCTCGCTCGTTGCGGTCGGCGGGTGGTCGTGGACGAGAGTGCGTGTTTCCCTTCGACTAATCGCTTTTCTTTCAGGATCGAAGAGCGTTGAATGGAGTGAACAGATGGTAGACGATGCACAAGTGATGCGCTTGATGGACGTGAGAGCCAACGATCTTCATTCGACTCAGTCGATGGACTCTGAATAGCGAGCAGGTTGGTTCGAGGAAGACGGGAAAAGGGGCGTGTGAAGGATAGAAACGCCTAAGAAACGTAAAGAAATAAACGGAAGTAAAACGAATTAACGAAGAGATCGAAACAACTAATCGTCTTCCACGACCGTCCAGCAAGTCGGCAAAACGCCGGCTGCAACGATGGAGCGGAATTCAACCGATAGTCTGCTAGAACGAAAACGTCGAAAGAATGAAAGACCGCACAAACGTCCGCAAAGAAATCACTCTTCTCAGGGGAGACGAAAGAACGAGTAACAACTGCGCCGGCAGAGCACGCATAGAGGCCATCCGATGCGCTGTGCCTGTACCCGCGGAATTTGTCTTCGAACCGTTGAAATCAACAGAAACGATTTGATCGACTAAGAACGTGTGCGTCAATGAATTGGACACCACCATCTACGGAAGTTTGAGCGAAATTCACGTTCATCTTTCACATCGCTGAAATCGAGAGCCATCAACTTCAAAAGTGACAAGTTGCCTTCCAATCGACCAGAGTGAAGCGGAATTGAAGTCATACTGCAAGAAAAGGATCGTCGTGAGACCAAACACTGTACTGCTTGGCTCGGAAGAAACCAAACGAAAGCTCGGCCAAGCAATAACCACCCAAACTCTACATGAAGCAACGCTAACACGAAAGACGGAATCGGAATAAACCTCCTGTTCTTGTGGACACGCCGCCAATGAAACATTCAACTTCAACGACGATCACAAAGCTCGCACGACGGCGTCGCGGAATGAATGTTCAAACCGACAGTTGAAGCCAGGAGAGCCGAAAAGCGGACGTGACTGCTCTTCGATGGGCGGAGAACGTCTGGCAGACATCCGTTTCCCCTCGTCTCGTTGATGCCCAAGCGGAATAAGCCCCAGTGAATGTTTCTTTTTTCGACGGAAGAAGCGAGTTCTGCTCGAACTGACCACTTTATCGCCAATTTCGGCCACGCTGCTTTTCCGAGTACCCGCTACCAAACGAAAAGATCACGAACCGGAATTCTCTGCACATTCGACTCCTCAACCAAGCGAAGAGTGCTCGTCCATTTCGAAGCAGCAACCAGCCCTAGACCCCGAAACAGCTACAGGCAGACGGAATCTCCCTTCCAACCGGAGAGCACTTTGCAGGACCAGCGTGTGACGGCGCTTCGCGCCGTCCCCAGCTGGGGAGTCGTTAGACTGGTGCGTATCGAATGCTTTTGTCGATTTTGTTTGAAAACCGTGCGCTCGTCGCAACGGAAGAAAGTAGAGTCGGGCTTTAAAAACGTTTGAGTTCGGTTGAAACCCGGCGAATGGGCGGTTGTTCAGCACACACATCTCTGCAGTTCGTCATACCAAGACGACCCCAAGGAAAACGGATCCGAATTGCGAAAGCCGTTTGCAGTCGCAAACTCTGAGCACGACGGCGCCCACAGCGCTATCCGTAAACGATGCAAAACAGTCGGTTTCAAAGCCAGCAAGCGGAAAAAGTGACTGCTGGTTGCGGCCTCTAAAGAAACCGAACGTGCAACTGCAGCGCGGGCGTCCACTACTGAACGATCCAGCACTTCTCGGCTAGCGAGTGTTTAAAAAATCTAAAACGGTGGTTTGAAAGGCGACTTTGTGTTGGACATTTCTGCTCAGTTTCATGAGAATCCGCCTACTCCGAGCCAAACCCGCCCGCTTTTTGTGCATTTTCAGGGGTCCGGTTCACGTAAGCCGCAGTGGCCAAGTGGGCCAAGGACAACAACAAACTGCACACTATCGGATAGCCCGCTTTTTGCGCTTTCGAATGAGCCCACATACATGTTATGACGTCAAGTGTGCGATGAGAACGACGGAATCGAAACTCGCCAAAGTTTTCCAAACCGACACAAAATTTTCGGTCGAATTTCTCGTTGTGAAATCGGCCATCCACCAACACAAATTTAAGCTCAAAAGTTGCGCAAGACCTTTTTCTAGGTGGGGTTCGTTCACTTTTTTGAAAAAAAATCGGCGAGCTAAGAACGGCGCGTCCGAGTGTGAACCTCTTCGATTTTCCGCCTCCACCTTTCGTCTTTGGACGATCACAACTTTCTTCAACGGCGCTTCCTGACGATGCGGTCAACTGATAAGATGTTCCTCGTTTCAAGGCGCATCTTTTCGTCAACAGAGCGAGTGAATTTCAACGGCAGGGCAGAACGGTACGGCGCGGAACGTCAGCACGGAACGTTGAACGTGCCCGCCGGCGGTCGAAATGCACATTTTCGAACTTCGCGCATGCGACTTCCTCTAGCCAGAAAAAATTTCAGATCTATAGGTCCAACGGTTAAAAAGTTGAGGTGCGGTTTGTGACGGACAAACGGACAATTTTACACGCTTTACGGGGGGACAATTCGACAAACGGACAGCTTGTGCGGAATAAGTCGATGGAAAAACGAGCAAGCAATGAAATAGGAATTCCCTCGTACTCGCTGCTCCAAACGAATACACACCACTACAAATCATCGAAAGAACGACGCGAACGAACAACAGCAAGAAACATATGCGTACGGAATTAACCCCACAACGACACCACCATCCGCCTTCCGTTTTTCCAAAGTTCACCGCTTCGCACTGTCCACAAACGACAGCAATCGCACGAACGTTTGAACTCCCGCTCCGATTAGCCAACCGGTTAGTTCTCCACTTCGAATCGTTGCGCAATCCGGCCGCGTACAAAAGAGCGGCAGGAGGAGCCGGGCGCTCATTCCTGCTCGCTCCCTCCCGCCGCTGCGGTTCGCTCCTCCGCTCTGCCGCCTTCATTCTTCTTTCTTCGACGAGAAGACGAGCGGTCGGCTGTTCCTCCCACTCGCCACTGCGAACGTCCACTCCGACGAGACTCAAGCTCCTTCTCTTCTGTTCCGGCCGCCGGTGACCGCGGCGTTCGTCTCTCCGGCCGTGTGAGCGGTGAGTCCTGTTTCGAATCGACATTGACGGGTGTTCATCCTCTAGTCATTGTTTCAGGCCACCTCCCTTGAGTCCGCTGTGGTTTTCGGCGAGCTTCTCGTCTGCTCGTCTGCTCGACCAACGGACAACTGCGAACCATCCGGCCGAAGACATTCAAGGGCAGTACGAAGAAGACGGTGTGATCGCCCTTCTTCCCTTCTGCTCACCCGCACGTCTTTTTGTAGGGCGTGTGAAGGGATTGCGGAGTCACTTGCGACACTCGGCTCTTCCGCGAGACAAGACGCTCTTCCGTGCAGAAGCGGTCAAACTGGAAGGAGGCTTTTTCGAGTGAGTTCCTACTTGTGCAAGCCATGTGTTCTGCTGTGGTTCTTCCGCTTCGCTGCTCGACTGGAAGGCGTTGCGGTGATCGTCTTGCTGGAGCTGCGCTCGACGAAGACGACACTTCGCAAGAACATCCGCTTCTGCTGGCTGTTGTTTGGAGTGAGTTGCTGCCTCCTCTCACTCCATTCATCTCCTTCCTTTTTCAGTCCGCTGTTTGCGGTCCTTTGTCGCTTCTACCTGCGATTTCTACCGCACGCTCCGAACAAACCTCTCGCGTTCTTGGCACTCCCCCGCGCCGTTCGTCTCTTTGGATTCTCGTCGCACTCGTCCATTCGGTGAGTCCGCTCTCCGTTCGACGACGAATCGATTCATGGCGGCTTCTTTCAGTCTACCGCATTTGTTCCGTCCTGTGCGCTTCGTGCGTTCCACTACAACCACGCCTGCCCTTGGGTGCGCTTGCTGAAGCGACCGTCTGTGGATGGAAGACTGCGAACGCTCCCTGCCGTCACCATCAAGAACTCCACTGCAGCCGACTGTCCTTCGTGCAGATGTGAGTTATTGTCCCGTTCTCCTCTCACCCCGCTGGTTTGCAGTGCGAATGGATTGCGGCGTCACGTGTGCATCACGTGTCGATCCACCAGCAAGAAGGCGTTCGTTCGTTTCACAGGGCATTGCGAAATCTAGACGGAGATCTTCACAAGCAGCTTCTTTCAAGTGGGTTCTTCTCGCTCGCGAATCTCAATCTTTTTCCGTCTTCAGAATGCGTTGAAAACGAACCCAAAAATGAGAAGCAAGCTCGAGAATGACGGAAGGACAACGAGCAACCATACAGCGACCTCATTTTTCGTGTGTGTGACCGGACGATCAGCCCGACTTCAAGTTGCTTGTTTCATTGTTGGAAAAGTGGAAATAAACTCGAGTGATAGACGCGTGTCGAGCAAAATGAGCGCGATTCTTTGCGCAGCTCCACGACAACTTCAGCAACGCCATCGGGACGTGCGGGTGTTCGAGGCCGCACTGCTCGCTTCCGAGCAGGCGCCTGACCGCGTGCCGCTTCTCGAAGGCGAGCTGAAGGACGCGCTGCCGGAAGCCCTTCGGGTGCGGGCGGCTGAACGCGAGCTCCAAGTGCTCGAAAGCGCGGTGGACCAAAAGGCGGGCGGGAAGCGAATCGACGCCAAGGGAGGAGTGAGGAAAAAAGAACTCGCCTGCAGACGCGGAAGTTGGCAGAAGTCAGCGATCGGCAGAAGGCGAGCGGCCACCGCGTCAAGTTGCTCCACCTCGCCTGTGTACACGAAGCGGAGCGTCCGTTCGACGACCTCCGCATCGAACAGCTCGTGGTCGACGGTCGCCTCGCGCAGGCCGGACGCGAGGTTGGCGATCAGGACGGGCGAGTGGGCGGCGAGCAGCGAGCGGTGGACCTGCGGAGGGAAGGAGCGAGTAGGGGCAGTGTTCAAGCGGTGGACTCGCATGGAAGGAGCGATTGGCGTCGTTGAAGCTGCGAGCGGCGAGCATCCCAGCGATCTCCAGCGCGGAGAGCTCGACGGGCGGGCCGGACGGTCGGATTTCGCAGCAGACGGCGACCAGCGAGTGGAAAGCGGCTTGGTGGACGAAATCGTGACGTCCGTCCGGCTGCTTGGACGCGTAGAGGAAGGCTGAAAACGAGCGGTTGGAAGCGAGCGGCCGCGAGAACCGACCGCTTTTCGGCGTCCGTTTGTCGGCCGCGTTCTCCAGCCACAGGCCGAACTGGACGTGGGCAACAAACGGAGGTGCAGGCGGAGGCCGGCGTGTTCCCGGCGGTCGTCTTCTTCGCCGCTCGACGTGAAGAGCAGCCGCCACGTGGCGCCAAGCAGCCCGTCCGTCCGCCATTTGGCCGGAAAGAAGGCCGAGTCGAAGCGCTGCGCAAAGTCGTCGAGCTCCCAGCTGCGAGCTGCCGGCGGTCCCGATCCGCGAGACGGCGAACGGCAGCCGAACGCATACGAAAGCGGCGGGCGCGTGACGGAAGGCGTTGTTGTGGCCGCGCCCTTCAGTCGGGTGCGGGTAGTCCGGCTGCCCGTTGGTCCGTGGTTGGAACACGAGAGACTCGAATTGGACGTCGGGTTATTGAGTTCCTAGCCCCAACTGCCGGGAGACGAGAGCGGCTTTCCGCTCGCCCGTCTAGATGTTGTTCCTCACCTTCACACACAACAGCGTACAGCTCGGCGGCGCTGCACGAGAGCGCCCATCCGCACGGGCTGCCATCCGCTCGAGCGACCGCTCCGGAGAACGCAGCCGGCTTCTGAACGAGCGGCAAGCGAAGAGAGGAGTGTTGAATGCACCCCTGCGCTCGGTCGACGTATCATCGGTTCGCTGCAATCACGCTGCGCACTCGGCGCCCAGCGAGAAGTCGGGCACGTTCCGTGCAGCGAGCATTTGTCGGCAATCGACCGCCTAAAGTCCGCAGAATTTCGTTGCACATTTAACAGACAGAGAGTCGAACCGAGTTGTTTTCGATTATCGAACGCAATCGAGAGAGAGCGACTGTCAGCACTCATTTATTCGGACCATAGCAACGGAATGGAAACAACAAGTGTGTGAACACAAGGAACGGGAGATTACTCGAGACGGCGGACGGGGATCGGCTTCATGCCCTCGAAGTGGATGGGCACCCATTTCTCCAGCTGCACCTTCAGCGGCGGCTCGTCGATCTTCTGGTGGAAGCTCTCCTTTCCGACGACCAGCTCGCGGCTCTTCCGGAAGGCGAGCAGACTGAGCAGCTTGAGCGAGTCGGGATTGCTGGAAACAAAAGGAAGAGAAGGAGTATTACGGTGGGCGGCGGGCTCACCGGAACATGAAACGCTCGAACTTCAAACGAGTGAAGTCACATCCGTACAGCGACTTGTATGATCGTTGGACGGCCAAGATTCCATCCGCTTGGCCGTCGACCGCACTGTCGACCGGGAAGAGCTCAGCGCCAGACGGTAGGGGGAGCGGAATCGAGTCCCACATCTTCGCTTCGAAGTTGCAGCGGCAGAGAAACGACGATGAGCAGCCGTCGACGGATTTGTTCACCTTGGCAAACAAACATTTCGGTCCGCCAGACACGCGGAAAGTTTCCTGGAATTGGAGCACGAAATTAAACAAAAAAGAAAACATGCCTTGTTCACATCCACGCCGTCCAGCTCCTCTTTCGTCCACTTCTGCTCGTTCACCGCGTACACGTGCAGCTCGTTCGGGCTCCGTTCGTCGAGCGTGTACAGGCGAGTCCCGTCTTTACTCATTTGTGCAGCGAACCAACGGAGTTCGGGGTGAGTGGTCGTGTGCTGGACGATGACGCTACGCTCGTCGAGATCCAGCCGAAGAAAAACGAGCGGTCCGGAGCCCCCAACAACCAGTCGCTTCACGTCCACCTCGCCGCCGGTGATCTCGGTCAGGACGAACGTCGTGTGACGGTCGAGTGTCGAATGCAGGAGAGTTCGCTCGTAGAGTTCGGCCTCAGCGTCGGCCGGGATGCGAAGCAGGTGCAACTTGCTGATATCGTTCTCTCCGTAGGAGTGGACCGTGTTGGTGAGGATCGTGTTGAAACCAACGACCACGACAGCGGTGACCGAAGATTCTCGGACTCATTTCGTCGGAGCTTTCCACAACCTGAACACGCCGAGCATTGGAACAGCGAAAAAAGCGGATAAACCCACTTGCAAACGTTCCGCGTAAGGTCCACGACGAGCACTTCCGACTGTTCCGTGATGGCGTACATGTAGCGGGCGTCCGGCGACCAGCAGATGCGACCGGTGAGCTGAAAGCACACGAAATTAACGAGAAGAAAACGGAAATCCAACCTCGTAGCCCTCGTAGACGAATGAGTTCTTGGGTTCCGCTCGCTCGTGATCCATGGCCGTCACGCCATCCGCCTGTTCTGAGTTCTTCGCGCGCAAGCGAGCGGAATGGCGGAAAGGGAGGCGAACGACCGCCTTCTTCCAACCCTCGTCGCATCCGCACAGTTGAGCGTGCGGGAGCTGAACAATGGGCGATGAATCCGCCAACTCGTCCTGCTCGGCCGCCCGCTTCCGGCTCGACGACTGCCGACTGGACTCGGTCATCGTCTTTCTGAAACAAGAGGAATCAATTGGCGAAATCGACGATGAAAGAATTCGAAGGAGAAAGGGCGGAAATTCACGAAAAGCGAACTAATCGTCGCAAACTCCGTTCTTTTTGCTCGAAATTTACCTGAGGTTTTTTCAAAAATTCTGAGCACGAAAATTCGGCGGTGATGCACAAAATCCACCGAGTAAGCGGCTATCAAATTCAGCAAACATCAGCGAAATCCACCAGAGAAATCAGTGGGCGGCATGACGCGGCGTCCCCCCATCGGGACATGTGTTCGCGGCGGAAGAAACGACACTCCTCTGCCGGGCGATTTGCTCGCCGTTCCCCCCGTTGGATTCGACCCTCTTCAAGGAATGCCGGGCCTCTTGTGCGAGCGGCAACAACGCGTCAGCATCGGGACGAATGGAGCGAGGTAACCATCTCATTGATCGAATCGCTCCAATGCATTGGCTCAACAGCCGCAACAACAACCGAGTGGTGGTGAACTCGCCGACGATGTCCGGATTCATGCGATCGAACTCCTCTCATTCGGGTAGCTCGTCCACGTGCTGCTTTGCCGTCTTCAACAGCTCGCTTTTGAGTTCTTCGAGATGGCCGAGACCGACGGCGAAGCGGAGGTCGTCGAGCACGAAGTCCACGGAAACGGTGTTCCGAATCGTCGCAATGCACAACTCCTGGGAACGACTGAAATTTGCCCACTTCTCGTGGTCGTGCGCAAACAGTTGCAAAACGAATCGAAACACGGAAAGCGATCGTTCGTGCCACCACGTGCCTTTCGCGCGAACCTCCGCACTCGTGACGCCATCGAGGAATTCGAAACCGCTCCGTCAACCGGCAACGAGCGGGCGAATTGTTGGAGCAGAACGACACGCGGTCGACGTGTGGATTCCTTTAAATCGATTCGCTTGGAATCTCCGGAATGTTCGTTCTCAACCATATTTCGATGGCTTCCTCCTTCTACACAACACGAACGCGCAGGGTCGGCAATCGCTGCAGCTCGTGAACGAAAGAGATTTGCAGGCATCTCCGCAACGATCGGAAGTCCACCGGAAGCTCACGTGCCCTTCGTCTCGACCGTCCACTCGACCACGCTGCTCGTGGACGCGGAGTGCGGGTGACCGCGCGTTCTGCCCGCTCGGCGTGGAGGCGCGCGTGTGGACGCAGGCGTGCGAGACGTTCGCGAAGTTCGACGTCCTTCGGTTCGACCGCCCCGCCGACCGGCGGCGGGGGCGGCGGATTCGGGACTCTTTTCGATTCGACAGTCCGTCCAGCACGGCCTTTCAGTTTGCAGCCTCGGACGGTCCGGTTCGGCTCGAGAGCGCGCTGTTCGTCGACGCGGGCAGTTGGAAGATGAGTGAATGGGCGATCGGTCCTCCGATTGTTCCGTTGTGTCCGCAGCTTGAGGACGAAGAATCCGTTGGACGAGCTGGAGAACGCGATCCCCGCGGCGCTCGAACGGTGGAGCTCGCCGGCGTCCGACTGGTCGACCAACCGGTTCGCTCTGAATCTTGCCGCTAAACACTCGGCTCCGCTTAGATTCAACTCGGATTCGTTTTAGATGCCCGCTACCTTGTCCCCGTGGGCTCGTGGCTTCCGGCCTTCTTTTCGTCCAATCCGAGGTCCCCCGCTCGCTTCAGACCAACGACGAGGTCACGTACGGGATCGCGTGCGGCCGGCCGCTCGAGCTGCGGTGTGAAGTGGACGGGCGCGAATTTCGTGCCGCAAGCGACGGAGAACTGCACCACGCTGCTCCAGCCGTTGCCCACAAGGCGGCGGTAGGCGGACGAGCCGACCATTCGCTTCTTCAACGTCCTCTGCGTGGCCGTCGACTACGCGAACGACTCGATCGGCCTCGGGATGCCCGCGATCTAGCGGCTGTCGGGCTTGAACTGGTTATGTTCTGAGCGAACCCACTGACGTCTTCAACCAGCCGGTCATCCAGGCAAGCGAAAAAGGTTCACAACAAGCGAACCACTCACGCCCACCCTCTCGTTTACTCTGGCCACGAACCGAATAGAACACAAGCAGAATCCATTAGCTGATCAACTGCCTGACGTCGGAGAAGACGGGCATCCGGGCGCTGATGCTCGATTGGATGACGCGGTTGAGCGCCTTGCACGCGTCCTCGTCGCCCAGTTGCAAGCGGCGAGACTGGGAGGGCGGACCGTGCGGATGGTCGTCGATGCCCAGCACGGAGCAGCTCGTCGAGTAGCCGGAAGAGGGGTGTAGAGCCGACGGACGAGCAAATAAACTCCGTAGAACACCTGCAACGATCAATCGAATAAAAGCTCGAACAAGCCGAGTTCCAGAGAGAACTCACCAATCCCGAGGCGATCGACCAGTGCGAGAGAGACTCCCAAGCGCCGTCCTTGAGGACGATCTGTTAGGTAGTTCGCACAAAGTGGAGGAATGAAGCGGCACTCAGTAACAACCAACAACCGAATGGTACGATCCGGGTGAAGAAGACGCCAGTTGACGTGATTTTGGCGAGAGAGCGGCTTTGCGATCCGATCGGTGCGGGACGCCCGTCAGAACGACGAGAACGTGCTCACTTCTTTGTCGAACGGGAAGAAGCTGCATTGAAAAGGAGGGAGGATCCACTCGAACCCCGACCAGGTGTGTTGCCGTCCACCAGATCCCTCAATCTCAACAGCAGAGCGGAGAAGACGGGGAGGAGCGCAGTTGGATTCTGTCGGAGTGCTTCTCCGCATCGCTGGTCGGAGACTGGTGGAAAGAGAAGCTGGACCAATGGACCCACCTGCAATCCCGCCAGCTGGTAGAAGTCGGCGGCGGACAGCAGTTGGCGAGCGCACGCCTCTAACAATAAGCCTTCCGCTTTGCCCGAGTAGACGAAGCGAAGATTCGCTCGACGACGCCCGTCCGCTTCTCCCGCGTGTCGTTCGTGAATATCCGGCGGAAGTGGACCGATTGAGCGACAAGAACGAGCTTGACGGGAGGATTGGACGGACTGCAAGCTGAAAACACGGCTTGCTTTGAAGCGACGCCCCTCCGCGAGCAGCTCGACGTCCGCGAGCGTCTCGTCGCCCAGCAATGCGCCGAAATTCCGCAGCGTCCGCTCTTGGCGAAGACGAGCTCGCTTTGGTCCCGCTCCAGCCGCTCGATTTCGCCGCAGAGAAACAGCGGCGATCGGTCGGCGCAGTTTCGAAGGGCGGGCCAATGGCGTCGATTTCAGCCGCATTGGTCGACCGCGCCGAACGTCTCCTCTCTTCAATCGGGTAAGGTTATTAGTGCTGTGGATGAACCCACCGAATTCTCCGCGTTTCGCTCCGCCGTTGAGTTCAAAGCACACTCGGGAGCGTAGCCGAACGTCAGCCGAGAGCAAACGATCCCGCACTCGCAAAAAAGTCGGAAGCGGGCGCCACGGAGTCCGCTCGACGAAAGCGAGCACTCGTCTCGCTCGGCCTTTTTTCATCAGACGGCGGATGGAGTAGAGGAGCTCCCGATGCCGCACGATCGTTGAAGACATTGCGTTGAGGATTTTGAAGCGGTACGGATTGCAGAAGAAAGCGTGATGGACGAGTGCAGGCAACGGTGATTCCGAGCGAAAATGAATGGAGGCCGATTAGAGCAGCGGACGAACAGAAATGCTCCCCGCCCTGCCGACTGCTCGTACGTGGGCTCGCCTTGCCGGTCGCCTCCTCACTCATATTTTGATGCGAGAGTGGGTGACGGACCAGGCAAAAGATCATCGTTTTGTTCACTTAAAGCAGAGTGAGTGGTTCGAACATGTGCGCGCGCTTGACGCACAGCAACCTCACAGCTCACTTTTGCTTAAGATTTATTCACTTCCAACGAAAAACAAATCGACAATAGAAAACGACAATAACGATTAAGAATTGGTCACTTTGAAGAGCTCGAAGACGATTTTTGGATTCTCTTCTGCGTACTTCTCATCCATTTCGGGCAGGGCAATGATCTCCTTTGCGTTCTTCTTCGCAAACTCCAACACACGCTTCTTGAAGCCGGTGAGATGTTGGTGAGCGAAGGCCAAGTTAAGCGCCTCCAGGAAGTTCTGGACGGTCAACGTCTTGAAGATCGAAGCGATGCACATTTCCTGAAAGCGGAGGTAAGTGAAAGAACAAATGAATGGCACTTGCCTGCAGCATCCCCAACTCGTAGAAGTCAGCCGCGAACAGCAGCTCGCGAGCGCACTCGTCCAAGTCGTCCACTTTTGCCGAGTAAAGGAAACGGAGCATCTTTTCGACGATCTTCACTCCGAAGTTCTTGATTTCGACGACACCCGTTCGCTTCTCCTTTGTGTCGTGTGTGAACATGCGGCGGAAGTAGTCGGATTGAGCAACAAGAAATTGCTTGTGAACCTGAGCGGAGATGAACGAATTGGTTGTGTTCAGAGCGAGAGACTCTCACCTTAAAGACCCGCCCGTCTACCATAACGTTGATGTCAGCGAACTGGTCGTCTCCAAACATTGCCGCCGCGTTGCTGAGGTGATGCGCGATCACATGGTTGCCTTGCGGACCACCGGGTTTCTCCACCGAGTCCAAAATTTCGATTATACAGCAAAGATGAACTGGATAAACGGCGCGCAACCAGTATCGGAGACTAAACGAATGAATACCATGGTCCCATCCGTGTTCATGCTCGGCAAAAAACTTTTCCGTTGTTTCTGAAATGTTGAGATTGAATAAAAAGGCTGAGACTCGCATCGCATACCCTTTTGATAACTTCGTGCGTCATTGATTTCAATCCACATTTTAAATCGAAGCCACAAGAACGCGTGGTCCTTGAGATGACGACAAGCCAGGTAGACGCCGGTGTATTCATGTTCCGTCGCGCCCTGTGGTCCGAGCACGAGCTGGAAGTGCGCTCCGTCGATGCCGTTCAGGTGGAACGTGTTACTGTTCCACTTGCTGACGACGTCGCCGGATTTTAAGTGAGTTTTCAAGTTCACTCGATGCGTTGTGGTCTTCCACATCGCGGGTGAAACGACGGAACTAAAAAAATTTGTGAAGCAGGATGATCAGTCGTCAAGAAACGCACCACTTTCTGCACACGGAAGAAACACACGCGGGCGGCGGACAGAAAAGGTGAGTGGTCGGCAGGAACAGCAGCCAGCTTTTATTCACTTTCTCCCAACCCACGCCGCCCGCCCACGCCGCACGCAATCAGCGGGGTCATGAGAGCCCGCCCAGCTCTCTCCGATCGAGCGGTGGGAAGTTGAAGCGAGTGGGCAGCGGTTGAATTGATCGAGTATTGCGTGTATGTTGTGAGAAACTCGGAGGATAACGGGCAGCAATCAAACCTCTATCTTGTTCCATTGCACGCGACGCGAGTTTCGAGCAGTTAGACGAGCAGGAAGCGACCGAACCCACGCCGCTTTCCGAAGAAAACGGGCGAAGAACACACGGTCTTCACGAAGTCGTCGACCGTACGGCCGGAGCGGACGTGTTCCGTGAGCGGCAAGAAGCAATAAGCGGTTCTTCGTCCTCAACGCGTGTTCATCGAGCAACTCAACGACGGGGAGCAAGTGGAGGATCACAGGAGCGGGCGGACGGGGATCGGCTCCATCTGCTCGAAGTGAACGGCCTCCCATTTCTTCAACGGGGACGCGTCCCTTGTGCAACGAGCAATCGAGGAAGCGACTCCCCCTGGAGAAGCCCTTCGATCACGAGTCGCAGTCAACAACCGGCTTCCCGGCTTCTTGCACGTCCTCGTCCAACTCGCCAATCAAACTGCCCACTGGTTCATTCGAGCAAGCAACAATCTCAGCAAGGCGACAGAAATCAACGGCCATAGCACAAACGAACGCCCGGTCTTGCCCCGGGTGACGCCGTCAACTCGCCGCTCGTCCATCGGAGGACGGCGGTCGGAGGACACGGAGAAGCGGAGAATGAGACTCGTGGACTACAGCCGCTCGCCCTTGCACGTCCACTTCAAACCACAGCGCGATCGAGCGAGTTGTTGGAGTCGGGCGAACGGGAGATTCACTCGCACAATCAAACAGGTAGAGAAGTCTGCCTGAGGAAGCGGCGAGAAGCGGGCGGCTGGAAGGAAGGCGGATGGACGGGCGAGGCGGCGGAAAGCGGAGCAGAACTCACTTCTTCCTCATCCACTCCACTCGCTGCTCGTCCACTTCGATCGCTCGAATGTTCTTGTTGGCTGTTGTAGGCGAGAGACCCGCAAAGCGACAGGAACGCGCGGGATGAGCGCAACGAGCAGTCGGAAAAAAGTGAAGAGGAGTCGGGGGAGGGCGAGTGGGAGAACGAAAAGGAGGAAGCGACCTACAAGGTCGGGCTAATTGACGACTGCTGATTGCTGCTCATCACTTTGTCGAATAACCGTGCAGTAGACGAATTATCATGTGAGATCACTTCTTCCATCCACCATCTCTAAACTCGTGAGTGGACGAGCGGCTGCGTGCAGGAGGGGACGTCGCGCGGAGTGGAGTCGACCGTTCCGATTGCTTCGGCCGTAGCTCGCAGACTTGTTTGTGAGGACAGCAAGCTCATCTAATCAACCGTCCAACAACCTCGCCGAAAGCCCGACGACCGATGCGTCAAGCGGCCGGGATTACAGAGGAACGAAGGCGAACAGGTGAATCGGAGGGCGAACAGCTGATCGGAGCAAAAGAACCGACCCCATCTTCCCCGCAAATGAAGCGGTCGACCATTCGCCAGAGCGGAATTGGGCGACTGTGGACTCGCTTCTTTTCTTGCCGGCAGTTTGGTCGAGTGACCCCCACAAGTCGACTGCCAATTCAGAAGTGAGCTCCAACAACGACCTCATAGAAGCCGAGCGCGACGGCGACACCCAAGCGGTGGGCAGCCACTACGACGGTCGCTCGCCTTTGCTTTCAACCGTTTATTGACGAGAGGGAACACAGAGAAGACACCCGACTCGACCGATTCCAAACGCCCCTCGATTCTACTTCCTCTGGGGGGCCCGATCACTGCTGTTTGTTCTGCAAGCGGAGGGTGGAATGAGAAACTGGGAGGGAGCACTTGCCGTCTCTTCTCCCGTCTTCGACGCGGCCGTCTTCCTGCCGAGCGGCTCCTTGCTGGCGGTCGTCTCCGCCGACTGGGCGCCGTCCACCGTCCGCGTGGTCGTCGTCGGGCCGCCGGCCGTCTTCTGCGTGGCGTCCAGCGGGAGCTCCTGGGCGGGCGCGACCGACGCGGCCAGCTGCTCCATTTGACGCAGGTAGGCGTTCGCCTCCGCCTCTTCCGCCTGCCATTTGGGTTGCTCCTTCTTGAGCTGGGCGAGCTCGCGCTCCTGCTCGCGGATGCGGGCCTCGATGGCGCGCGTTTGGCCTTCTTCTCGGCGATCCCCGGCCCGTATTTCTCGCGGAGCTTCTCGAGGGTCTCCACGTAGACTTTGTGGCACATCCGCTCAGTGCCCTCCTCCTCCCTCTTCTTCAGCTTGGCCAAGTGCTCCGGCGTGCTGGAAGATGGGAGTTAGTGGACGGGCTGAAGAGAAGCAGAGACTCACAAGGGGCGGCCCGAAGCGGTGGCGAGCGAAGTGGGCGTCGGGGTCTCGCCCGTCTTCTCCTTGGCCGGCACGACCTGGGCCTTCTTCTCCACAGCCGGCTTCTTCTCGATGCGCGGCAGGCGGGGCTCGTGAGCGGACTCGACCGGAAGCGCCTTCTTCTTCTTGGGGCACATCTCCGGCTTGTGGCCTTGCAGCTCCATGAGCGGGCGGTCCTTCTTGCCGACCTTCGCCTTTTTGCACTTGCACCACCAAATGCCAAACGCGATTGAGCCGACGATGGCGACGAGCAGCCTGCAACTCGAAAAGTGAAGTCGGGAGAGCGACGGAGGACTCACTGCTGGCCGTGCCCCCGTCCTGCGGGTCGACCAAAGAAGCGTTTCTGAAAGAAGAACGTATGAAGAAGGGAGCAACGGCGACTCACAAAGACGATCGAGAACGGCTCGGCCGCTTTGTCGAGAGTGATGGCCACGTCGGCGATTGAGTGTTTGCCGCCCGCCGTCTTCTCGAAGTTCGACGGGCACGAGTTCCCGTCCGCCTTGCCGCCGAAAGTGATGCCTCCGGAAAAGGCTTTTCCGGGGAAGGGAAACTTGAAGTCGTCTGAAACACACACTAGTGAGTGAAGTTCCACGCCGCTTTCCCAAGAGCTCACCCTTTGAAGTGATATGGCACTTGCTGTTTTCTTCAGTACTGGACTTGATCACAATGATCAAGCCCGCCCGCGTGCACTTGTTGATCGTTAACTTCAAGCTGCAACGAGCGAATGATGTTTGCACGCCATGTCCGACTTACTCCCCACTCCAGTTGGTTTCGCAGTCGGCGTACTTCATGTCGAATTGGAGTGAGTCACCGGTGAAGTAGAGCTTCGTGTTGGCGGTCTTGCACGCCTCGGTGCCCTTGTAGGTCCTGCAACAACCGGAGGGAATGAGTGGAAGAAGGAAAGCGGTGTAGGACTCACACTTTGCCTCCGCTTTCCGAGAAGCACGCGGCGGCGTCCGCGAGGAGCAGCGAGTCGGCCGACGAGACGAACGGAGCGCCGAGCAGCACGACGACGGCGAGGAGCATCGCGGGGCGCATCACGGACGGAGCGGAGAGGGCGGAGCGGGAGGAGAAAGCGGGAACACGAGCGCCTGGCAGGTCGGTCGAGTGGCCCGTTCGGCAATTCGGACGCCCGCAGTCGACCGAAAATTTGCAACTCGGACGTAAATTCGGCGCCGCCTGATGCAAACCGGCGCGAATTCCCGCCTTCCGGAAGATTCGAGCGAAACGAGCGGGCGATCGGCGGCTCATGCAAATTCGGGCGTTCAATTCGTTTCCTTTTCGCCCTCCCGGTCGGCTGCGTTAAGCGGGTCTTCTGCTCGTCACTTGCTTGCCGGAGTGGTCGATCGTTTCAGAGTTCTTTGATACGCATAGCGGGCGACAAATCGCTGGTCGTTCGCGCTCGAATAGGTCCCGTGCTGTCCGCTGTCATCCACACTTTTCCATTGAGAAGAGAAGTTCGCTGTGATGCTAAGAGAAGATGTGAGGAGTCGCCCCTCGGTTCGACAGACCCGCTGCCGGCTGCTCGCTTAATTGCGGCGATCGGACGACTCGGTGAGCCCTTCCTTCTTCGTCGTCTTGCGAATAAACCGAAGAAACGCAAGTGGGCACTCGGGCATTGAGAGAAAAACAGCGGCGTCTTCTGTTCGCTTTGGAGGCTCGTTGGGAAGCCGCCGGAAGCTGCGGTTTATTCATTCCACGCACTCGACAAGATCGGCGAAGCGGAGGGGCGATTGGGGTCGTTGAGGACACGATTGCCGTTTGCTTCAAATTTCCACTTCTTTGACGGCAAATGGTGGCTTTTAGGAACACAAAGATTGCATTAGATTACAAAACGAATGACCCTTGCTTGTTTTACGCGACTACTTCCTTATCAGCGGCGTATTCTGAATGTATATCAATTGCAGTTCAAAGAAAAGCTAGCGGGCCAGAGCAAAGCTCATGAACTTGGCGGTCACCTTCGCGTACTCGTGCACGAACTCGGCGCCCCACTCGGGGCGGGCGATGACCTTACGGGCGTGTCGGCGGATGAACTCCATCACGCCGTCCTTCAGCTCGAGCAGCTCCGAGTGGACAAACACCAGCTTCAGGTCCTCAAAGACACCGTCGACGGTCAGCGAGCGGAGGATCGCGGCCTCTGAACGGGCAGTAGAGAACGAAAAGAACCATTGGACTCGCCTGCAAGGTCGCCCGCTCGTAGTGGACGGTGGCGGGCAGGAGCGCGCGTGCACTCCGCTCCACGTCGTCCACGCCCTTCGTGTACGCAAACTCCAGCACGCACTCCACAACCGCCGCCCCGAAGCGCCGCTCAACGACGGCGCCCGTCACTTCGGTCGGCCGCGCGCGCTAACAGCCGCCGGAAGTGGGCCGGCCGACTGCGACACGAGTACGAACTTGTGGACCTGCAGCGGAGAGGAGGGAACTTGAGGATGGATGGAAAGTGCGGAAATTCGGCTGCCGGGTGAGCGAAAGGTAGAAAGGCCGTGATCTCCTCGGCCGAAGACTTTTGCGCATGTTTCTCTTGTGCTGGTCGACGAGCAACCCATACGTGAGGACTCGCCTTGAAGACGCGCCCCTCCTCTCGAATGCGAGCGTCCGCGAACTGCTCGTTGCCGCGCATCGCCGCCGTGTTTTCGAGCATCGCGACGGCCGCTTCGTCTTTCGTTTTTTGCGAGCATCGGGCTGGAGGGGGAGGAAGGAGCGGGAGGTGAGTGAGTGAGCAGTCAGATGGAAATTGTGCCCGCCTTTATTCCCAACGCGTTCGATTACGTTCAGTGGAGGTCGTAAGGTGTTCGCCCGGTTTTCATGGCCGCGCAACTGACGAGAACGCGTCGGAAAGGTCAGGGGCTGCGTCCTGCCCGAGCGGTCACCGAGCCGCTTGCAACGGGCGAAGAACGGCCGAAAGTTGGCGGCCGTTGAGAGGAAGCGCGAATGAGCTTGACGATCGGCAGCCCGAACGAACGAATTCGCTCGACCCAAACAGCGAAACTCTTCGGCCGGTCATTTCGAGTCAAGATATTCGCGATCTCTCCGCAAAAACAGCGGCGAAGGTCCCCAACAAAGAAGTGAGGTGCCGCGCCCTCCACCTCGTACTTTTTCTTCTTCTTCGTGTCAAAGACAAGCCACACGAGTTTCTTGCGTGGTTAAGCAACAGCCGGTCCTCTCAATCCTAAGGTTTATTCGGTAAACGTACACGGAACAGAACAAAAGACGGGCGAGAAGAAACGGGGGCACTCCTCCCCAGTGCCCGTCGGTCGGTGGGCTCACATCGGCGGCGGCGGGGCGCCGGGCTGGACGGTGGGCTGAGCGGAAGCGGGTGCGTCGGGCGGGGGCGGCGGCGGAAGGTTGTCCGGCGGGTAGAGCGGCTCGTAGAGCGGACTGCCGTCCGCGTTGAGGGGGCCCACTTGGATGGGGGCCGGCTGCGGAGCGGCGGCGTCGGCGGGCTTCGACTTCGGGACGGACGGCTTCTTGCGGCGCGGCATCCGACCGCTCGGCTCGTCCGTCTTCGCGCCCTTGGAGCGGGTCTTGCCGCCGCGCGGGGCGCCGCCCACCTCCTCGTGGTTCGTGCCGCGCTTCGGGGCGCTCGCCACTTCGGCCTCGGCCGCCTTTTTCTTCGCGCGGCACCAACAGAAGATCCCAAGGCCGACGCCGACGGCGATGAGCACGAGCAGACTGCAAGCAAGCGAATGAGGAGTGAGTGGAGGAAGCGGAGGACTCACAGGGGGACGCCGACTCCAACGACGATCCAGACCCACGACGGAGTGCCCGAGCCGCCCTCCTCCTTGCCGTCCTTCCCTTTACCTCCTCCCTTTCCGGCTTTGCCGCCCGTCGCGCCTCCAGTCGCTTTCGTCGTCGTCGTCGACGGCGCCTTGTCGTCGTTCTTGAGCTTCGCTGTCTGCAACGAGTGGTAGGTTAGTACCCAGCGGTGGACGGGAACTCACGAAGACGATCGAGAAGGGCTTGGCCGTTTTGCTTAGAGTGATGGAGACTTTGGCGATCGAGTACTTTCCGGTGGGTGTCGTCTTCTTGAAGCTCAGCGGACACGAGTTGAGAGCAGGATCTTGCGATCCAAAAGCGATGCCGTTGGAAGAAGCGGTCCCGTCAAGAGGAAGCGGAATGTCTGATGAAAGCATGTAAGCAAGTCAATGAGTGAACTCTCACGCGTCCCGTTGATTTTCAAGGATTTGGTTTGGTCGGTGTCGTCGTAGGAGATGGTGCTCTTACGCGCGCACTCGTTGACCGTGATGTCCAATCGAAAAAGCCGAGTTGTAGTTAACAGCGTGCTATAACTTACATAGACGACGCGGTTGAACCCTCCTGGGCATAGTCGAACTTGAACTTGAGCTCGCTGCCGGTGAAGTAGAGCGTCGTCGTTTGGGTCGTCTTGCACGCGTCCGTTCCCTTGTACGTCCTGCAACGAGCGAGCAGGTTAGAAGTGGGCGGAGAGAGGATGGGGAGGACTCACACAGTGGTGCCGCTCTCGGTGAAGCACGAGTCGTCGGCGAGCAGCTGCGGGGTGGCCGCCGAGCGAAGCGGGCCGACGAGCAGCAGGGCGGCCGCGAGGAGAACGACCGGGCGGCGCATCGGAGCGGGCGGAAGGAGGAGCGGGAGAGCGGGAGAGCGGGAGGAGAGAACGGGCGCACGAGTGGCTGACAAACCGGACGAGTGCGGCGGTCGGGCGAGCAGACGGCCGAAGTCGACCGAAAATTTGCACGCCGACAAAAACGAGCGAATTCGACGCAATTCGCCACTTAGAGTTGCCTGCTGCGAAACAAGCGGGCGACCGGCGGTTGCGCAACGGGCGCTTTTGTTCCATTCGCCTTGCAGCCGCCCGTCGCGAGCCGATCGGCGGTTCTCCTCGCCCGGACCGATCCTTTGGCTCTTTCTTTCAAGTTGATTCGCACAGCTACTTTGTTGTTGCCTTGAACTCACATGTTCTGATCGAAATGAGCGCTCGTGTTCTTCGAAGCGAAAAGAGAGTTCGATAATCGACTCATCCGGAACGACGCGCTTGAAGCGCGGCCAGCGGGATTGCAGAAGAGGGAAACACAACGTGAGAGAATCTGACAGCTTTCTTTTGCCGCCGTAATTGCCTCGTCGCAGAGCCCTAGGCCCTGACTGCGACTTCGACTGCCGCCCCCACCGATTTGCATCTCGCTCGCCCATCCACGCGAAATCCGGCCACTCGCTCTCAACCAGGCCCCTGTTTTGTCGTCCCATCGAGCAGAAGGATGGGGAAGAAGTCGGGGACCAAGTCGAAGCACCCGAACAGCCGCAAGTCGGTCCGCTCGCCGGCGAAGGTGAGGGGGCGGCGGCGGCCGAGGGCGACCGTGACGCGCCCCGACGACGCGCGCCACGCAGCTCGAGGCGGTGGCTGCGCCCGGCCACGACACCGCCTCACCGCCGTCGTGCTGGCCCGGAAACGCGTGAAGCTGTCGCCAGCGCGCCGCCCGTCTTCCTGAACATCCCCTACGCCGACTGGAACCGCCAAGACTACGTGATGGACCAAGCACCCGCGCTCTGGACGAGCTGGAGCACTTCTGGCGGCTGCTGGGCGCTTCTCCCTTTCTGATCACTCCCGCTTGTTGCAGGTGCGGCAGGACGGCTGCCGGCTGATCGTGTGCGTGGGGGAGCGTGCGGGCTTTTCGCCGACCGATCCGCACGGCGCTCCTCTTCCCGACGGACGAGCAGCCGCTACAGCTGCCGGTGAGTGCGCGCCGTTGGATCTGCTCACTCGCCGCCCGCTGCAAAGCAGCCGCTTCGTCGTGCGGCTGGCGAAACACAGCGAGTTCAGGGCCGGCGCCCAGCTCTACGAGTGCGACCTGACCGCTACCGACAAGGCGGACCTGTTGCGCGCCTCCGACTTCCTGTCGGGCACTTCGGACGCGGCCGCCGACCCCCGCACTCGCCGCGTGCAGGTGCTCCACGTGGGCGAGTGGCGCCGCGGCGAGGGGCCGGACGTCGACCAGCTGGCCGCCTTTGCGCTCGCCGTCTGCCGCGCCGAGACCGCCGTCGTGAAGCGCATTACCGGCGACTACGTAGCGCCTGTCGTGCTCGTCTCGCTCGACGCCCTCCAGCGGTGAGTGCGGGGATCTGCTGGGCGAATGGAAGACACTCCTCTTGCTTGGGCGGGCTGATGATTCTTCCACTGCCAATGATTTTCTCCGCTTTTTCTAACTCCTCCGCTGTCTGCCCATTTGCTCTTTCACTCCCGTTTCCTTCTGTTCTTCCACCTTCCTCGCCCCCCGCTCGCCTCTCGCTGCAGGGCGCCGGCGCTGTGGGTGTGGCTGATCCTCGGCAAGCAGATCGAGTGCCGCGCGAGTCCGCCGCCCAGACTTCAGTCGCCCTTGCTTTCAGGAGATCTTCGCCGTGGTCGTCCTCATGCACCACGTGGTCAAATGGCGGCCGGGTGCTCTCACCGACCGCCTCGCCTTCTTCCTCACGCACGCCGTCGCCCTCCGCATTGCCGCCATGAACGGCTGGCTTACGCTCGAGATGTCCGCTCACTCGTTGCTTGCAGGCGGACGAGACGCGCCTCAAAGAGATCCAGGGATGTTTCCGCGGGGAATAAACGTTTCTCTTTCTCTTTGGTGTGTGCGAAGCGGTCAAAATCGTTGGTCCGTTTTATCGTAAAGAAAAAATCGTTGAAGCAACTTCCTTCCACTTCCACTCAACGAGTTCAGCCGATCGATGCACCAATCGTTTATTTCCGTCGTTCACTCGTTCAAACGCGCTTTGAGAAGGCAACTCGTGCAGCGGCTTCAGTCGCTGCCACAAACCCTTGTTGAAGCGGAAGTGGACGCAGCGGGAGGCGAGGAGGTTGCTGCCGATCGTCTCGCCCACACGCAGCTGTCGTTGCACGAACAAGCGGAAGTTCAATGGAGTGACGGATCGACCGGCAGCGTGATTTCCAGCCGCTCGCCCTCCGCTTCGACGCCGAGCGTCCACCGGCTGCCGCACGGCGCTCAGGTCGCCCCTCTCGCGCGATCTCGTCCAGCTTTCGGCCGGTCGGCAGGTGGACGTCGAAGAAGGCCGCCCGCTTGTCGCCGAGTTTCGCGTGGAGTTTGCCGCGCGTGATCCAGCGACTGAACGGGCGTCAAAGCGGAGTGTTCGGGGCGCTCACTTGGACGCGCGGAGCGACCAGTCGACCGGCGCAACGCCGTGGAACTTCGGCTCCCGCCCGCACTTCCGCTCGTCCCGCCCGCTCGGCCGTCCACTAGAAAGAGAAACAAAAGGAGTGAACGCACGAGTCCCCAACGACCGCCGACGAGCAGCGAAAACAGCCGGCGACTCGCCCGGGCGGCGCCGATCGGCAGGACGCCCCCCGAGCCCCGCCTCGCACTTCAGCTCCACGTCCACGCGGTCCACGAGTCCAGCGGCCGCATGCGCGCGGGATCGGCGCCCAGCTGCAAGCGAGCGTTGGAGTGACCGCTCGTTGTGGGGCTTGTGAGTAAGAAGAAGAGCTTGAAGGTGTGAACGAGTTGGCAAGCAATCCGCCATGATCGCCCCTTTTCTGCGAGGAGCAACGAGACGGCGGTCCACAAGTTCGGCACTTTCAATGCCCTCCCATCACTTCTCTTTCAACGCGAACTCACGGAGATTTGCTCCCGGTAGAGCGACCGAAAGCGATCGGCGCCCTCCGGCAACCGCTCGAACGAGTCAGACGCCCTGCAACACGTGGGCGACGAGTCGCGAGGATCGTAGAGGGCGCCTGATGCCCGTCCGTTCGCCCCCGCACTCCGCGAAGTTCTTGGCGAACAAAATGAGCGCGTGCTCGATGGCCGCGTCGATAAAGCCGTAGACGACGGCGAGCTTCAAATTCTGGGCTGCAAGTAGGAGGACGATTGAGTAGAACGAGCGGACGGCTTACGCGGCGTTTTCACGAGCACTTCGACCACGTGCGGGCTCTCGATCGCCCTCTCCATTCGCAATTGCGCACGAAGCACCCGCTTATTCCGCGCTGTTTGCATCAAATTTGCATCGAACGATTGGGGGGAACGAAAAAAGTCGGCCGTCGACTGCCAGTTCGTACAATCGGCGCCCCTCCGACCAGCCGCTCTCTCCTTTTCGCTCTCCGCCCCTTGCTGCTCATGCGCGTGCCGACGCCCTCGTGGTGGGGCGGTCGTTCTCTGCGGCTCTTCCCGCTGCTCCTCGTTCTCTCGGCCGCCGCCGTCCTCGCCGCACCGCCCGTTCGCTTGCTCGCTAATAAGCCGGAGTGTTTCAAGGAGGTCGGCAACGAAGTGTGAGTCCTCTCTTTTGTCTTCCTCGGCTAATCGAAGGGACGGATTTCAGGATTTTCGAGCTGCTGGACGGGTGCACGGACGCCAACGCCACGCTGGTCTTCTCGGGCGAAACGCTGAAGTTCGACATCGATTACCCGGATGGCGGCCAAACATCGAAGTTTGTTGCGTTGTTTTATTTCTTTGATTGGGCTCCTTTTAGCGGAAGGCTTGGAATAGGCGGATGTACGGCAAATTTTTCGTTGGACCTGACTCGAGGCACTCAAACCACTATTCTCCAATACAACGGTGAATACTGCTTGTTTCCACCGACTTATCGCTTGTTTTCAGGCAAGACGCTTGATTTTCCGTGGTCGGGCAACGCAACTGCGAGTCGAGTCATGATCAACGACAAGGCCTCAAGGTGTCCACAGCCGCTGAAGCTCGAAGAAGCGGGCGAGGGCAAGAAGAAAACGACGGTCGGCTTTGCGATGGACCAGCCGGCGCCCGGCTTCAAGTTCATTTTCGTGAGTGCTCCGTTCTTTTTCCACTCCTCACCGTCTTCGTTTCAGAAGGACGCCGTTCTGGAGAAGAAGTCGGGGGAGACCGGCGCGGACAAGGCGGGTTTCGGTGGCTGGCGGCTCTGGGCGACGATCGGCGGCGGGATCTTCGGATTGCTGTGAGTCCACCCTTTCGCTCGTTCTTACCCGCCCCTTGCAGGCTGCTACTCGCGGCCGTTGTCTTCGCCGTCGTGATCTGTTGTTGTTGCCGCCGTCGTCGCAAGAAGGATGCGGCCAAGAAGCCGTCCCGCAAGTCCGTGAAGCACGCGGCCAAGACGGAGGCGCGCAAGTCGCAGAAGCAGACGAGCCGCAAGTCCCGCCCGACTTCGGCCACCAAGACGCCCCAGACGACGTCCAAGCCCACGCCCAAGCCGACGGCGACTCCCGGGCAGACCGACAACGGAGCCGGCAAGGAGAAGACGCCCCTGCAGCCCAAGGAGACTCCGAAAGCCGCCAATACGCCCCAGACGACGCTCAAGCCCACGGCGACTCCCGGCCAGGCGGCCAAAGAGGGCACGCCCGTGCCGCCCAAGAACACTCCGAAAGCCGCCAAGCAGGACGTGCAGCCGCCCAAGTCGCCCAGCAAGAAGGAGGACGCGCCCGCCGTCTCCAGCGGGGCCGTGAATTGGACAGACAGACGCGACTGGCCGCGGAGTGACCGCACGGTGGTCTACGGGAAACGCGGCGAAGATCCCAAGGACCCCCATTTCAAGCAGGCGATGGCGGACGCGAAGCGTGCGGTGAGTCTCTTCTTCTCACTCCCGCACTCTTCTTTGCAGATCGCGAAGGCCAAAGAGCTCGACTTCAATTGGGAGCACGAGTTCGGGCGGGTGGTCCACGACCTGCAGCAGGACATGACCTTCTTCAAGATATTCCCGGCCAACTACTCGCTGTGGGCAAGCGCGACCTACCGCGCCTTCCTTCGCGAGTACCCGCTGGACGCGGACATGGCCGCCGACCTCCCGCAAATTCGCCGCCTGGCGGGCAAAAAGGCGAACGAAGAGGCCGCGGTTCGTTTCGCTCTCGTCGCCTTCCGTTCATCCGCGTCTGTTTCAGCTGGAGCAGAAAGAGCGAGCGGCGAAATGGGGGATGCTCTGGTGGCACCTCCAACGCATTGAGGGCAACTGGAAGAAGATGGAGCTCCGCGAGAAGGCCCGCGAGCAAGAGACCCAGGACGAGACCGTCCAGGTGGCGCCCACTCAAGCGACCGTGCAGGAGGCGTCCACGCAGCCGACGGCCGCTAAATCGCCTTGATTGGAGTGTTCGAAAGGAGTCAAGCTCTTTTTCCTTGTCCTTGTGCCGTGAAAACCGAAAATAAACCGTAGAGATTATCCGAGTCTCGCTCTCCTTCGTGTGCAGTTGAATCAAGCGGTTGCTTGCAACGATCTTGTTCCACGTCGGAATTCCTGCAGCTCAATCCAACCGAGTGGTCGACCCGACGCCCGGCAGTCGGCAGTCGTGCAGAAGACGCGCCCGCTTGTAGAAGGCGATCGGGAAGGTGAACCTCGGGGTGGATCCTCCGCCGTCGCTGCCGAAACGCGCCTTGCAGCCGTTCGTTTGCTCTTCGGTGCGGCCCAGCGCGGAACTCGCGGCCGCCGATCGTCAGCACGGCTTCCAGCTGCAAGTCGCACGGCTGTCCCCGCGCAAGACGGGCCGCAGTTTGCGAAGGATCGCGTTCGGGAGCATGAAATCGAAGGCGTCGAGTTGGAAGAAGATTTGCCCCGGCTGGTCGATCGTCGAAGAAGGTTGGAATGATCGCTCCAATCGACCTCGTGCTCACTCCACTCATTCCACTGGGAGTTGGGCAGCACGACCCAATCGGCGGCCCAATCTCAAAACGCCCTTCTCGTTCAGCGCCCAGTGGAGGAGCCAGTCGGCTCTAAACGAGGGACAAATGAATGGCAGGATGAGGAGCGAGGAGAAAAGTGGAGCGAACGAATCGAAAGAGAACACGAGGATCCGCTCCGCGGGGATCGCCTCAAAGAAGAGGGGCGAGTCATCCGAACGCCCAGTGCCCATTTTGCCGACCGCCGGACAAACTGCGGGCATTTCGCGGCGTGAAGGGCAGGCCGCCCACCTGAACGAACGGAGGAGTGGGCGGCCAGCGGCGAAACGAACCACAAAGTCGTCGGTGCCCGTCCGACCAACGCTTGATGTAAGGTGGAGGAGGCGCTGAAGACGCGCACAAAGGTTCTTGTTTGATCTCTTTACTGGCGACCACTTCCGTCGGGTCGAAGACCAGCGAGTGCTCGTTGGCGCTCCCGAGGCGGCATCGTTCGGGATCTCGACGGGTACATTCTGGGAAAGCGAAAGAAATCGGCTGCGATTGGAGTGCGCGGTGCGAACGACCAGGATTTCCGATGAGCAGGTCGTAGACGAGCGGCCGTCGAGTAGAAGGGGACGCGTAGGACCCCTCGACTTGCAGGAAAACCGCGTAGAGACCAAGGAGAAGCAGCCACCACTTCATGTTCCACTTGACGCGAGTTCGTTGGGAACGAAGACGAGCGGTTCTTCCGACCGGAACTTGTCGGCGATAAGAAGGCAGCAAGTTGCCATCCATTCCACTCGAGCACTGTTGGGAGCAAAGCAGAATAGAAGCAAGGACTCCTGCTAGAGCGACCATCAAAACGATGCGCATCAGACGAGAACGTTCTGTCCGCTTCATCCACGCCCAATTCTACCGCTTCAGGAGGGACTAGTCGTTCGTATCACCACCGCTGGTTGGTCGCATCGAACGCGTGCTCCGTCTTCAGCCTGGTGGTCGAGTTCGTGGAGCTCCCACAGGTTGCTCCTGCCGGCGGCTGAAGAGAAGAGAAACGCGTGCGCGTGGCGGAAGGCGGTCTGATCGGCAGCGCTCCGCTGCTTTCGCGTAACGCCCGCCACCTCGCAGCCATCGGAGATCAGCGGCTCTTCCACCAGTTGGACGGTAGAGAGGGCGATCGGAGCGTTGTTTGTTCTAAAGTCGGGAGAAAAATCCAATTCTATCCGGTCAACAAACAAGCAGAGACGATCACACGAAAAACGAGGCGACCAGCGTGAAGAACTCGGCCGAAATCGCCGAATTTTCGTGCGTGTACGCGGCCGTCCACTCGGGCAACACGACGATCTTCTTCGCGTTCCTCTTTGCGAACTCCAGCACGCGGTGGTGAACGCAAGGCGGAGGTTGCTGAGGACGGTCGCAAGGGAGAGACTGCAGACAAGCGAGTCCACGCACATCTCCTGGAAGCGAGTGAAACGAAAGAATTAATGGACTCGCAGGTAATAGAAGTCGGCGGCTGGGAGCCGGTCGCGCGCATTCGAGTCCAGTTCCCGCACTTCGCCCGTGTAGATGAAGCGGAAGAATCGCTCGTGTGGGGTTTCACTTTGATCCCCTCCTTCAGGTGTGAACATCTTCGGCAAATTCTCCGAGTGCGATGCCAGAATGACCTTGTGTGGACCTGCAGCAGAGAAGAATCGGCGGATGTAAGAGGGGACTCACCTTAAAGACCTCCTCCCCAACATGCACTTCAAAGTCCGCGAACCGCTCGTCGCCGAACATCCGCCCGCTTTTGTCGACCGTTCGTCGCGTCGAGCAGTTCGACCTCACTGCAGAGGAACACGGGTGCATCGTCCTTAAGAGATACGAAAATTCCCGGTCGTTCCACGCGTTCCAGCCGTGCTGTTGGCCCGGACGGAAGTCCACCGTCTTCTCTGGAACGCACTCGATCGATTGAGGTCGTACGGCGAGAGAAAACCGACCGACGGGCTTCGGAGTCTCCGGAGGATCGGAACGCTCGTTCCTCCACGGAGGATTTTCATCGAGCGGCTCGATCCACAGCTTCACGCAGATGCGAACAAACGAGTGCTGTCGGAGTTCCCGGCAGGGCAAGCAGACGCTCACGGTGACCTCCGCCCACTCATGCTCGTGATTTGTCTCTTGGAGCTCTACGAGAGTGCAAATCAGCAGATGAGGCGATTCGTTGCTCGACAGTCACTTGTTTATTCGAACAGAACGAAGAAGGAGACTCGAAAAGCGATACAACAGACAGAACAACTGGAGAGAACAACGGAACGAGTGGAGAGCGTTCACTGGAGCTGGCGGACGGGGATTGGCAGCATTCCGTCGTAGGCGCTGGGGAGGAAGGTGCACTGCGGAGCCTTGCCCGTCACCAAACGGAAGATCTCCTCCACCTGCACGCCCTCGCGGAGCTTTCGGGCGGCGACCAGCGCGAGTTCTTGGAGCGAGTCGGGGTTCCTGGAAGCAAGAAATGAGTGTGAAGAAGGGAAGAATGAACGAACCGGACCGTGATGCGCTGGATTTCGAGGCGGAAGCCGCGCTGTTCGGTGATCACAACCCCGTCTTCCTCAGCATCAGTTGCGTTGACGATCGGATGGAAGCGGGCATAACGCGGCACTTCGTCTAGCAGTTGTTCCCACTTTCGTTGCTGCTGATCGAAGCGGAAGAGCGATGTGTTCACGGACGACCCTTCGAACTCGCAGGTGTAGAACGTGTGCGTGAAAACAGACGGCCAAACGAACTGAAAGTCAAAATCAAAGATAAAGAGTGAATGAAAACCGAAAAGAAGACTCACCTCTATGGAGGGTCCTCCTTTCGCCAACGCCACGTTCGTCCACTGCTTCTGATCCGACGAGTACACGTGAAGCTGCTCCGGAAGCTCTCGCTCCATCGCGTACAGCTGCCGTCCGTTCTTGCTCCACGCGAGGCAGCCCAAGTACTTGCACGGGGATTGGGTCGCTTGTTCCACGTCCACCGTGGCTTCGGCGACGTTGAGACGCACGAACGTGATCGTATTTGACGATCCAAAAAGCACGTTTCGCGTCTTCCGTCCGCCGACGTCCGAGAGAAGCGCAACGTTCGTCTCGTTGTCGAAGCGACGAAGAAAACGAAGCTCGTACTCGGCGGTGTCGCGAGTCAGGCGGAACAAGTAGAGCTCCCGCAATGTCAGAACGACGATCGTGTTGGCGTCCACGACAACGACGTCTCGGATCACCTCGACTGTGCGAATCCATTGCGCGGACTTTTTTAACACCCTAAAAACGACGAGAATAATATAGGATGATAAGAGAGGAGCCCACTTGTACATGTTCCGCGAGAGGTCCACGATGAACAACTCCATGTTGTAGTTGAACGTGTACATGTAGCGCCCATCGCGCGAACATTGAGGAATGGACGAGAACTGAAAGACCGGCGAAAAAATCAAGCACAGTACCAAGAAGAAACAAACCCAGCGAGTCTCGTAGACGAAGGCATTGTTGGCCGAGTGGTTGGGGCAACGAAGCGGACGATTCTTCTTCTTCCAGCAGTTTCCGCATCCGCAGAGCTCCGCGGACGGGAACTGGAAGATCGGTGGCCGTTCGGCCATGATCCGCCCTGGAAAAAGAGAGATTTATAGGACGAGAGGAATGCGCGAGAAATTCGAAGAAATTCCACCAAAAAATCATCAAAAATCCGCGGCATTCGTCGAAAACAACGCCCGAAGAAAACGGGCGGCGGCGGGACGCGGCGGCGGGCGGCCGGCGTTTGTCGGGCGTCGAGTGTTCCGCTCAGACGTGTCAACACTCTCCTCTCATGCTTGTCTGCTCGCAGCATAAGTGAACGAACAATCAGGAAACTACCTTCGTCGAAGAGAAGAGAGAGTTTATTCCCGAACGATCACAACTGAACGGTCTTCTTCTCGACGAAGCGCGGCGTGTGTTCGGGGCGCCGCTTGGCGCGCAGACGGCGGTAGGCGACGTTCACCCGCAGCTGCTCGATGGAGACGCGCATGTCGGCGGCGATCTCCAGACAGGCGCCCGTGTTCGTTCACGTTCTTCGAGCTGCTGCCCGTGTAGCTGGGCGCCGACGAACAGCGTAGCCGTGCAGCGGGGCCTCCAGGAGCAATCGATGGGAAGACGCACTCAACACCGGGCTCATCTGATGGCGCTAAACAAGCAGGTTGGCGCCACCCGATGCCGTTGAACGGCTATCGCTCGAGATCGCACTCCAGCGAGCCCACGTCGAAGTCGTCGGCGGGGCGGCGGATGGCGCGGACGGCGGCCAGCGAGCGCCGCTTCGGCGACCGCCCACCAACACGGCGAGCGGCAGGTGCCCGAGCCGCCTCGTCGTAGAAGGAATGAACGCTGTCGATCGACTCCTTGTTATTGCCCCGCACGACGTGCACGCGCTCGGCGAACTGTAGCTTCGGGAGGGCGTCCCGCCGATTCACGAGGTCGCCGAGGAAGACGAGCGGCCAGCGATGGAGGTCGCCGTACACGACGCACGGCACGGGCTCTTCGAGCAGCGAGCTTTCGGCCGCGAACACGCCGGCCGCGCGCTCCAGCACGTCCGCGAGCTCCTCGCAGTCGAAAGCGGACTGCCGTCGTCCGTTGCGCGCGTGTCGGACGAGCAGCGGGCGAGCAGCGAATGGAGGATCCCGGCCGGCTCTTCTGCAAGCGGCCGAGTGGGCGGCTGCGGACTCCTCGCTCCCCGCGATCTCGTCCGCCACTCCGAACATGACGACGCGCTGGATGGCCGCCGCCCTCCGGCTACTTGGCGCTCCACGGGACATCGAGCTGCAATCCGGGGGATCGATCGGGAGATGAAAGGAGCGCTCACTCGAGCAACACGCGCTGCTCCTCGGCGCTGTGGGTGGCGGGGACGCGCGTGTCCGTCTGGTCGAAATGGAGGACGGAGAGCGCGGAGGCGAGCGGCCGCGCGATCGTCTATGAGCCGCCTTTCGCTGTCCCGCGCATGTCGCCGCCGCGAGCCTGGCCGCCGCGACGGCCGCACGCTCACTTCTGTCCAATCCGCCGTTATTCGGATGCAACGAGAGGGAAAGTGAACGAGTGAGCAGAGCGGACGGGAGTGAGAGGGGAGCAAGCGAAGAATCCGCCGGGAATTCTCGTCGCTTTCCGTACGAAGTGGTCAGTTTGTCGAAGGGTTGAATGCAGTGAGCGGTCGGAAGTCGACTACTTTACTGCTTTCTCCGCAGTTGCGGTTTGTGTGAGCGGCCGACAGCCATGCCAAGGGTAAAAAAGCATTCGGACGGTAGTTTCTTGTCGTCAAGTGCAAAAAGTCGGTAGCCCGATGTGGTGCTCGAACCCACGACAGCCAGATGAAAGCCGCCTTCTCTGCATTTCGTGGACTGGCGACCGCTTTCATTCCGAGCGGCGTCCCTCCGCTCGGTCTGTCGCGCGCGGGAGCGTCTCCTCTCCTGCGCGGACGCCGCAAATGATCGAACTTCGAACCATGAAAAGTTTACTGGGCGAAGACGATTCAAACACAGACGAAAGGGACGAAACGGTGGTTCTAAACAGGGCGCTCGTCGCCCCGTTCTTCTGGAACGGGAACGATGAGGCTGGGGCAAGCGAGGGGAATACACGAGAACACGAGCGGGGGGCGAGAAGAGGAGGGGGACGAGAAAAGGGGGAACGAGAGGGGAGAGCGGAGAAAGGGAGGCCGCCGTCCCGCGGGTCGTCGATCGGCTCGAATGCCCCGTCCATCGGCGGCCCGTCGCTCGTAGGGAAGGCGGCGGTCCGCACGCGCTTTCGCTCGCGTCCCGTCTGCTTGGCGTTCTGTCCGCTCCGCATTCTCGCCGCGGACCTCACGCGTCGTTTTGGCTCGAAAATACGCCCGACCGAATCCCACTGGGGCACCGAAACGAATGGAACTTTCCTCGCGTCCTCACGGACGCGACAGGTCGGTCGGTTTGTTCCCGAATTTTGCAGCCGCTTTTTTGTCGCCTGCTCGATCACGCGATTCTTCGTTTCTTTCACCCCTTTTGTTTCAGGTCGTCTTCGAGCATGTCCGAAGTGAAGCCGACGCCCGTCCGCTGGCCGCTCGCCGACTTCGACGAGCACTATGCGAAAGCGGCTCTCGGCGAGGCGTGGGAGAGCCCCGACTTCGAAGTCGACGGCCTTCCGACGGCCAAATTCTTCTTCAAGTTCTACCCGAAGGGCACCGATGGGAAGTTCAAGGAGCACTGCGCGCTCTGCCTCTACGTTCGGGACTTTGGCGAACACCTGTCCTTCGGTTTGAAATACGAGTTCTGGATCGAGAACGGCGAGAACCTGAAGCTGGAAAGAAAATGTAAGTTGTTCGCGAGCGGAAGTGAATGATCGTTCTGGTTTAGGGGGCGAACACAGCTTCCGTTCCACCCGCAACTCGGATTGGCAGCACTTGTGGACGCGCACGAAGCTGCTCGACTTGGCCAAAGGCGGCTCGCTGGTCGTCGTCTGCAACGTCACTCCGTTGGATCCCATCGAGGCCGTCGAATGGGCCGAGCGCACGGGTCCGCTGGGCGTCTGCCGCAAGATCGCCGCCACGTTCGACTCGCAGAAGTTCGCTGCTGTTGAGGTGCGCGTCCAAGGTCGCGTCTTCCCGGTTCGTTTCTTTCATTCTCCTCTTTTATCAACTTTCTTCGTTCAGGTCTCGAAGACGATCATCTGCGCGGGATCGCCAGTCTTCGACCGCATGTTCACGCTGGACACCAAAGCGAAGGAAACCGGGGTGATTGGGATCGAGAAGGAGGACCCTCACACGATCGAACTCCTGCTCCGTTTCCTCTACTCCGGCAGGGTCGAGGGCTTGAAGGACGAGGCCGCTCGCTTGCTGCCCGTCGCCGATTGCTACCAAGTGCTCGACCTCGTCGTGAGTTCCCCTTTGCGAGTTTGCACTTCATTCGCGTCGTTCAGGAAACGTGTCTGGCTTCTCTCTTCAAGAACGTGTCCGTCTCGAGCGTCCTGCGAGACCTCAAACTCGCCTTTGCCCACGACCACCGCGGCGTGTTCAAGCGGAAGCTTGCGATGTTCGCGCGCAAGAACTTCGACGAGCTGGTTCGGCAGCCCGACTGGACGCTCGGCTTCGCGCGCGATAATCCGGACATCATCTTCGAAGTGACCGTCGCGCCCAGCTCGTGACTTGTATCCCGTCATTCTGTTGCCTGTTGTTTTTTAATGTGTTGTTGAAACGAAACAGTAAATCACTCGCCGAAGATGCAGAAGTGTTTGTCCAAAATTCGGAACAAACAGCACTTCTCATCCGTTGGCAACACAGCATCTCTTTTTGTCTCACTGGTGGACAGCCGTCGGCTCGCTCGAAAGTTGTTGGCAACCTGCATTCCCCCTCGCTTTCGAATAGCCTGACGGTCATTCCAACGGCTTTGTGAACTGAGGTGGGCGGCCAACGGCACGATTTCTCCGCACGCAACCGCAAAGCGCTCCGCTCAGCCGCGTGGAGACGCTGAATCGCTTGAGTGTGGACGCAAAAATGAGGGAACGAAAAGACTTCCGTTGATCTCCGCCTGCTTTCAGTTCGACTGGCCGGTCGGCAAGCACCAGAACGCCGACTTTCTGTTCGACTTGCTCAGGCATATAATCGGTTATACTTCCGCTCCGCCCACTGCCGCTCATGAGATCACTCGCCCGCGGCGGTCTCCCGCGGGAATGATTGACTGGGGCGTTATCTCTTGCGTTCGGAATTGCCCGTCGAGCTGACCGGCAGCCGGTGCCCCGAGATGACCGCGAGAAACGCGAACGAACAGGATGTGGAAGTCGTTCGCCACTGCCCCGCGCTCGTGCTCGAACGCAGCGAGGCCCAGTGGCCCAATGGAAAGGCGTCCGCCTACGGAGCGGAAGATTGCAGGTTCGATCCCTGCCTGGGTCACAATCACTTTTTGCTCTTGAAGGTTCGAATCTGTGTTGTGGCCGGCAATGGGTTGTTTATTTTGGACAGCGCAATCGAGAATCGTCGGCTGTTGCATTGAAGAACTTGCGGACCGTCCGTTTGCTTCCACCGACTTGCTGTTTTGGCGGCTGGTTGGTTCGTTTAGAAGAGAGTCCTCAAAGAATGAAAGGCGTGGCAGAAGCGGCGGCTTTGACTTCTTGCTGGTGCCCGGCTTCGCCGTCCGCAGGCTTTCCGTCCTCGTAGGCAGGCCATGCGCGAAGTCTCGACCCGCTCACAGGGCTCGTCGCGCGTCTCTCGCAACTCCTCTTCGAAAGTAGCGCCCAAAGTGGTGAGCTGCAGGAAGATGAAAGCGAGGTGCTCCGGCAAGGGGATCGGCGCGAACCTGCAAGCAAGAAACAGGAAGGAGTCGTGGCGCACTCATTTTCCCTTCGCTCGGTAGGCGTGCCGGGAAAACTTGCGGAACTCCGGCAGGTCGTAGCGCCCCCGCGAGCATGAGGAAAAGCTGCGGCGGGGCGCCTCAACGAGCGGGAAGCAGACGCTCGTGATCGCGCCGCCGTCCACCACCAGCTGGTGGCCGGCGGAGAAGCGGCCGGTCGGGAAGCGGCGGAGAATTGCGGCGAGCGGCTGCTCGAGCGACTCCCACGCCTTCTCGTTCGCCGCGTGCAGCACCAGTGAGCAAGCGTGCTGGACGACTGCAAACGAGCGAGCAGCTCGAAAGAAGAGCCCGGATTCCTGCCGATCAAACGGAAGGCGTTGCCGGCGAGCAGCTTCTCCACGCGGCCGGGCGTCCCTACGATCACGTGCGGCTTCTTCTTGGCCAACAAGTGGTCGACTGACCTCACGATTTTTCGCCTCTACTCTGCTTCAATCGACTGTTTATTCCATCGACGAAAGAGAAGCAAGCGGCGTTCAGGCCCACTTCAAGATGGCCAGCGGGATGTCCGGGTGCTTGCGGGCGAACGCCGTCCACTCGGGCAGCTCCTCGATCGCCGGCCGGTGGTCGACGGCGAACTGGAGGACCGCCTTGTGGAACTCCGCCAAGTGCTCCAATTCGAACGCCAACGCCAAGTGCTCGAGGGTGCGGTCGACCGAGAGATTCGTGAGGATCGACTCGATGCACGCGTCCTGCAACAAACGAATGAGAGAGACGACCGGGGAGCTCGCCTGCAGACGCTCCAGCGCGTAGTGATCGGCAAGCGGCAGCAGGCGGGTGGCCCACGCGTCCAGCGCGTCCACCTCGCCGCCGTACACGAAGCGGAGCATCCGGTCGACCGCGGCCGCCTCGAAGCGCTCGATCGTCGCCTCCTTTCGGTTGGCCGAGAGTTCCGCGGCGAAGACGGGCGAGGCGGCGCGCAGCAGCCAGCGGTGCACCTGCAAGAAGCGAGAAAGTGAGGAGAGCGGCGAGGACTCACGTGGAAGGTGCGGTAGCCGACGTGCAGCTCGAAGTCGGCGGTCGTCAGGTCGTCGAACGAACGGGCCACTTGCAGCGAGCGGACGTCGGCCGGCGAGAGGTGGGCGGGCGGTTCGAGCGGACGGAGTTCGCAGCAGATGGTGATCGCCCCGCCGTTCGCGAACGACCTAAAGCCGGTCTCCGACATCAGGTGGCGCTCGAACGCGAATGCTTCCGTGATGTCATAAGCAAGGACTGTAAACAGGGATTAGAAGTGAGTAAGATAAATAAACTGACCGAATTTCGGGGTCCGTTCTCGCTTCGAATTCTCGAGCCACATCTCGTGGGGAAGAAGAATGGAGGAACGACCGCCCATGTCGGTCACATCGAGACCGAGAGCGGCGCCGCTGCCCGCGTGACGCCCTTTCGGCGAGAACATGAGTTCGAAGCGCACGCCGTTCAGCCCTTCCACGACGAGTTCTCGGCTCCTCCACGTGTCTCCGATGTGCGTTTCGTCGAGCCGCTCCTGGAAGTTGGGGATCGGCCAACGGTGAAAGGACGGAGGACGACGGGCGCTCCAGAGTTTGCGGATCACCAACGGCGATTGGACACACAGGAAGACGGTGGGCGTGTGGCGGAAGAGCTCCAGTTCGTGCACCGCACATACGGCGAACCATCCACTCGTCCACCTGCCGCGAATGAAGGCAACGGGGACGGCTGAAAGAGCGTGTGTGCGATCATCCGACCTGCCGAAAAACCGACCTTTCCGCCTGCTGCTCGTCCCGTCGATCTTCTCCAGCCACACGCTGCCCTCGAAAGCGAAAGACTCCTGCACGGGACCATCGACCAAGCACATGCACAACGAGCAGCCGTCGTCGTCTTTCGGCAGGAGGCAGAAGTAGAACTTGAGGCGCCCATGGATCGGGTGCTCCAGCTCGTAGACGTCGCTCAGCCACTCGTCCCAACGGATCGCCGCCCCGAACCGCCGATCGAAGTGCTCGAGATGCCACACGACGGTCTTCGGGTCGCGAAAGTGCGAGACGGATGGCATCGCGGAAGGGCGCTGAAAGCAGAAGGTGGAGGCAGGTGAGGAACGATCGAAAGGCAGGCGACTCACTGACTGGAGCGAAGAACGCGCCCAACCGGCCGGCCGCAGCGAGTGGTAGCCGAGCGAAATGGACGGGAGTCCGCAGCGGAGAGCGGTCGGTCATTGCGGTCGCTTTCGAAAAGCAGCCGCTGCTTTTGCGCGTTGGTTCCTTTGTCGTTTGCTGCTTCTCCTGTCAGCGTTCCCGCCTCTATCGACTCCATGGTGTTATGGCAGCGCATCCGACTCCAGATCGGAAGGTTGGGTGTTCAAATCACTCTGGGGTCAACAACATTTTGGCTTCTTCTCGTTGTTGAGTCAAGTGTCAGAGCAGGCGGAAGAGGAGGGCTGGAACTCGCATCCACTTGCCGCTCTCCATCTTGATCAACGCGGCGATCAGCGGGGGTCTTGCGGAAGTCGACGATTGCGGGTTCTCCCCACGAGCTCATTCCGAGCATCTCGAACGGCGCGAGCAGGAGTCCTCGACCACGAGGAAGCAGACGCTCGAGGTCACGGCGCCGTCCACCACCAGCTGCCGGCCGCTCGCGACGTCGAAGCGGCCGAGGCGTTTGCTCGCGTCTTTTTCCACCGCGTTCTTCTCGCCGTCCGCACGCAACCCCACAAATTCCTCTTTCCTGTTTATTTTTACTCGTTTCGAGCCGCTCTCGACGAACACGTCCGCAGTGAAGCCGACGATCAGCCGCTGGCCGCTCGGTAACTTCGGGGCGACCTACCGGACGGCCGCTTACGTGGACGAGTGGCAGGGCGGCGACTTCACCGCCGATGGCGTCCCGAACGCCAAGTTCTTCGTCGACTTCAGTCCGAAGGGTCGATATGCGGAGCAGAGAAGCGACTGCGCGTGCGGGACTTGGCCGAGCATTCGTTTATTTGTCTCACGTTCGAATGTGGTTCGAGAACGGCGAGGGCGAGCAGCCGAAAAAGATCGGTGAGTTCGCGTGTTCTCGCAGGAACCCTGTCCTTGGGAACTTCTTTCAGCGATAGGTGCGTGTTTCTCGTGCCTGCCGGTCACTAGAAAAGAACCTAAATGATCAGCCAAAAGGAGCTTCGCAGATTCGCCAAGAACGGCTTGCTGATCGTATGCTGCAAGGTCACTCCGTTCCATCTAGTTCGCGCGTTGAAGAGGACAGCCTAGGCGGCGCCCGTCGGCGTGCTGCCGAAGATCGCCGCCTCGCTCGGCCGAATTCGTTGACGCGGAGGTGCACGTGCAGGAGACGGTCTTCAAGATTCGTTTCCCTTTCCAATTGCTCCATTCCACCACTCCGTTGTTTGGGTTCACAAGGCGATCCTCTCGCTGGGCTCTTCGGTCTTCCACAAGCTGTTCACATAGAACACGAAGGAGAGGCAGACCGGAGTGTTGGAGATTGAGGACCTGAACGCCGATCTCATCGGGCTGCTCCTCCGTTCCGTCTACTCGGTCGGTCAAAGTGGAGGGACTGGCAGCGGTCGCGGACCCGCCCGCTCTTGGTCACTGACTGCTACAAAGCGCTGGAGTTGGTCGTGAATATGCTCTTTCATCTCCGTTTATCTATCTTCGATCTAGGATTTGTGCCTGCAGTCGCTTCTGACCGAAATGTCCGTCAAAACGGTGCTTCGCGACCTGGAGTTGGCCGACGGCCACGACCGCGGGAACCTCTTCGAGGCGAAGTCCCTCGACTTCGTTAAGGAGAACTTCCAGGGCGTGAAGCAGCTGCCCGACTCGAGCAAAAAATTCATCCACGAGAACGCGATGATCGTGAAGGAGATCGCGTAGTCAAAGTCGTCTCGGTCTCTGCCTCAAACTGTTGCTACTCGTCCTCTTACCTCATGTTCCCAATCGCCCATTTTTTTAATTCTTGTTCTATTCGCTAGTTACCTGCTCTCGAGCAAAAGAAAGTCGAAAAGCTCTGGAACCTGGGGTCATTCGCCGTTCACCCGCGCACTTTTTTCGTGCACTCCTCCACATTTCAACGTTTATTCGGCCTAATTGGGCACACAGAAGACAAAGAAGAAGACAGGTGGCGGCACTCCTCGCCCGTGCCTCCTCGACCGGATCATTGCTGCTGCAGATTCGCCAGCGGCTCGTACTGAGGGTTGACCTCCGGACGGGGCATCACGACCGGGACGCCGGCGGCCGGGTTGGGGTTGAGCGGCCCGAGCACCGGATTGTTGGCGATCACGGGGACCGGCTGGGGGCCACCGGGCGGCTGGCTCGCGGGCTGCCCGGTGGGCGCGGGCGGAGCGGCGGGAGGCGCGGGAGCCGCCGGAGTCGATTGGGGCGTCTTGCCCTCGTCCGCCGTCTTGTCGCCGGCCGTCTTCTCCTGCGCGTTGGCGGTGGGCGCTTGAGTGCCTCCGGCGACAGTACCGAACGGCGGCGGTTGGCCTTTGGGCGTGATGGGCACAACGGGCTTCTTCTGGGCGGCGCTCTTCGACCGTTGGGTGCGGCGGAGCATCGCGGCCTGCTTCTTCGCCTCTTTCTTCTTCTTTTTGACCACGAAGAAGACGACACCGCCGGCGATGCCGCCGCCCACGAGCAGAAGCACACTGAAACGAAGAGGAGTGAGTGAGTGAGTGGTTGAGAAGTGGAGAAACTCACCCGGGCACAACGATCAGCCACGCCCACCACGGGAAGCCGGCGCCCGCCGCATCCGCCGCCGTGTCGTCGTTCTTGAGAGTGGCCTTCTACAAAGAGAGGCTGATGAGCGGAGGGTGATTAGGGGACTCACAAATTCGATCGAGAAACCGCTGGCAGCGTTCGTCAGATCGATGGAGAAGACGGCGATGGAGTGCTTGTTGCCCGCCGTCTTCTCGAATTTCAGCGAGCACGACGGAGTGTAATCTTCAAAAGCAATGCCGTTCGACGTGGCCTGCAGGTCGAGGGGGAAGTCGTAAGCAGGTACTATATGGAAAGAATTAACAGCAAGAAAGTACGGTAAACACTCACCAGTAGGATCCGTCTGGAATCCGCCCGTTGCCGAGCTCTGCGTCACGGTGTACGTGATGTCGCCCTTCAAATTGCATTGATCCACCACGATGGTAATCCTGAAGCAGCGACTATCCACAGCAACAGTCGTTCCGTGGACTTACGGGCTAAGAGCGTTCCCCTGACTCTTGTCGTAGTCCATCTTGAACTTGAGCGTGTCGCCTTTGAAGTACAGCTTTGTGCTGGCCTTCTTGCACGCCCCGGTCCCCTTGTACGTCCTGCAATCACCGATGAGCAAGGATCAAGAAGCGGAGGACTCACACTTTGCCTTGGGTCGTCTCCACAAAGCAGCCGTCGTCGGCGAGGAGCAGCGGGGCGGTCGACGAGACGAGCGGGACGACGAGGAAGGCGGCGGCCGCCGCGAGCAGGATGATTGGCGGGCGCATCGCGGAGCGGCCGGTCGGTTCGGTCGGCATCGAAGCGGAGGGGAATGGGCGGATGGAGGAGAGCGAGGAAGGGGAGACGTCCGCACGAGTGGGTGGCAGCTCGAGCGAGTGGCGCCGTCGATCGATCGGACGGCCGAAATCGGCCGAAAATTTGCATGAGAGAAATGTCTCGAAGCTCGATGCAAATTCTCTGGAATAAGGGCGTCGATTGATGGAATGCTTGGCTCTTTTGTTTCTTTTGGAGCGCATTTCGCTTGTGACGGTTGTTCCGCGTGGTCGGTGCTGTTCCTCGTTTGCTTCTTTGGGTTGTGAACAGAGCAGTCTCATGGCTGCTTTGTCCACTTTTCTGCTGTTGGAACGAAGCACCTGTGCTCCAAGTAAGAACGAACGTGTGGGCGTTCAGTTCGCTTCCTCCTGCAGGAAAGAATGTTGGCTGTTGTTTACGACCCACAAGAACGCCGTTGTAAGTCGTCGGGCGAACGCGAAGGCCGCGGCTCTTGAAAATTCAATTGTTCGCACGTTTTTCGCCTGCACAGCACACGGCCTTTCCGCCTCCTCCCAATTTGATCATTTGGGGGTGGGATTTGGGCGTAGTAACTGAAAGCGAGCAGAAAGTGAGCGGTGGGGTGAACGCGGCGGAGTATTCACGGGAGCACACGAACGAGCAGCAGGGGCGAGCGCTGGAAAAAGAGGTGAATGGTGATCGGCGACCGCAGCTACCCGCCCACGCCGCACGCAATCAGCGGAGGTCGTGAGAGGTCCTCCCACTGCCACCACTTGGGCGTCGCTCATGAGAGCGTTGACTGGGAGCGGAGAGTGCGCGGCAGGTCGACCGAACGCTTCGCAGTCATCCGCGCAACGGTTGGTTCGTCGTTGAACGACTGCTTTCTCATCTTTGGTGCCGCTTTCGACCCACACATTCGAGTGCGCGTTAAGAGCAAAGAAATTCGGTTTGCTCACCGCCGGTGATTCCGTCCGCTGCTTGCCGCCGCAAACGCGACGCCCACGAGTCGGCAGTCGAAGGAAAGTCGAAGAACAACCGCTGGCACGCGAATGACGAGAAGCGGTCAAGAAGCTTTTACGGGACAGGCGTAACCTCTCGTCTTGTTGAACGGAGAGCGAGCGAGGAAAAGAAGAGGACCGAATCGAGTCGGAATTCCGCGCTCAACCGCTTTTCGCTGAAGCACGAACCGAACGTCGGACGTCCGCCCCGTCGTTCCCCACTCGTTGGTCGTTAACGAATTGCAAAAGAAGAAGTTCACGACCGCCGTCGATCATGGTCGCCCGCTTCTCATTGCCCACTCGAACGCACTTGTGCTCTCGGTCGCTCCGTCCACATCCTCCAGCAGGACACAACGACGTCCTCTTTCCTCTGCGGGTACCGCCCAGTGCTTTCGATTGCCCGGGAAGACGCCATTCGAATCGATTTCGAAAGCAAACACGCGGTGGGTTGAAAGCGGACGAACCGATCGAATTTGAGCGCGTGTTGCCTTCTTTTCGTCCTCCGCCGGCGGCAAGTGGATTCCGCTCGCTTTGCACGAAGCTGTTGGATTGAACGGTGGACCACGAGCTCGTTCTTTCCGTTCCGCTCGCCCTCGTACGTGCACGCGTCGCGACGATCAAACAGCCAGTGGATTCACCGCCCGGTCGCTTCGATCACCTGCGGCTTCATCCTGCCGCTCGCTGCGTGTCGCCGCTGCCGGACGGGGCGGCGGCGTCCGCTCGATCACAACGGGCTCCTTTTCTTCTTTGAGGCCGCGGAGGCCGGCGGATTGCGGCCGCTGCTCGTCGCCGCAAACTCCTGCCCGACTGTTCGTTCGGGTGCGTCCCGTCGCCCGCTTGCAGCTGCGCTTCCCGAACAGGTTTCCGCCCGCCCTCGACTGTTGCGCGAGCCGGAACGAACGGCACTTTTTGTGCGTCTCGCCCCGCCATTCGCTCAGACGTGGTGATTCTGCGGGGATTTTAGGGCGCTCCTCTCCGTCTTCGCCCTTGCCGGCTGCGTGGGGCGCAAACGACGGGCTGCTTCGGGGCCGAGCGAGTGGGCAGAGCGGTCGGGACGGCGGAAGAATCGAAGAGCCCATCGGTTCGCCGCTCTCGATCGAATTCTTTCGCCCACCACCTTCCCACTCGCGAGCCTGCACGTCGCCGCCGCACGCCCACTCGCGAGTCGCCCACGACCCAACGGAACGCCCATTTTCGCCGCCCTGCTCGTCGGTCCGCTCGTAGCCGCTCGAATGAACGTTGCGATTGGTCTTGCGTTAAATGAAACCTTTGATCGAACGACGCGTGCGCAGTTTGAGGATGCCGGTGTCTCGATTCGAAAGAAGGCTCGCGAGCAAGTCGCTCCGCTGTTCCTGGTTTCGCTTTCAGTTCGAGGCGCATTCTTCCGCTTGCGGTCTCTACCGACGGCTTCTTTCGATCAACGAAGCATCGAAGCAAAAGCCCGAGTCCATTCGACTGGGCGCCGCCAGTCAGTTCAAGACGCGGCGGCAGACGATCTTCACGCTCGTCTTCTCCTGGGCGAAATCCTCGTCGATGAGGAGCTCCTCGCCCGCTTCAATGTCCGTGCTCGCGTGGAAGGCAATGCCCTTGTCACTCGTGCACGCTTCTCATTGGACTGCAAATGAACGAGCGCTTCTGCACGCCGGGTGGTTCATTGCTTTCGTTCAGCTTTCAACGCAAGGCCGTCATTTGCGGGCCTTCTCCAAACAAACAACCCCATTCAAGCGATCGTTCATTGGAATTGCGGATGAACGAGTATCTCAAGATTTAAACGCAGAAGACGCCGCTCCGATCATTCCACTCCTTCATCCGCTCCATCCCCAGCAATGCCCTCTTTCTACCGCCTGCTCGTCTTCTTTGTGCTCTTCTTGTTCGTTTCGGTCGTTGTGGGCGGAGGCAAATGCCACGGATGGTGTTGGAGTCACAACAACTGTGCAGAAGGTTGGTGTCGATCGGCCATTCGAATACACAACTTGTTTCTAGGATGCGGTTGTTACGGCTTCAATTGCAATGAAAAATAGTTCTTTGGTTTCCTGTTTGTGGGCTTTGCTGCCACAGAGGAGTAGGAAGTGCGGTCCAAGAATTTTGTTCCGCTCACACAAGAAACGTTTTACTTGTCTCCGATTTGCGGAAAAAGACGTTGTCCACAAGCCAGGACAACAGCTGAATGTTGGACGGAAACCCAAAAGAACAAACAGATTCAAACGGACAAACCAGAAGAAGTGATCTTGTGGGAACGAAAAGAGCATTGGTGAAAGTAGCCATTTGCTCTCCTGCCTGACCCACAACCTGCCCACGCCGCTTGCAAGCAGCCCGCCAAACGATCATTCGAATACGAGTGGTGGCGCAATCCAAACAACGCGGCGTCCCCGCGCCCTGCCGCGTACTCCGCCTCGTCGCTCACCCACTTACCCATTCGATCTGCAGCGGAGGTCAACGAACGGGTCGCGTTGTTCGCGTTCTTGTGATTTTCGAGTAGTTTTAGACTTGCTGCAAAAAGATGGCCGTGGCAAAAAAGACGATTTTTCGCTGGTCCCTCGACTACTTCGAGAATCGCTTTGCGAAAGCGGCTTTTAAAGAAGAGTGGAAGAGCCCCGACTTTGAAGTCGTGGGCGTCCCAAAAGTCAATTTCCGTTTGGACTTCTACCCAAAAGGAGATCGAGAAACGAGCAATGAATTTTGTGCCATGTTCCTGCACGTCCAAAACTTGAGCGAACGTCCGTTCATCAACGTGAGCTATGAGCTTTGGCTCGAAAACGCTGGAAATAAAACAATTGGCAACAAAAGTAAGAAATTTTTGCTGCAAGATCGTGTAATGCGCTCGTTAAGGTTCTCCTGACAAAAAATTTATGCCTCCGTTCGACCATTGGGGATGGCCGCGTTTGTGCACCCAGACGCAGCTTGCCGAGCTGGCCGCAAGCGGACCGCTGATTGTGTGCTGCAGAGTGATCCCCGTCAGTTCCAACAAGCGAGCGTGCGATACGGCTCCGCTCGGTGTGTTGACGAAGATCGCCGCCACTTTCGATTCGAACGAATTCGCGGATGTCGAAGTGCGCGTGCACGGGAAGAGCTTCAAGGTTTCCTTCATTTTTTCACTGAAACATTGCTCTGTTCAGGTCAACAAAATAATCATCTGCTCGGGTTCGCCCGTCTTCCGCAAAATGTTCGCGCACGACACCAAAGAGAAGCAAACGGGAGTCGTCTAAATCGAGACGGAAGATGCCGACGTTGTCGAGTTATTGCTCCGCTTCCTGTACTCTGCACAAGTGGAAGGCTTGAAGGAAATCGCCCACCGTCTTCTGCCGTTCGCCGATTTCTACGAATTCCACGATTTAGTGGTGAGTCTCAATGGACATTTTTTACAAGATTCCTTCCGTTCAGGAGACGTGCCTCGAATCGCTCTACGAGAACGTGTCTGTCGAAACAGTGCTCCGCGACTTGAAGCTGGCGTTTGCTCACGATCACCAGGGCGATTACAAGCAAAAGCTGTTGCAGTTTGCCAAAATGAACTTCAAGCTCGTGCGTCAACAGGCTGCCTGGACGGACGAGTTCGTCCGTGAGAATGTGGAGATTGTAAAGGAGATTCTCGTGTTCTTCTCTCCGTGATCAAGCGTCTTTATGTTTCTGCTGTTGTGATTTGTTGTTGTGACGTTGGAAATAAACTCATGTGTTCACACTAAAATGGCGGAAGGTGCTTTGAAGTGCAAAAAAGTCGGTCAGCCGCTCCTCTGTAACCAGTATGCCGCCGGCCAAGCGAGACCAGTAAGGAGGTCACACGTGCGTGCATGTGCGCCCGCCCGTAGCAGTCAAGCAGAACGAAACGAAAAGATCGCGGGCTGAGCGGAGAGGAGCGGACGACGAGGTCGCGACCGCCCCACCGCGTGCTTCTCGTCGGCCGCTCGCCCTCCCGCATGAGCGGCGAGCGACCGCCGACTTCTTCGGTTTATCAACCCAAGTTTGAGGTTGGCATTCGAATCCGGCCCTCTCGCAGTGGTCTGGAGAGAAATTTTGGAACGTTCTGCTCACCAGCGGGGCAGACAATCGGGCGGTAAGACGTGGAAAGCATTGGTATCACGCTTTCGTTGGGTGGAATCTCTGATTGATCGTGGAGCTGTTGGTTCCCTTCTTTCGTCCGCAGCCAACCACCAATTTCTGTTCGCTGGTATAAGCCACGTCGGCGGCCGCGACCGTTCGAAAGTCGCGACCGCCCACGCACCCGCCGTCTCATCAAAGTCGAGAGGCTAGCGCGCGCGGCAAAACGTCCGCTCATCTACATTCTCGTTTTGCTGTTGTTTGGTTGAGACTTCCCTCCAACGAGCACTAAAGAGTTTACTCGCCGCCCATCCTTCCAATGCACGCTCCTCTGCCAACTGTTCGGCCACGCGGTAAAAACAGCGAAGACAAACTGCTCAGTCGACCAGAGAAAAGGACTTATTGTGAATAAGACTGCGAACAAGGGCGGGGAACAGACGAATTCGTCGGGGGATCCCTCTGCCCACGAACGCCCATCTTTCGTTCCGGATCGTTGAAACAAACGGCCGGAAGTGCGGGCGCAACAAAACAGCCGCGGATGATCCTTTTGTTTTCGCTCTTTTCGTCGGGTGATCCCTTGCGTGTATTCGGTTGTTTGCATTCGCTTCGTCCTACGCACGGCAATGGCTGCGCAGAGAACGAGCACAACAACGGAAAGCAGGGGCTGTTGTGGCGTGCAGGTAGTGGAAAAAGGCTACAAATTGCTCTCCAGATGTCCAAACATGAGGAGGCTTCGCAATGATGAGAGAGTCGTATAAAAGAAGTCGCTCGGGCCCCACCTCATCAAACAACCAATTCTTCAGCAAGGTGCAAAGAATGAAGCTTTCTCTCCTCTTTGTTCTCCTCCTTCTGGTCGTTCAAGCGGAAGGCGCCCGTCCCCGTCGACGGCAACCGAAAGGAGGCGTTCAGCGAGTCCCGTTTGTGCGGCAAACCGCAGGTGATCGAAGACAGGACCGAGATCGTGAACAATGCGGGAGTTTGCAGACAGCCCGCAAGTGGTCGAAGTGCTCGTCGGAACGCCGCGTAAGCCGTCCGCTCGTCCCACTCACTCGTCCTCCTGCTTGCAGCTCAGAAATTGAAACTTGCGGTCCTGTACGGCGTGTCGGACTTCGCTAGCGGAATGATCTTGATCCACGGCGCCGACCGCAAAGTTCTCTGCCGGTCCACCGGAAAGAAGCTCTCCAGCTACGATCCGCAGTAAGCCGCCCACTCGCCTCTTTCATCCAATCACTCAATCGTTTGAGAACTTCGAAGACATTCGAAAAGCTGCCCGGGCGGGACGGCATCAAGCAAGCGGACCATCGAGAGCAGTTCGCCGTGAGTTCGCCGTTCTCCACTCCTCACTCACTTGCTCGCAGTTGGACGGAGGTCGTGCCCGCATGCGCCCCGTGAAGTTCTTCCACAGGACCGCGGGAGTCGACGAGTTCCTCTGCATGGAGGGCATCGCCGGAGTGCTGCCGCTGCACGCGTATTTCGGCCGCCCCAACGCCTTGTGGGCCTCGCTGCTGGCCGGAAAGCCGGCTCCAATCGTCACCGTTGTGGCAGACCGGTAAGTTCCCTCCCTTCGTTCCACTCCAACCTGCGGCCTGGAGGACACCGCGCATCAACGGCGCCTTCCAGACGGGCGAACTCGTGATCGGCGGAATGGCGGAGAGGAAGTGCGGCAACAATCCAAAGTTCATGGAGGCCGCCTCCGAGATGTACATGGGCACGTCGAAGTGAGGGAGCGCAATGAGCTCCCGATCACTCGCTTCTTTCAGCCACACGTTCAACGGTCGCCAAATGCCGTTGAAAGAGAAGGGGTGGTCCAAGGCGTTGGTGGTCGTGGACCTTTCGGCCAACCAGACGACCTTCGAAGAGAAGCACTAGAAGACGCTCATTGAAAAGGGAATCTTCCAAAAGGACCCCCAAGACGGTCGCATCTACGCGCCGTGCAACAGCAAGCAGACCTTCGGTTTCACGGTGGAGGGCGGCGAGCGGATGGAGGTCCCGCTGCCCATGGATCAGGTGAGCGTTCACTCCTTCGTTCAAGCACCAATTTCCGTTGCAGACGCGCCGAAATGGCCGCGGGCTCTGCCTGCTCCGCGTGGCGGGAAAACAAGTACTGGACGTCGCTTTCCGGCACCCTCCTCGAAGAACACTCCGTTCACCTCGCTTTCCGCGAGAAGGTCGACTAGAACGACGACGAAGACGACCGCGTGCCCCCGGGAACGCATCAGTTCGCCATCACCAAGCGCCTGTGAGCGTTAAACGTTTCTCGTTGCGTGAATAAACGCGTGTTGCATCAATTGGAAGCATTTCTTGCATTGTTTGTCTTTTGTCTGCCGAAGCGTCGTCGACTGTTGAGTGGTGAAGAAAAGTTTGGGGAAGAACGGTCACTTGACAAAGAAGTCGTAAACAAAGAGCTGCATCACTGCACATCCTGCTTGATCATTTTGCACCTGCGTTCTGTGCTCTCCGATGTAGCCGAACAGTACGACAAGTGGTCGTCCTTTTCAAAGGCGGCCTAAAGTCGGTGCAGCCATTCAACGCTCACATTTCCGTTTGAGCGCAGTCACTCACCTCTTCAACAAACGGGGAGAAATCCGCCCGCATCAAGGCGGAAAGCGGCGACGACGGTTGCGGCGAGTGGGCGAACGGCGCGTCGGTTTCTTCCCGCCAAGCCCCTCGCCGCCTCTCCGCCGCCCGCCCGACTGCCCGGCCGCCGCGTTCGTCCGCCCGCCGCGTTCGTCCGCCCGCCGCTGTCTGCCCGTCCGTCCGCCTGTCGGTCTGCCCGCTTGCTTCCCGCTCGGTGACTCACACACGCGAGAGAGAAGGCCGGGCAGGAGCGATGGGAACGCCGTCCCCTTTCGAAATTCGCACGCCTGCACGTTAGAAAGACGAACTCCATTCGCAAACGAGTGGAAATGCTCATACTACAACGTTTATTCATGCGGAACTCCAACTACAAACATTCAGCCGACAATCACTCAAAGAGCGGCTCAAACATCTCGCTGATGATCTCCGCGTTCTCCTCCGCGTACTCGGCGGTCCACCCGGGCAACAAGACGATCGAAGGCGCGTTCTTCCGCGCGAACTCCAGCACGCCGTCCGTGAGGCCGTCGATTTGCTCGTGCGCGTGGGCGAACTCCAGATCGTCGAGGATCGTGTCTATCGAAAGGGTGCTCAGAATCGACGCCACGCACATCTCCTGAAACAAACGAATTGAAAAGGAGAGAAGAGTGGGGACTTGCTTGCAGCAGGACGAGTTGATAGAACTCGGCGGCGGACAGAAGGTCGCGGGCACACGCGTCCAAATCTTCCACTCGTCCGGTGTAGATGAATTCGAGCACTTTGCCGGTGATTTCCGCGTTATACATCTTCTCTTCGGCCACGCCCGTCTCCAGGACCTTCTTGTCGTGCGTGAAGAGAGCTTTGAAGTAGTCCGACTGCGACGCCAAGATGTTCTTGTGGGCCTGCAACGAGAGAAGTAAGAAGAGTGGAAGAGGGAACACACCTTCCACGCGCGATCGCCCGCGCGCACTTCCACGTCCGAGAACTCGGGATCGTTGAGCATCTCCGTGAGGTTCACGTACATGCGCGCCTTCACGACCTGCTCGGCGAGTGGAGTCGCCTCGACCGCGTCGAGCAGTTCGATCTCGCAGCTCAAACGGAGGCACGTATCTGCGAGATATCGGTGACGCTCAAAGCACGCGGCGAACAAATCGGGCCCGCTCCAGCCGTGCTCCGTACCCACTGAGAACTCCGCCGTCTTTTCTGAAATAATCGACCTCTGCGTAAAAGGCCCGACGTCTCAAAAAGCTTACCCGCTTGCCAGACCACGTTGTACTCGTGTAGGAAACCTTCCTCTTCGAAGCGAACTTTGAAGCGGAGGCGCACGGTCACGTAGCCCTCGAGTTGGCGGCAGTCCAAGTACACACCGAGAGTCTCGTCAGGATCTTCGCCATTCGGCTGGAACACAAGGCGGAAGCGCGTTTCGGGTAGCTCGTTCAAGTGGAACAGAGGGCCCATCCATCGCTCTTTGTCCTCGATCATGTCCATGCGCTTCCACAGACGTCGGATTGTCCAGCGGTGCGACGTGAAGGTGGGCATGACGGGACGGCCTGAACAAAGCAAGTGGATTCGAGCTAACGAGCGACAGAATGGAAGGGACGCAACACGACGAGAAATAACGGCGATCTCACTAATGCAAAAGCGACACAAAGAATCCCTTTCAATTGAACGAAAAGCGGCCGTCAGGACGGAAAAAGCGGCCGGCAAGCGCGTTTTGCCCTAAATCGGACGATTCCTCCGCCCGCCCGTCTGCTCGACCGCCTTGACTCGTGAGGGAGGGACGGGCAGAAACGGTTGCGTCACGTTTGCCGGCCCACAAAAAGCAGAGAAGATTGTTCGCTAGTGAACGAAAAAGAGGTTAGCGGATTGAACGGGCAGTCGTAAAAACACCCCGCTCTTCTCGCATCGCAGTTCCTTCGGATCCAAGGAGAACGGACGAAAGTGAGCGACAACTCGAGCACGGCTTTTCGACAGCAAGCGGGGTGTCCGTGATGACGGCCTCGTCCCTCTTGGAAGCTTTTGTCGACTAATTGGCGGGCCACCGACAAGCCAATAGAGAGCAACTGCTCCTACTTGACCGCGATAACTGCAGGAAGTCGTTCCTCTCTCTGGGCGCATCCAAGACATCTGTTCTTTTCTCACTGCTTGCTGCTCGTCTCGTTCATACCATTTGCTCCTCGCCGTCGGGCACGTACACGTTCAGCGAGCGGCCGTGTGTTCCACGGTCCAATTTGTGGATCCTTCGACACCCACCTGTCTTTTCCGTTCGCAATCCCTCACCAAACGACGACGTCGATTGCGCGCACGAACAGAAACCCGACTAATTATTCGCTGCCTCGTTTCCACTCGCTTCTTTCGTTGCGCAATCCCGGCGGGTAAAAAAGAGCGGCGGGAGCACCGGGCGGTTCATTCGCGCTCTCCGCCGCCTTCCGATGCGCCCGCTCTCATTCCTCCTCCTACCTACCGCCCGCTCGTCGACGGGTCGGCTGTTCACTTGTTGCTCCGATGATGCGTTCCACGACAACAACGGCCTGCAAGTTCCTTTCCGCTTCCTCTCGGACGTTCGTCTCTTCGGATTCTCCGCCTGCCGTCTGACTGGTGAGTCCTCGTCTGAATTGACGGGCATTCATCCATCCGTTTGTTTCAGGCAGTTCTCTTGTG